>CM064567.1:15094612-15144612 GCA_032716605.1 Paralithodes platypus
TGCTATATAAAGAGGCAATTTAAGTATAGAAATAAGGAAATAGTTCTCACACTTTACAACGCTCTGATACGGCCTCTCCTGGAGTATGCTGTTCAATGCTGGTCTCCAGCACTCAGGAAAGATATAGAGCGACTGGAAAGAGTACAAGCTAGGGCTAAAAAGCTTATTCCATCGCTTAGAAGAATGAGCTATTAGAACCGGTTGAGAGGTCTTGATCTCTTCCCGTTGGAGACACGCCGACTCATTGAAGTTTTAAAAATACTTAATGCGTTTGACAATGTGGATTATAGCAAAATGTTTAGCCTCAATATGAATACAACACGCAGCCATGGCTGGAAATTAGAATTGAAGAGGTTCAGCACTAGTATTTGTGGAAACTTTTTCACATACAAGATCTGTTCTACCTGGAACAAAATGTTCGCCCGAAGTTGTAAACAGTTCTTCAGTTGAACAGTTCAAGAAGAGAGTAGATGGTATTTTGCACACTTTGTAATGAGTGTAGTGCACTAAACAGTCTCTCTCATTCTACTTCGAGTATCTCCTCGGAATGGACTGCAAGGTCTCCGAGATACTAATTATTCCTAGTAACTCTCTCTCTCTCGAAAGGTATTATTGATAATGTCATTCAGGACCGATAAAAGAGAGAGAGAGAGAGAGAGGTGTAGTGCTCCTAGGTAATAGTTTAATAGTTTACATGGGAACAGATACCCATTGAACATACAAAATAGCAGAAAACCTATTAATTCTACGTATGCAGTATTTACATGGATTTTTTTTTAATGATTCTAGGTATATTTTGGCGGGAAAACAGTTACCAAAGGAATATAACTAAGAATATATATATATATATACAGGTATATATATATATATATATACCGTATATATATATATATATATATATATATATATATATATATATATATATATATATATATATATATATATACTGTATAATTATATACACAATAAAATAAATGAATACTTAACATTAATACAAATAAATAAATATATTGTAAGTTTGTTTTTACGCAACATGTATGAGAAAATGCACGGTGGTACTCCCATTGATCTGTGAATACCCGTACTGCCCCCTATCCTCCCCTCCTCTCCCACCACCAGACAACAATATTGTTGGTCTTTAATAATGTATATGTAAGATTTTATTATAGTTTATAGTTTCAATTATGTCTTTGGACGTGATCAAATGGCCAAAACATTGCTAAATAATGTTAGTTTTCTCGTATGTCTTGTCATAATCATTCAAGGTTTCAAACAAAATTGCTCCAGTTTGACACCCTGAACATATGGACCTATACCCGTAGTGTGAAGGTCATACAACACCCTCCCCTGATATACTGGATGGTTATTGGTCCCGTAAAGTGGCCCTCACCTCACCGATATGTTGGCTATATATGTGGGTGTGTGTGGCCGCTGGGACGGACGAGTATAACGGCCCCGTATACTGGGTGTGTGTGTGGGTGTAATTGGTCAGGACATTACGGCCACTCTTAATCAACCTGGGCGAACCAAATGTTTACGGGGGTGCGGGTTTAGCGTGTGGGGGATTGGGTGGGGGTTGGGGCATGGTTAGGGGGACTCTGTTTCGCTTGGGCCTTTTGTTTCTGCCCATGATCAGAGAGTAGGTCAATGTTAATTCAGAGGTTCACCTGCATATTTGGTGCAACATTTGAGTAAGCTTACAAGTTAGAATATCATTGATACCTCCTCAAAGGAAGTTGGATAGGGGTAATGTATTTGTCTTCGTTTGTTTGTCTGTCTGTAGTCTGTATATACTGTAATTAATCTCCAAATGTTATGCACCAATTTTCATGAAATTAGGTGGGTAGATAGGATATGAGCTAAAGGAAAAAATGTAGGCCAATGATTTTAATTACAAAGAACTAGCCATTGTGGGCAGAGGTAGTCGCTATACCCAGTGTCTCTCTAGTTTATTTAGTGATGAAAATAACCGGGGATTGTCTTCAGGCCTTCAAGTCCACCTTTCTAAGACCACGCCAAAATTATGAGCTGGGCCCCGAGAGGTCATTTCGTCCTTAAATATAAATACCTGAAAACCAAAACTATCATGGGACGACGGTGGTGATGGTGCCGAACTTACCCAGAAACATAAATTGAGAGAGAGAGAGAGAGGGAGAGAGGCAGGAGGAGAGAGAGAATAGAGCAACACAAGGAGGAGAGGAGAGAGAGAGGAGAGGAGAGAGAGAGAGAATAGAGCGAGAGATGAGTGAGTGAGAGAGAGGAGAGAGAGAGAGAGAGCGAGGAGAGGAGAGAGAGAGAGAGAGAGAGAGAGAGGAGAGAGAGGAGAGAGGAGGAGAGGAGAGAGAGAGAGAGAGAGAGAGAGAGAGAGAGAGAGAGAGAGAGAGAGAGAGAGAGAGAGAGAGAGAGAGAGAGAGAGAGAGAGAGAGAGAGAGAGAGAGAGAGAGAGAGAGAGAGAGAGAGAGAAGGGGGAGGAGGTCAAAAGATGCATTGAGGAACAAGCTCATATTAGATTAGGGAATTCGTTTAACTTCATTTGACTTCATATCGTGTCTGTTAAGGCCCCACTGCGCTGACCTTATTGCTCTCAGTTAGTGGTGGTCATGTATTTCAAGTCTTATTTCAGTTTAATTTTAATTAATTTCTGCTGGTAAATTTAAATACATATGTTGCATCTACCGTTCCCCAAATACTCCTCCAGAGCGAAGTCTTTTTGATTCTCTGTCCTCACAACTCAGTGTCCTCAACTTAAATGCTTCTTCTGAAATCACTGTGTTGGGTGATTTTAATGTCCATAATGTTGAATGGCTCACTCATTCAGCCAGGACTGATGATGCTGGTCTTGAATGTGAGCTATTTGCAGACTCATTTAATCTCATTCAACTAGTCAACCAACCCACCCGTGTACCAGATAATCCTAATCATAATTCCCACCTACTGGACTTATTTTTAACAACCAATTCAGAAAATTATGATGTTACAGTGAGGTCCCCACTTGGATCTTCTGATCACTGTCTGATACAGGCCACCTGTCTATCACCTACCACACCTTCCCACTCTGAACCTGTTTTGGTGACTAAATGGCATTACGATAGGGCAGACTGGGAGGGTCTTCAAGGTTTCTTTATTGATATTCCCTGGACCTCTTTCTTTTCTAATGATGTACACTCCACCTTGAGCCACATACAAGATTTGTAAAAATTGGAATGGAAACTTTTATTCCTCATCAAAAGTACAGTAAAAGATCTAATTCACCTAAATGGTTTGACCATAATTGTGCTAGAGTAACTGAACAAAAAGCAATAGCCTACAATGCATACACAAGATCAAAAACACATGAAGCCTTTAATTACTTTAGAAACATCAGAAATCATGCCAAAACTGTATTAAACCTAACTAAATCAAACTTTCTCCATAAGCAGGCAAATAAACTTCTAAATAATCCAAATGATAACAAAATATTTTGGTCTACTCTTAACTCATTCAAATCCAACTTCACTACTGCTTCATCCATTCCACCATTAAAATCTCCGACTGGCAATCTTGTAAGTGACACACGAGGTAAAGCTAACCTTCTTGCAGATATTTTCTCCACCAACTCAACCTTAGATGAAATAAATCAAGATGTCCCTGTACTTAATTTAATTCACCTGAAATTCCCTCACTTAAGATCCACACCAGACATGTCAAAACTATTTTGCAGAATCTCTCAGTAGATAAGGCTCCTGTTCCAGATGAAATTCCTCCAATAGTACTTAAGCATTGCTCCTTGGTGCTCGCTCCTGTATTGGCAAAATTTTTCCGTCTGTGTACTCATACCTCAGCTTCCCAGTACCCTGGAAAGAAGCAAACATCCATCCAGTTCCTAAAAAAGGTGCCTCTTCAGATCCATCAAACTACAGACCAATAGCTATAACTTCCACTCTTGGCAAAGTTTTGAAATTATATTAAATAATCACATAATTAAGCATCTGGAGAATAATAAATTAATCAGTGATAGGCAATATGGTTTTAGACGATGTCGATCAACTGCAGACATTATTTGCCTTCTTACGCATCAAATCAACCAAGCTACAGACCAACATGGTGAAACACATACAATAGCACTGGATATATCAAAGGCATTTGATAGAGTCTGGCATCAATCCTTATTGTCGAAGATGTCACACTACGGCCTTGCATCATTAGTTCCACTAATTTCTTCTTATCTTCATAACAGAAAAATACGTGTAATGGTAGATGGCCTTTATTCTCAATTCCACTCAATAAATGCTGGTGTTCCCCAGGGATCAGTTTTGGCCCCAACTCTGTTCCTCATTCATATCAATGATCTCATATCTACAACTCATAATCCAATACATTCCTACGCAGATGACTCACCACTCCACAGTTCCTTCACATTTACCAATTCTTTCACCCAACCCGATCTTATAAATTCAAAAATAAACACTGCAATTTCTCTGAACCGGGACCTTTCTAGAATTAGTGAATGGGGACAAGAGAATCTAGTTTCCTTTAATGCACAGAAAACCAAGTACATTCAATTTTCTAACCGACAGAATCTCACTGACTCCCATATATTTTTTAATGATGTAAATATTCCCACTTCCCCTAGTAGTGACATTCTCGGTGTAACAGTAACTACTAACTTGAGCTGGACACATTATGTTAGAAGCATTGCTAAGAATGCCTCTAAAAAACTGGGACTCCTGTACAGAGTTCGAGAATTCTTCACTGACGAGCAGTTGGCCGTAATATATAAAAGTCATGTGCGCTCTCAGATGGATTACTGTTCACCTCTGTGGGGTGGAAGTGGAGTGGTTGCATTGAGGCAGTTGGACAAAATTCAAAATAAAGCTTTAGATTAATCAATAACCCTGCAATCACACAGGACCTTCCTACATTAGCCATACGAAGAAACGTTGCATCCCTTGCATTATTCTACAGATATTTTCACAGCAATTGTTCCGAGGAACTTGCTTCAATTGTGCCGCCTCTCCACATCTTTCCCCGTAGAACTAGGGCAGCTGAGAGCACCCATGAATTTACACTTTCTCCTCCACAATGCAGAACTTCTGCTTATCAGAATTCATTTATCCCCAGAGCTACTACTCTTTGGAATTCACTTCCCTCGAATTGCTTTCCACAAACTTACAATCAACAAATGTTTAAATCCAGTTGTTACAAACATTTTATGAATGGAGGATGCCTTTAGGCACATGGACCTTTTTGTTTTATCTGTGTTTTTCCTTCCTCCGTTCATTGTCTCTTAAAAAAAAAAAAAAAAAAAAAAAAAAAAAATTTAATCCATTTTTGTTTTTCTTTTTCTCCTCTCTCCCTCCGGTACTATTCCCAGAAATTGTGTTAACCTAGTTTCCGTACACGTTCATCTCTTTCTATAACACACACACACACACACACACACACACACACACACACACACACACACACACACACACACACACACACACACATCCATAATTTATACTTGCCCTTTCAAACTTGTCATCCCTCTAAATACTTATCCCTCCAAATATTCACAATGCCCACCTCTTCACTCTTACTCTTTTTCCTGTATATTCTTAATGTATAATACACTCTTCACCGCTTCACTGTCTTACTATTTCTATACTTACTCTAATTCACTCTTTATTTCACCATTACCCCTAAACTACTATTCGCACTTTTTATATTCACTCCTTTGTATTTTAAAGTCTTCGAAATGTTCTTGTCTTATTTTTGCAGTTCCCCTTAACATTTCTTTTACAACACACCTCAGTCCTGCATTTACCTTTTCTATATAAACCAAAGCCCTTCATATTTTTTTTTTTGCTTTGTATTTACCTTCCCACTTGTATATGCAGACAGTCGTACATTCATTTATTTAATTATAAACCAAAGCCCTTAATTATTTTTGTTTATTTATTAATGTTGTTATTATTTTATTTTAATCCTCGCACTCTTATCTTCAAACTTTCCAGCTACTCCATCACTCTCTTGCCTTTCAAACCTCCCCCACACTCACACTCCTTCCTTAGGTAATCACTTCAAGCGATGTCACACGAGCGCTTTTTCGGTCAATTTTTTATGGGCAAGTTTTCTATCATACTGCAACGGCCTTTTCATGTTATTATCGGCCACTAGACTGAAGGTAGATGATATATGGAGACTGGAATATTATCAAACTTTAATTCAACATCTGCCAGACGACAATTGCCTGAAAAATTGCCGGTAAAATTGCTCGTATGACACCGCCTTTGCGTTTATTACCACACTTGCCTCAGTTTTTGAAGCTCCTCTTAAGTCTCTCACAATTCTGTCCTAATATTGGCATCACGTATAATTTTCATTAATTTAATTGTCATCAAACTCAATATGTTCCGACATTTTAATTAGCCTATTTTTGGCAACACTTCTACTCGACATGATGTGGCTCGAAAGAGATGCGGGGCTCCTACTAAAACCCTTGAGTGATTCGACACATGACAAGGAATTTCAGAATCTAAGGTGTTATTTATTAAAAAATCCTTCTTTTCATGTTAGTGTAACGTGGTAGAGATGAAGGTTAAGGGGGGTGACCTGCTTTTTGTTATTTCTGTCCTTTTCTCTCTTTCTCTGGCTTGTATCCATTCGGCCCCATTCAGCCAACTATTTTAAGACGTTTATCCCCATCTAGGTGTCGATTTCTTCCTGGCGAGCGATAGCGAGCCAGCATTATATGAAGAAATCCGGGTTCGCCGGAGACATTTTTCTATCGAAAAATGTACAAATTTAGCCTGCTGTCAAACAAAAATATAAAATATGCTGGCTCGCTACCGCTCACCAGTAAAAAATTGACACCTGGAAGGGGATAAACGTCTTAAAACAGTAGGCTGAGTGGGGCCAAATGGATACAAGCCAGAGAAATATAGAAAAGAAGATAACAAAACAGGTCACCCCCCTTAAACATATCTAAACACTTCAGTATAATTGTTACTTACCTTACATGGAAGTTCTGAGGAAGAAGGGAACGACCGTGTTGGATGTTGAGGTGGTGGCCCAATATCTTGATAATCTGTTCAAAAGAGAAACAGGATTAAGAAACAGTTACTCAATATTCAGCAAACATTCAACATATGGTATTTACGGCACGATTAAAGTACCTATGTACAGTTGGCCAAATATGTCGTGTCGCCACTGTCATTATGTTTTGCTCGCTTTGTGCTGTATTAATGTCTGTCAGATGTTGAATATGGTGTGTAAAGATAGGCACATGGTTATGCATCTCACTTTGAACGATGATTTAAAACTTTGATAGCGCTGATACCAATTATTTATCGAATATACTTGGTGCCGCAATATTACTTAATTGGCCAACTGTACACCTGGGACACTAGGTTGGGTAAAATACAAGGTCTGATTTTACTTTCCATAATTCTGCTTAATATATGTCCTTGCATGCCCCTTTAAGCCCTTCACACCATTACACAATTTCCATCCTATTCTGGCTACCATTAGATGATTTTCTTTAGTTTTCAATGTACCTTTATGATTTAAATGGGTAAATACGATCACAATAATCCCTTTTAATAACATAGGTCCTTCTTAAACTGCATAAAATCGTCCAATTTTAGCCAGAATCAAAGGTAAAAAGGTGTCATTGTGCTGGAGGAGTTAAGCGTCATTAGTATCACCCTGGGGACAGCTTAATATCCTTGCATGACCATTTACAACGGCAGACTCAAAGCTCAAAGCTACTAATTGGACGGTGCGTGAACAATTTTGCGCAAAACATTGCTTTGCATGTTGGCTCACAAAGGGAAGGTTAAGGTGGCTTCTCTTAGTCCAATTACGCTTACATTGTGCAAACTAGCAGGGACTGTTATGGGGGGATGGGTGAATTTATTTCCTCATTTATGCATATTTTAATCATGTATTTAGTTTCCTCCCTAGACCTCCATCAAGTTTTTAAAAATACACCCCCCCAGGCCCTCCTTCAAGATAAATGTGTACATTTTTCGATAGGAAAATGTCTCGGCCGAAGGCCGATTTCCCTTAAATTACAGGCTCGATGTCGCTCGCCAGGAAAAAATCGACATCTGAATGACACAGCAAGTCTGAATATTGACAAAGAAATAGGTCGAAAAGTCATAAAATCGCCAAACTAACGTGTCGAACGTCATACATTCTGAAAACTAATGGGGATAAACATGAGGAAGAAGGGGGACCAGCAAAACTACCCATCTCCCCTTAAGCGAGGTTACCAAGGCCCAAGTGACAGCTTGAGGCTTATGACACATTTTGACAGTTTATTCTGGCTATCATTAGACGATGTTATACAGCTTAGAAAGGATCTGTGGGAATTACAATGGTAAACACAATCTCAATTAATCCTCTGAATTCCATATATCCTTCCTAATCAGGATAAAATCGTCCAATAATAACCATAATAAAGTAACAACATGCGTCATAACCCTCGGTGGTGCTGTTGTGGGGGGGGGGGGGGGGGGGGGGGTAGAAGTAGGATAGTAGGGATGTGAGGAGAAGATTAGTGGGATTGTGGGAATAAACTATAGAAGTGAGGTTGTGGAAGTAGAAGTGAGGGATTCGGGATGCGGAGGTGTGGTTGTGTGGAGGTGTGACGATTATGATGCATTTTCACAGTTTATTCTGGCTGTCATTAGACGATTTGATACAGGTTAGGAAGGATCTACGGGAGTTTAAGGGGTAAAAACTGGCCCAATCAACCCTCTGGCTTTCATACACCCTTCCTAATCTGAAAAGACTCGTCTAAAAGTTGCCAGAAAATATAATAGTAATGCGTTCTAGAATTTTGTGAGGGTTAACTGCGCTGTAAGATTCAGAAGTTCATCCACATCTCTTATGTAAAATAGTCTTGTAGATGACAGCACAATACCCAGAATAAACTGTTAAAATACTTTGAAAACAAAACAAAAGATGCCGTATCGTTCTTCAAGAGGTTTGCAGGATTGGTTAACCGGCTTGAGCTCAAGGTATCTTCTTTATAATAGCTGGATACTAAATTCTCAACACACACACACACAATTCTACAACAAGCACAGCGACATTCCTACCATCATCAATATTATCAATAATTCCTAATATAACTTACTTATATATTCGTATATTTCTTGGAGAGCTTTTCTGTGCAACTTTAAGTATTACTGAATAAGTTGGTCACGAATTATTTTGCAATATTTGAAAACAAATATGGAATCAACTGTATATGCTCTAAACATCATATGAAAATGTGTTTTAAGCCTCGGCCAAACTTAATACAAATATATGGTACTAAAATGGAATGTTTTCGTAATATGGTTGTCAATACATTCCTATAGACGGCACCGATTCGTACACACGCCATTTTCACCTGTCTCCCGAGGTCTGTCCACCAGCTTTTTAGTCAACACTAACTCCACCTGCCTATCTCTGTCGAAACTACAGGTGTTCATTTCCACACCTTTGCACATCACGTCACGAGACACTACTGGGTTCCTATTGTTTTGTTTTTGTGAAGACGTCATTATAACGCATAGGCTGCGTCATGCATATTCTCGGGAGCCAATCACTCAGGTGTAATATGTTGATTACGTCATTGCAATCGGCCAATCACAGATACCCACCTTGATTTACCTGATAATCGCCAGTCGAGTCATGGCGGTAGACTGTAAGGATGTTCGCCTCTGCCATACTGTGTTATTATAGAAACTACAAGAAATAATACTGCTGCCCTGGAAGTATTTACATAACATGGGTGCTTGCCTACTGATGTGACGTGTAAGAGGTAAGATTTTTTCGCATAGGTTTAAACTTCCGGAAATTAATGGGTAATAAATACGATAATGGATTATTTTAACTTACGTGCCGCCGCACTAATGTTACTAATGTTATTGTTGTCAACCTCTCGCTGCCGTCGGACGAGTGTAGCAGGGAGCCAGGGCTAGTTTTGTATCCCACGTACTGGGTACTATGCACCCACAGTAGCTGGCATGCAAGGGCTAGTTTTGTATCCCACGTACGGAGTACTATGCACCCACAGTAGCTGGCACGCAAGGGCTAGTTTAGTATCCCACGTACTGGGTCTAGGTTAGGTTAGGTTGCGTTGTTTGGTTAGGTTAATATACTAGGTCTCAGAAACTAGATTCGTAGTTGCGGTAGTATTTACAGATACACCCGAATACTAAATGGGCGGCGGCCCAACCGCCATAGCACCGGTAAGGGTTCGTGTTGTATCCCACGTAGGCCTACTAGGTACTACGGACACATTGTAGGCGTTAGGTATGCATTAGGCTTGTATCCAATGTAATAGGTCTATGTTACTGAATATTTATGATTTAAATAAGTGCTACGTTTTCGATAAATCTGGTTATATGGCTTTGCAATTAGGGAAAGCATGAGCCGATTTCCAACAGTCTTTTAGTCTTTTAGTTAGTCTTTTTCGACTCGCAAAATACGAGCCAAAATTTGCCAAAACTTGCCTCGGGTTTTCCAAAATTCGGCTTTTTGGGGTTTGCAATATAGGGACACATGAGCCAAATTTCTAAATTAGGTTACTGTAATTTGTTTACTCCTAAAACTCCCAAAATCCGAGCAAAGTTTTGCCAAAACTTGGCTCGGGTTTTCCAAAATTCGGGTTTTAGGGGGTTTGCAATTTAGGGAAACCTGAGCCAAATTTCTAAATTAGGTTACTTTAATTTTTTACTCTACAAACTCGCAAAATCCGAGCCAACTTTGGCCAAAACTTGGCTCGGGTTTTCGAAATATCGGGTTTTAGGCCTTTGAAATACCTTAAAACCCGAGCCAAGTTTAGCTAAAATAAGTTTTTATCAACGTTTTCGCATTTAACCCCTCATTTCCCCTGTACTTCATAGCCCTCCCCACTATCGGGCGGCGTGTCTAAAGGTCGTTGTATAATGGGGAAAACGATTTCTCCGAGGGTTGTAAAATACAAAAATCCATGGGAAAATTAGTGACCATCTTAGTGAAATTTTCCAAACTTTATTATATTGTGATATATAACTTTTGCACCAATGTTTGCGTTTGAGTAGCGAAAAATCTGTTCTAAGATAAATTATGGAGGTGGTAAATATGGACAAACTAACATGAACAGATACTAAAAATCGAATACAAATACTATAAATTTAATAGATTAAAAATAAACTAAATATATTTCCACCAAGCGTTATCGGGATGAGTGATGATAAGTCGAGAAAACTCCAGTTTCGGTGAAACGGCGTGTTCTGACTCCATAATTTCATCTTCAGTTTTGTTCCTATTACAATAAAAGAAAATGCTAGACACACGTGGACAAAAGCTTTATAGTCATTAGTATTGTTTGTTGTAGTTGAACATGTGGAAAAACTCCATTTTTCTGTCACCAATTTTCCCATGGATTTTTTTTTATTTTTCCCTGTTAGTTTCATCAATATATAGTGTTTGGAAATAATTACAACCCTCGGAGAAACCGTTTTCCCTATTATACAACGATCTTAAGACACGCCGCCCGATAGTGGGGAGGGCTATGAAGTTCAGGGAAAATGAGGGGTTAAAAGCATAACAAAGACATTAGCCTAACCTAACAACCTTACCTAACCTATCCTAGTATTATGGGTGGGGGCTGCCGGCCCCACACCCCCGCTGATTGGGTAACAGTGCAAAAAACACAGTATTATGGGACATACCCTACTCCGCCACCGAGTGGCAGTGGGAGGGCCGAGAGGTTCACAACATAACATGAGTGCGGCGGCGGATGCAGTGTTGCCATATTCTAAATGCAGAATTATCGTATTGTGACCACAAAATTATGGAATTTGCACCAAAATTATCGTACACACTAATATATATATATATATATAATATATATATATATAACTATATATACTGTATAACTATATATACAGTATATATATATTATATAATACAGTATATGGTCAATATACAGGAGACGCAACAATATAGGTAGCAAATTTCTAATGGTAGTTTTGTGTTCCTATCATCATATGCTTCATTTCTATATACTTTTTATCCCGGGGGGGGGGGGGAAATCTTGGATTTTGTTTTGTTTTATTAACCTAACCAAAAAACCTAACCTAACCTAAATGTATTTGGGGCTATTAGGTTAGGTTAGGTTAGGTTAGGTTTTTTGGTTAGGTTAATGACCAAAGACAAAAATCCCAAGAAAAAAAATGAAAAATCCCAAGATTTTTTTTTCTTTCCCCCAGGGATAAAAATTATATAGAAATGAAGCATATGATGATAGGAACCCAAAACTACCATTAGAAATGTGCTACCTATATTGTTGCATCTCCTGTATATTAACCATATATATATACAGGTATATAGGGAATGTTTGTTCTAAATGGCGTGTGGACGAATCGGTGCCGTCTATAGGAAGATATTGACAACCATGTTACGAAAAAATTCCATTTTAGTTCCATATATTTTTATTAGGTTTTGCCGAGGGTTGAAACTAATTTTAATATGATGCTTAGAGCATATAGATTCCATATCTGTCTTCAAATATGTCAAAATAATTGGTGACAAATAAATGGAGTTATACTGAATATGTTTTTTTTTCGTTTAAAGCGGATAATACTGTATAGTTAAAGTTCAGCCAATGTCACACGAACAGTTTTTCCGGCAATTTTCTACGAGAAAGTAAATACTTCCTTCGTAATATGTTGAAGCTCTTTCGGTTCAATGTTATTTTCATACCACGAATTTTGGTGATATATTTGAAGATAAATATTGAATCTATATGCTCTAAAGATCATAATAACATTTGTTTTAACCCTCGGCAAAACCTAATAAAAAAGTATGGTACTAAAATTTCTTTTTCGTAACAAGGTTGTCAATACGGTACTTTCAGTCATCGATAGCTCTAAAGATCATATGAAAATGTGTTAAACCCTAATATAAAAGTATGGTACTAAAATTTAATTTTCGTAACAAGGTTGTCAATACGGTACTTTCCCGTTATCAATGTACAATCAAGCTGAAGATTGCAGAGTAAACACCATAGACTTCATCGACTTTTTTTTCAACTTCGTATAATCGACAGCCAATTTTTTTTATTAAGGGATTAGTACTCAACCAGCGGGGGTGTGGGGGCGGCAGCCCCCACCCATAATACTAGGTTAGGTTAGGTAAGGTTGTTAGGTTAGGCTAATGTCTTTTCAAATCACTATGGGGAGCGAGCGTGTCTCAACATCGATCGATAGGCCTAATGGGGAAAATAGGTTTTCCCGAGATTTCTAATTAATTACAAACACTATATATTGATGCAAATGACTAATTTTGTTTATACAAAACACTCGGAAAATCCGTGGTATTAAAATACATTTTTCCGCTCTTTCGCATTGGAATCGCAAACTAGAATGAAAGTAAAGTATGTTCGGTAGTTTAAGAATAAGAAGCCTTATATTTTGAAGCTGCCAGAATACAATTCCCGTAAAAATTTACGGAAAAATCGCTCGTGTGACACCACCTATAATGAGGAGGGCAAAAACTTGTGATGGGGACTGTACAATAATGTTTGGGTGTCATGGCAGCAGGCCACCCACACATATTTATCACCTCCACCAGATGTTACGGACAAGGTATTTGTTTCTGGAGCCAAATACACACTTCACCTTACCTTATAGACATTGTCGTAAGTTGTTGGGAGTGATGGAGGTCAAAATAAACTATAAATCACCATGGGAAAGTCTCTCTCACACACACGCGGCGTTAACTCACTAACAGGTTCCAATATTACTATCGAAGTCTCTCAGAGTTCCCACTGAGAGCAACCAACATCCGGGCTAAGATAAGTGGAACAGACGATACTCACTGACACACATAATCCAAACTGGCGAGGCTAGAATGGTTCCAATTATTTATGCCGGATGTAAACCTTGCGAATGATAAGTTGTTTACTTTTGTTTTAAATTACTTTCATAAATTGCGTGAACGTAAAATAATGTTCAGTTATGATAGTTTAACAACGAATACAATTATTGGAGAATTAAACACATGTTCTTAAACAATATGATATACAGTATACTGGCAATGCCTGTCTATAACGTGGCTTCAGTTCGGTTCGAAGCTCAATAATTCTTGTTACGGCAGCTAACACTTTAAAACGATATGTTGACTTACACAGCCTATATACTTTTCTAGCTATATTGTTCGTTTATATTGACTATATACGTCATAAACTTCATTATTCGTACAGGTTACTATGCAAATTCATCCTGATAATATTGTGTCTCATTGGTGGTTCATATAGTGTTTCACATAATTATACAGTACAATGATTGGAAGACTTAGTATCGATGTAACTGCAATCATGCTTACAACTCGGGTTCTACCTTCATATCCAGTAAACAACAACACACAAAGCAATACGTTATCTACATCAACATAGTGTTTATAATGAATGGTCGTTCTTTTATGCAGAGGGGATTGTTTTGTTTTATAAGATCAAGAAATGAAAACGTACAGTATACGAGTGTTGAGCCTGGCAGAAGGAGAGAGTTTCCTTTGTATTTCTACTAAAACACAAAACATCTATCGGCTTATAAATATGAACAGGAGAATACATTATTTCGTGTTCAGAATAATAGGTATTGTGCAATTATCTCTATATGTCAAACTCATAGCATTATAAACATATTCATCAAATAACTAAAAGATTAAAAATCTTCCTGCATGCATGTAACGATGAACTACAAATATTAACACTTTCAGATTTTAATATGATCAGGAAGGATATATGGAAGTTAGATGATTAATTGAGATAGTCTTCACCCTTTTAATCTAATGATAGCCAGAATTAACTGTCAAAACACGTCAAAATCCCGAAGAGGTTAAATGTGTATTCCAGTATTATAATTATTTGGTGACAAGCGCTGGGCCTCAGTAAATCAACAACAAAGAACAATATAGCCAACAGTTTGATATTTCAGTATAACTCAATAAATTACGGATTGATTGATTACGAATGAAGAATGAGGGCGGAATGAAGTTGAATAGTGAAGTTAAGATAGAGGCGAGTTTCGGGTGGAAATGATGTAGGAATATACTGTAGAGGACGTTGATGTAGGAATATACTGTAGAGGACGTTGATGTAGGAATATACTGTAGAGGACGTTGATGTAGGAATATACTGTAGAGGACGTTGATGTAGGAATATACTGTAGAGGACGTTGATGTAGGAATATACTGTAGAGGACGTTGATGTAGGAATATACTGTAGAGGACGTTGATGTAGGAATATACTGTAGAGGACGTTGATGTAGGAATATACTGTAGAGGACGTTGATGTAGGAATATACTGTAGAGGACGTTGATGTAGGAATATACTGTAGAGGACGTTGATGTAGGAATATACTGTAGAGGACGTTGATGTAGGAATATACTGTAGAGGACGTTGATGTAGGAATATACTGTAGAGGACGTTGATGTAGGAATATACTGTAGAGGACGTTGATGTAGGAATATACTGTAGAGGACGTTGATGTAGGAATATACTGTAGAGGACGTTGATGTAGGAATATACTGTAGAGGACGTTGATGTAGGAATATACTGTAGAGGACGTTGATGTAGGAATATACTGTAGAGGACGTTGATGTAGGAATATACTGTAGAGGACGTTGATGTAGGAATATACTGTAGAGGACGTTGGGATCATGTAAGACACAAATGAAAAACAAAGGGAGAACAAATAAACACACTATGGAGACGAGACGGAAAAAGACGCACAAAACTGCCATCGAGCTGAGCCTGGATGGGAAATAGGGGCTAGAATAAACCGAGAACCAAGCGCTCGGGTAAAGGAGGATGAATATAAGATAAGTCTGTGAGAGAGGAATATAGAATGAAGGATAGAATGAATATATAGAATTAACATATAGAGTAGAATACATAGATAGACTGATTAAATATATTGATAGAATCAATATATATCCTAAGCACTGAGGCAAAGGAGTTTAAATATAAGATGGGACTGTGAGAGAGGAGTACAAAGAAAATCAAGCAACGACAGATCAAGTTACCCTTCTAGGCTGCTTGTCCTCCAAAACACTGAGGATCAAGTGTCCATACCGTGGTTTAGAGTGGGTAAGGGAACATTGGAAAGGGAACTACTGCCCTGGAACTATATAATGAAGGATAGAATGAATATGGAGAGTAGAATATATATAGATAGACTGATGATGTAGATAGAATCAGTATATATCCCAAGCACTGAGGCAAAGGAGGCTGAATATAAGATAAAACAGTGAGAGGAATATATCCGTGAGAATAAGTGACAGCCGAGGTAATAGTCACGTACGGGGATCCAGTATGTAAAGGCGATGTCACACAAACCATTTTAGCGGCAATTTTTGATGAGCAAGTTTGTATAATACTATACTCCGTTTAATTTCATCTGACGGTAAATTGAATCCCATAGCAGCTAATTCATCGATACTTGATGGGAAAATATGAAACAACTACCGTGTGTTTCTCTATCATATTAAGACCAAGTTTGAATATTTAACACCATATTTCACTCCAAAATCTTCAAAATAACTGAAAAATCTTGATGGGAACTTTGCAATTTACCGTCAGTTGAAAAATAAACCGGATATAGTTATTAGCATTTTCGCATTAGAATCGACAACTAAACTAAGCCAGTGAACCTGTTGTAGAATTCCGTGTTCTTTGTGTTGCTTGAGAACTGTTGTGTATTGTTGCGTGGTATTTGACTATTCTTATCTATGCCAGGCCATCTAGCAGACAACAAAGGCAGCTTAACACCAAGGTTTGTCAGAATGATTGCTTGTGAAATGTATGAGGGTTATACAATACTTATAATTTCCTTAAGGGTATTGTGAAAACTGTACATGTATTTGTGTGTGTGTGTGTGTGTGTGTGCAAGGGAGTAAGTGTGAGAGAGAGAGAGAGAAAAAAAAGAGGGGGAGAACGCGCGGGCGCGTGTGTGTGTGTGTGGGGGGGGGGGGTAGGCAATACAGAGACTGCAGCCATATTGCGCGTGTATTCAGATTCCCAAATTAATCCCAACCACATTCAGAATCATGTTACAATAGAGTATCCCATAAGCGAAACACAATTACCTGATGGTCGATTGTGGTCCAAATCACGATACGGTTAATTTTATCAAAAAATTGCGCATCATCGAGGCCTAAAAATATGGGCTAATGTAATTTGGGTAAGGCTGGTAGAAACAAACCAAGCGATGTAAACAATGGCTTGATTTACCGTTGTTTACCATTTGACTATATGGTACTCTGTTTCTTTTCAACTGACGGTAAATTGCAAGGTTCCCCTCAAGATTTCTCAGTTATTTAGAAGATTTGGTAGTGAAGTATGGTGTTAATTATATATACTTGGTCTTAATATGATGCAAAGACATATTAGTATCATATTTTTCTATTAAGTATCGATAAATTAGCTGCTAAGGGATTCAGTTTATCGTCGGCTGAAAAGAAACAGAGTATAGTCACTACACAATGATGTTACTATATATATTTGAGCAAATGGATTTAGTAGTTAATGTTGGTAGAGAGGTGTCTTGACCAGAATTCGAACCCACTCTCTCCAAATATCGTGAGAGTTGGGCACCGTATCTACTCAACATTATCATCAGTTTAGTAGATAATGTTTACATTGTGACTACATAATGACTCTACATTATGCTTGTGAGCAAAATTAAATTATACTACGCCACTTAAAAGCCCTCGGTCTGAGCGTAAATATATCAATATTATATATAAATCTGTGTTTTGTTGTAGGGGGGTGGAATAATGAGTAGAAACACATGCATTGGTGTGACCCAGGTTCGATCACAGACATAAACACATGATGTTTCCTGAACATATTACAATATAGCTACTTGGGCATCACACAAAAGTCACATATATAATCCTGAGAAACATAGAATTGTATTATTAATGTTCCGAAAAAGAAAAAAATATATATTTTTGCCAAAATATCAAGAGTATCAGAAACCATCGGATCATATCCTGGAATCAAGGAGACAAACAAGCTGCTCTCTCTCTCCATAAGTATCCTGTGCCAAGAAAGAATTAGACTAAGATCAATTATTGGCATCAGATAACATGCCGCATATTTATGTTGTATTAAAACTGTCTCATGTATGGAATAACAGTTATCGAAACTTACAATCTATTACAATTTCGAAGGAGTCAGCCATCCTCGTATCCTGCCAAATGCTTATCGTATAATGGAGTGGTCTGGGAGAAGGATGAGCCCAAAATACTTAATTCACACAACCTAGATCTGACCGTTGGTGCTTATGACAACACCTACTAAAGGGCCTGTCACACTGACGCGCGCATCCCCAACCCTTTCAGACTTTAAAATGACAATATGTTTCTCAAAGTCTGGTGCAAAGTCCTACTAGTGTGAAACCTCAAATTGGCACCATACTGTTTTTGTTGACTTGACAACTACTTTACATGAGTATTTACAATTTAACCAAAACACATAAGATTAATTGGTCATGACCCCAAAAATCGCAAAGTCGGCTAAGGACGTGTGTGTGAATGAGGCTTTAGTTAACGTAGACTAGCCTACCTGGGCTATTTTACTACAAGCTATCCCGTTTGTACAATTAATAACACAAACAGCATCGTAGTGATAATGTAGGTTTGTATGGAGTCAAGATTAATTATACGTGGTATAGTCACAAGTAGTAAAGGTGATAAATGGGTTATACAAGCTTAGTGAGCTAAACACAAAATATAATATGTATATATATACTGTATATATATGTATATATATATATACTGTATATATATATCCAGCCAGCTGCCACCACCTATCCAGAGGTCATCTGTTTGGCGACCGGTGAAGCGGAAACCCAAGGAGTTGCTCGCAGAATACTCCAGACACACACCTATACTTCCTCACTTGCCAGCAAATATATTCATACACACATATATATATATATATATCCTATATACTGAATATATGTAGCCTATATACTGTGTGTGTGTGTGTATATATATATCCAGTATATATGTAGCCTATATACTGTGTGTGTGTATATATATATATATATATATATATATATAGATATATATATATATAAATATATATATATATATATATATATATATATATATATATACTGTATATATATATATATATAAGAGAGAGAGAAAGAGAGACAGAGAGAGAGAGAGAGAGAGAGAGACAGAGAGTACTAAACAAAACAAAATATATAATAATATTTTCCCCTTCTGTACCGGCGACGTATTTTCCATTATATTCTGGCAACTATTAGGCGATTTTATTAAGCTTCGGAAGGATGCATACCCATTACCAGGGTGCAAACCATCTCAATGAATCCTTCTAGCTACCCCATATCTTTCCCAAGCTGCATACAATCGTCTACATGTAGCCGAAACCAAATACCAAATACGTCACCGGTATTGAAGGGGGAATGGTTCACTTTCTGGCCGAGTTTTGCATGTATTCATTATTTTTCTAGTTTCCTCCCTAGACCTCCATCAAATTTAAAACAAACATCCATTAGATCCCCCTTCTAGATTAATTTGTACATTTTTCGGTAGAAAGATGTCGCGGCCGAAGGCCGCTTCTTCCAACATTACAGTCTCACTATCGTTCGCCAGGGAAAAATTCGACACCTAAATAGCACGAAAAGTCTAAATATTGATGAAGAAATGGGGCGAAAGGTCGTATAATCGACTAACTAATGGGGCAAACATCTTAACATCTGAAAACTAATGGGGCTAAACATGAGGGAGAAAGTGGTCCAGAAAACGGGCCCATCCCCCCTTAAAGTGATGTAGATAGAGCGATACCGGTACACACTTTCTCCAAACTATCATACTATTATTTTGTTCCCACTTTCACTAGTTCTTAAGGGAGCCCACCTCGTTTTTTTCTCCCACTCTCCCTGGGTTGTATTCATTCGGCCCCATTCAGCCTACTGTTTTAAGACGTTTACCCCCATCCAGGTGTCAATATTTTCCTGGCGAGCGGTAGCGAGCCAGCATATATATATTTTTTGTTCTGGCAGCAAGCTAAATTTGGACATTTTTCGATAGAAAATGTCTCCGGCGAAGCAGGATTTTTCTATACAATGCTGACTCGCTATCGCTCATCAGGAATAAATCGACACCTGGATGGGGATAAAAGACTTAAAACAGTTGGCTGAATGGGGCCAAATGGACACAAGAGAGAAACGGAGAGAAAGATAAAACAAAAAGCCGGTGACCCCCCCATAACGTTTTCTGTCTTGATGGTGTAATGGTACGAGTGATTAAGATCTGTATGTGGTGATCGAGGTTCGAATCCCGGTAGAATCACATGCTTTCATTAATTTCATTGGGAGGTGATTGGTGTTGGGAGTTAAATAAATATACTCTCTCTCTCTCTCTCTCTCTCTCTCTCTCTCTCTCTCTCTCTCTCTCTCTCTCTCTCTCTCTCTCTCTCTCTCTCTCTCTCTCTCTCGGCACGGGTCACTGGTTTTAACTATAACTTTGTTAACTGTTCACTCTCACTTCCTCCCATTAAGACGGTGTCACACGAGTAAATCTCCCGGCAATTTTCGATGAGCAAGTTTGTCTCATACTATTTTGTGGCAGTTTCACATTGAAACCGGAAACTAGATCAAACGTAGATTGTGTTAAGTAATTTGGTTCTTACCGCACCTATATTTTGAAGTTTTCCAGACAACAATAATTGCTCGTAAAAACTGACGGAAAAATCGCTCGTGTGACAGCGCCTGTGCAGCCTTTCATCACCCGCTGCTGCTAACATAGTCGCTCACTCTACCCATATTTGCTACGTCGCTATACCCTGTTCCAAATAGATAGGCCAAAAATGGTGAACATTAACCTCTATACCTCACATCCGTTATGTTTGTCAGCTATTTACACTAGCACTTGTTCACTTGGTGATCTCTGGTCTCTGGGTCTTCTCCTGGGTGAACTAGATATGTATGAATTTGTGTTTTATTTTTGTGTGTTCATTGTTTTCTGTTGTGTTGTGTTGTCCCTGTTCGGGCTCTGTCTCGAGTCGGCCACCCCCGGAAAAAAAGGAAAAATGGGGAAGGGGCCTGAGTACATACATACATACATACTTGTTCACAATCACTATAATTTCCTCCAAAAAATCACGGATTTCATTTTGTTACCTGAGTATATCATTTGCAATGCTCGGTTAAGATGGCATTCTGATCGTGGAATTATTAAGCAAAACAATCACAAAAGCAAATTGATAAAACGAACAAAACAATCACAAAAACACATTGATAAACGAACAGAATAATCACAAAAACACATTGATAAACGAACAAAACAATCACAAAAACACATTGATAAACGAACAAAACAATCACAAAAACACATTGATAAAACGAACAGAAGAATCACAAAAACATATCGATAACACGAACAAAACAATTACACAATCATGTAAATAATCCAATACATTCCTACGCAGATGACTCAACACTCCACAGTTCCTTCACATTTACCAATTCTTTCACCCAACCCGATCTTATAAATTCAAAAATAAACACTGCAAGTTCTCTGAACCAGGACCTTTCTAGAATTAATGAATGGGGACAAAAGAATCTAGGTTTCCTTTAATGCACAGAAAACCAAGTACATTCCATTTTCTAACCGACAGAATCTCACTGATTCCCATATATTTTTTAATGATGTAAATATTCCCACTTCCCCTAGTATTGACATTCTCGGTGTAACATTAACTACTAACCTGAACTGGACACATTATGTTAGAAGCATTGCTAAGAATGCCTCTAAAAAACTGGGACTCCTGTACAGAGTTCGAGAATTCTTCACTGACGAGCAGTTGGCCGTAATATATAAAAGTCATGTGCGTTCTCAGATGGATTACTGTTGACCTCTGTGGAGTGGAAGAGGAGTGGTTGCATTGAGGCAGTTGGACAAAATTCAAAATAAAGCTATTAGATTAATCAATAACCCTGCAATCACACAGGACCTTCCTACATTATCCATACGAAGAAACGTTGCATCCCTTGCATTATTCTACAGATATTTTCACAGCAATTGTTCCGAGGAACTTGCTTCAATTGTGCCGCCTCTCCACATCTTTCCCCATAGAACTAGGGCAGTGCCCATGAATTTACACTTTCTCCTCCACAATGCAGAACTTCTGCTTATCAAAAATCATTTATCCCCAGAACTACTACTCTTTGGAATTCACTTCCCTCGAGTTGCTTTCCACAAATTTACAATCTACAACAGTTTAAATCCAGTTATTACAAACATTTTATGAATGGAGAATGCCTTTAGGCACATAGACCTTTTTTGTTTTATCTGTGTTTTCCCTTCCTCCGTTCATTGTCTCTTAAAAAAAAAAAAAAAAAAAAAACGAACAAAGCAATCACAAAAGTATCTATATTATTAAATCAATTCGTGTGTCTGTTTGTCTGTCTGTGTGTTCTTAATAGGCGGCCGCAGTTTTGGACCTGGGGAGCTGAAACTTTGCATGTGGGTGTCAATTGACCTCGGTCAGGTCATAGAGGGGGCGAGGCCACGATCGGAGGTCGTTTCGAGGCCGAAATTGACAAAAAAATGAAAACAAATTGCCGTTTGGGGCAGAAGGAGGCCTCCGATCGAAAAGGTATATGGAACGAAAGTTGTTCGCAGCCCCCAAAATGGGGGTACGGATGAGGTCAGAACCAAAATCGGAGGTCATTTAGCGGCCGAAATCGAGGTCGCCGTTTAATGAGGCACAGGGAGGTCGAGGCCGGTGATAATGATGGTAGTTGTTGTTGTTGTTGTTGTTGTTCCCCAAGGTGCCTGGCTGAACAGCCCCAAGGCCCCGAGCAAGGCCATAACCGACCGCCCCCACAGAACCCTCCCCGCCGACCACAATAAAGCCTGGGTGACCGAAGCCACTCCATGGCGGGGAGCTGAGGAGGGTGCGGAAATGCCCGGGAAACCAAAGCCCCACCCAGGGCCCTGTGTCCCTCAGCAATTATGAAGAGAAAGTTGAGGGGCAAGGGAAAAATGTGATGCTTTGGCTTCCAATCTTGGTAGATTGGGAGGTCAATCCACGTTAGAGACGCCGTCACTTGAGATCTAGAAAATATATAAGTAAAAGAAACAGTCCGAGTAAGCTATGGGTATGGCAGAGATTGCTCAGTTCTCACTCTGATAGACCAGCCCATCACCACGTGACTAGAACCCAATCCTCTCAGCATCAGCAAGGAAAGGCCCTAGAAAGCTGCCTTTGGCGGGGGGGGGGGGGATAGCTCCCCTATTTCAACCCTTTTCGGTTGGGCACCCGCCAATGATGGTAGTAGTAGTATTGTGATGATTGTGGTAGTAGTGATTGATGATGGTGATTATGGTAGTAGTAGTGGTGGTAGCAGTGAAGGTGATTATGGTAGAATTTAAACCCGGGCAACGCCGGGTACCCCTGCTAGTATTGATAAAATTTACAGAATAATCACAAAGCATAATGACAAATCGAACAAAGCAATCACAAAAGCATATTGATAAAATGAACAAAATTGTCACAAAGCATAATGACAAAACGAACAAAGCAATCACAAAAGCATATTGATAAAATGAACAGAATAATCACAAAGCATAATAACAAAACAAACAAAACAATCACAAAAACAGATTGATACAACGAACACAAAACCGTACTGATAAAGCGAACAAAACTATCATAAATGCATATTGAATAAACGAACAGAACACTTACAAGACATTTTGATAAAACGAACAAAACGATCATAAAACATACTGATAAAACGAACAGAAAGTATGACATTAGTCTCCGGGGTTTGCACATCAAAGGTGGAGACTAATTACTGAGACCCTACAGGACAAGGAATAATAATAGAGGGTTCCCAGAGACAAAGGACAGGTGCAGTTGGATATATATATATATATATGGAGGTAAAATCACAAATACGTGTGATCAAATTATGTAGTAAAACTCGCTAGGAAAATTGAAACAATGGAACACCATGTTCCATTGTTTCAATTTTCCTAGCGAGTTTTACTACATATATATATATATATATATATATATATATATATATATATATATTGTTACGTATCTTGATCCTCAAGTGGTTAACTTGATGAATCTAGATAGCACAGAGATATATATTAAGGTATCAGTCAGCTGAAGGCAAAACAAAAGTAAAATCTAATAAAATTATTTCCTGTTGTTGCTTCCTTTCCTTTTGGATCTTAGGACTTGGTATCCTTTATTGACTGATACTCTTTAATTATGAAAAAATACTGAAACTAATTAAAGTCATGTAGTATTTATAAAGAATTATTATTTAACCGAAGCTTAGTAGGCTATGGTTATGAACCGAATAAGTTATATCTAAAGAAGGACTATTAATTCTATAAAAAGTCTTGAAAGATAAATATTGAGGTAAGAATATTTCTGTCTCTTACCTTTTTTTAAATGAATAGCTAGTTTTCTTAGATGTCCTTTTATTTATATTTAATGTAATTATTCTTGGTTCTTGTCTTACGTTAATAGTATTATATTATTATTATCATCAGGATTAATATCAAAGTTACATAAAAAGTTAGATATATATTGAAGAATTAGTTAAATGTATTTCTTAACCACGTAACATTGAGGTTTGATTATGAGTAAATTAAGTTACAGGATCGCTGCATAGATTCGATTCAGGTCTCACTAAAATAATATGAAAAGCAAAAATAATATTTTGAAGCTAAAAGAATTTTCTTCAGCTTAGGATATCACTAGAAGTAACATTAAAACAGACATGTTAGTCTAAGGCGATATTACTAATAAGAAACAATAGCATCACCGTACTAAGCACCGTTAAGCAATGTAAGCTTAATTAAAAGAAAATGAAAGAACTCGTAAGTATTAATATAAAACAATAGTATTACTTTCATCATAACCCAATTACTTAAAGAGTTGCTTTAGTCCACAAGTTAGTCAACTAAAATAGTTACGTACATAATAGTAGCGTTAACGTTATTTCCCATTCAAATAGTTAAGTACATAATAGTAGCGTTAACGTTAATTCCCAATCAAATAGTTAAGTACATAATAGTAGCGTTAACGTTAATTCCAAATCAAATAGCTAAGTACATAATAGTAGCGTTAACGTTAATTGCAAATCAAAGAGCTAAGTACATAATAGTAGCGTTAACGTTAATTCCAAATCAAATAGTGAAGTACATAATAGTAGCGTTAACGTTAATTCCCAATCACATATCTCACTAACCAACATAACGTAAGTGCTTACACCGAACACACTTAACACACACTTATATAATCTGACTGACAGTCACAAACCCATTATAATACTTCACCCCATCTTCCTCCAGCTGCAAGTTCACCTTCCCAACTCCAAATGAGACTGATTTGAATGCCCACTACTCGGGTCTTACATACTAAACAATGATGGTGAAGGAACGAATCAGGAGGCGGGGGGTAGTGCCCGCTCCAATCACAGCTCCTCGAGTTGCGTAGCAGGTGCGTGGTCCAATGGAGTCTCCTGGCGTCGATCATACGTCATGTCATAGCGTCAGGTCATCGAAGTAGTTTGCAGGGTCCCCTATGATGCACGCAGGTGTGAAGGCTTGTTTGCTGGTATGCAGACGAGCTGGTTTCTCACTCACTGGTTCGCTCGCTGGTCTGCTTCGCCGCCTGGGTAGTTTGGCACTCCTTCAACTCTATTGTAACTCTAAACTATAAATACAGGGCTCCGTATGTCAGAATATATATATATATACTGTATGTACTGTACATTTACAGTATAAATGTATAGCCTAAGTAAATGTTACATATAAATAAATATATACTGTAGTTATCCTCTCTGCATACATTATTATTCTGAGTGCATCACCATTCAACAACAAAGTTACCCAGGGTGTTGGAGCTTGTACCTATATATCTATCTATATGCTCAGGCCCAATCCCCACTTTTCCTATTTTTTATTTTTATTTTCCTCTATTTTATTATTATTTTTTGTTTTTTGTTTTTTTCTTGGGGGTGGCCGACTCAAGACAGAGCAAGAACAGGAAAACACAAAACACAAGACAAAACAACGAACAAATACAGACAAAACACAAAATTCACACACATCCATGTCACCCAGGAGAATACCCAGAGACCAGGGTCACCAAGGTCGCTCCAGCACTCCCCCGGCCCCCGACCACCCGGAGAGGCTCCGATCTCGGCAGGCAGACATGCAGCGGAGCCAAAGCCACAAGCCCGCCCGCCACACTTCCAGGCGCACCCTTCATATTAATCGTCTCCCCGGGCCAGGCGCCTGATGGACTATTATCTAGTCCAACTTGCGCTCGACCCCTTCCCCCAAATGACCACGTGTTCACTCAACTATTCACAAGCATTCTCCATTCATTCCTGTTTATTACCACTTCCTTTGCCTGATCTATAGTCATTCCTCTATCATCCAAAGCTTGTCTTACACAGTCTCTCCATCTCAGTGGGGGTCTTCCTGCCCTTCTATTTCCCCTTGTATCTGACTCATAAATTCTCTTTGTAAGCCTTTCATCTCCCATTCGCTCAACATGAGCATACCAGCTCAGCACCCTTCTGTCCACTCTGGCTGACAAATTTTCCTGCTGCCCCACTCTCCTACGTATCTCTTCATTCCTCAATCCGTCTCTACGGGTAAGTCCACACATACTCCTCAAGCAGCTCATCTCCATCACATCCAGCTTTCTTCTCTCCTTTTTCTTCAGAGCCCATGTCTCAGCCCCATACATCACTGTTGGCACAACAATTCCTTGATACATTGCACTTTTTACTTTCATTCCGAGATTTCTCGTCTTCCATATTTTTTTTTTTTTTTTTTTTTAAAGAGACAATGAACGGAGGAAGGAAAAACACAGATAAAACAAAAAGGTCCATGTGCCTAAAGGCATCCTCCATTCATAAAATGTTTGTAACAACTGGATTTAAACATTTGTAGATTGTAAGTTTGTGGAAAGCAATTCGAGGGAAGTGAATTCCAAAGAGTAGTAGCTCTGGGGATAAATGAATTCTGATAAGCAGAAGTTCTGCATTGTGGAGGAGAAAGTGTAAAAATTCATGGGCGCTCTCAGCTGCCCTAGTTCTACGGGGAAAGATGTGGAGAGGCGGCACAATTGAAGCAAGTTCCTCGGAACAATTGCTGTGAAAATATCTGTAGAATAATGCAAGGGATGCAACGTTTCTTCGTATGGATAATGTAGGAAGGTCCTGTGTGATTGCAGGGTTATTGATTAATCTAATAGCTTTATTTTGAATTTTGTCCAACTGCCTCAATGCAACCACTCCACTTCCAGCCCACAGAGGTGAACAGTAATCCATCTGAGAACGCACATGACTTTTATATATTACGGCCAACTGCTCGTCAGTGAAGAATTCTCGAACTCTGTACAGGAGTCCCAGTTTTTTAGAGGCATTCTTAGCAATGCTTCTAACATAATGTGTCCAGCTCAAGTTAGTAGTTAATGTTACACCGAGAATATCAATACTAGGGGAAGTGGGAATACTTACATCATTAAAAAATATATGGGAGTCAGTGAGATTCTGTCGGTTAGAAAATTTAATGTACTTGGTTTTCTGTGCATTAAAGGAAACTAGATTCTCTTGTCCCCATTCATTAATTCTAGAAAGGTCCTGGTTCAGAGAAATTGCAGTGTTTACTTTTGAATTTATAAGATCGGGTTGGGTGAAAGAATTGGTAAATGTGAAGGAACTGTGGAGTGTTGAGTCATCTGCGTAGGAATGTATTGGATTATGAGTGGTAGATATGAGATCATTGATATGAATGAGGAACAGAGTTGGGGCCAAAACTGATCCCTGGGGAACACCAGCATTTATTGAGTGAAATTGAGAATAAAGGCCATCTACCATTACACGTATTTTTCTGTTATGAAGATAAGAAGAAATTAGTGGAACTAATGATGCAAAGCCGTAGTGTGACATCCTTGACAATAAGGATTGATGCCAGACTCTATCAAATGCCTTTGATATATCCAGTGCTATTGTATGTGTTTCACCATGTTGGTCTGTAGATTGGTTGATTTGATGCGTAAGAAGGCAAAGAATGTCTGCAGTTGATCGACATCGTCTAAAACCATATTGCCTATCACTGATTAATTTATTATTCTCCAGATGCTTAATTATGTAATTATTTAATATAATTTCAAAGACTTTGCCAAGAATGGAAGTTATAGCTATTGGTCTGTAGTTTGATGGATCTGAAGAGGCACCTTTTTTAGGAACTGGATGGATGTTTGCTTCTTTCCAGGGTACTGGGAAGCATGAGGCATGAGTACACAGACGGAAAAAATTTGCCAATACAGGAGCGAGCACCAAGGAGCAATTCTTAAGTACTATTGGAGGAATTTCATCTGGACCAGGAGCCTTATCTACTGAGAGATTCTGCAAAATAGTTTTGACATGTCTGGTGTGGATCTTAAGTGAGGGAATTTCAGGCGAATTAAAATTAAGTACAGGGACATCTTGATTTATTTCATCTAAGGTTGAGTTGGTGGAGAAAATATCCGCAAGAAGGTTAGCTTTACCTCGTGGGTCACTTACAAGATTGCCAGTCGGAGATTTTAATGGTGGAATGGATGAAGCAGTAGTGAAGTTGGATTTGAATGAGTTAAGAGTAGACCAAAATATTTTGTTATCATTTGGATTATTTAGAAGTTTATTTGCCTGCTTATGGAGAAAGTTTGATTTAGTTAGGTTTAATACAGTTTTGGCATGATTTCTGATGTTTCTAAAGTAATTAAAGGCTTCATGTGTTTTTGATCTTGTGTATGCATTGTAGGCTATTGCTTTTTGTTCAGTTACTCTAGCACAATAATTATGGTCAAACCATTTAGGTGAATTAGATCTTTTACTGTACTTTTGATGAGGAATAAAAGTTTCCATTCCAATTTTTACAAAATCTTGTATGTGGCTCAAGGTGGAGTGTGCATCATTAGAAAAGAAAGAGGTCCAGGGAATATCAATAAAGAAACCTTGAAGACCCTCCCAGTCTGCCCTATCGTAATGCCATTTAGTCACCAAAACAGGTTCAGAGTGGGAAGGTGTGGTAGGTGATAGACAGGTGGCCTGTATCAGACAGTGATCAGAAGATCCAAGCGGGGACCTCACTGTAACATCATAATTTTCTGAATTGGTTGTTAAAAATAAGTCCTGGAGGTGGGAATTATAATTAGGATTATCTGGTACACGGGTGGGTTGGTTGACTAGTTGAGTGAGATTAAATGAGTCTGCAAATAGCACACATTCAAGACCAGCATCATCAGTCCTGGCTGAATGAGTGAGCCATTCAACATTATGGACATTAAAATCACCCAACACAGTAATTTCAGAAGAAACATTCAAGTTGAGGACACTGAGTTGTGAGGACAGATAATCTTTGCTCTGGAGGAGTATTTGGGGAACGGTAGATGCAACATATGTATTTAAATTTACCAGCAGAAATTAATTTGTATATAGAATAATCAAAATAGGGACAATTGAAACTAGTAACCTCCTCCAGGGCAATTTCAGATTTTGCGAAGCAACATACACCTCCTTTAGGTCTGAAATTTTGGAGCAGTTGATAACCTGGAAAATTAAATCTAGATGTGTCAGATGTGGATGTTACTGGAGTCTCTGTCAAAAAAAGGAGAGTAGGGGATTCTGCTTGAAGAAATTGGTGTACAGAATTGATGTTAGAGTGAAGTCCCCTTATATTACTAAAGAAAAAGCTGCACCGACGAGCAGCTTTGGGACGTTGCAATGCTCTTGACACAGTCGCATGATGACGACCGGGAGGGCCCTGTGTCAATGACCCAACCCTGCCGGGGGTGGATATCCGAGGGACCACCAGGTTTGCTCTTAACAATTGTACTGCCATATTTATAAGGTAAGTGTATGGTGTTACATGTATGATATGTAGTGGGAAGAGTAGTGTTTTATGGATAGAGGATAGCGATGTAGGGCAATGTCGTGAAGTTGGATGTGTATGTTATATAAAGAGGGTTTTCCTGATACCCCTGATGTGTGAGGCAGAAAGATATGTATCCAGCTACCAAGGCCTGGGAGAGAAAATGGAATTCAGGCTATTCCCTGAGTCTCCCGAAACCTTGGCGGTAGTACTTGGTAGTACATACTTCCTATTGCTCCGAAAACCTTCCTTCCTTCACACACTCTCGGTTTTACCTCCATTTCCATACCTCCACTCCTGCTTATTGATCCTCCTAGATATTTAAAACACTCTACTTGTTCCAATATTTCCCCATCCAGCCTCACATCTAGATTCACCCTACGATTACCCCTATTACACACCATCACTTTACTTTTATTGACGTTCACCTTCAGTTTCCTCCTCCCACAAACCACTCCAAACTCTTTGACTACCCGCTGCAATTTCTCCTCAGAATCCGCCACCAGCTCTGTGTCATCAGCGAACAGCAAATTATTCAACTCCCAATCTCTACCATTCTTTCCTACTAAACCCAATCCTCTTGCCATAGTTCTCATTTTCACCTCCCTCATCACACCACCATCCATAAACATATTAAACAGCTATGGTGACAATACACAACCCTGTCGCAAACCTACCTTTACCTCAAACCATTCACTCAACTCGCCATTTCCTACTCTTACACATGCTCTGCTCCCTTCATAAAAACTCCATCTTTGTTTCATTCAGTGCAAGCACATCATACTTCCTTCTTTCAAATAACCTTCCAATGTCCTCTTGCTTCTCATTCGTACTACATCCTTGCATATTTAAAGCTCCTATTCTTAGGGTCGGCGACCACGAACGCGTTCCCTCGCCCCCATCTCTGTCTCGATTTTTTTTGGTAGATATATTTAAGGGGAGAAGGATACCAGGCCGCCCGCCCCCGATCCCCTTTAGCCGACTTCTACGTCTCGCCGGAGAAAAGCTGTGGTGGAAATTTCTCACCCCTCCACCACAGAGGAGGCTTGTACCGATGTGTGAATATATAATAACAGCCTTAACGTATAACATTATCAACATATCAGTTTTTTCCTTTCCCTCCACCACACTCCCCCACCGCTCGGAGGGCCAATTTCCACTCCCATCGCCAGATTTTTACCGATATAGCGTCTCTTTTATTTCCCAATTGCTCTATTATATTATCTTTATATCCTGCACACAGCTAAGCGCGCTCCAGTGTACATAATGGAGGCATTATTTCTATTTTGGGAGGTGTTCGTAAGTGGCTGAATTTATCCGCTCTATTTAAAGTTGACAAGGAGACTATCAACTTCTACAAACACCAATTCAATATCATGGAAAGGTTATATTAACCCATTCAGTACGGGTGTTATCCTTTATATTATATTCTGGCAATGATTAGACGATTATATTTGGCTTAGGAAGGATGTCAACCCATTAAGAGGCTACAGACTCTCTCAGTTCATAATTTTAGCTGCACTATATCCTTCCTAAGCTTCATAAAATCGTCTACATGTAACTGAAATAAAATACAAAAGACGTCACCGGTACAGGAGGGGTTAACAGGGTGGCTATCAGCTTTTACAAACACCATTTACTAGAAGGGCAAAGTTATATTTAAGTTATGTACAATTTCCCGGAGGAGGATTTTGGGTGGTGAAAAGAAGTCTCAACAACACAAACATAACTAATCCATTTCCCTGATATAGTTTTCTCTGAAGTTTGATAAGGAGGATAGTGTGAAGAGCTGCAGCCTAAAGTGTATTCAAGGTAGCCTGGCAGACATTGGTAACGCTGCCTTTCAATACATTTGTATAGGCGATATTTAATAAAGGCGGCGTCACACGAACAGTTTAGAAAGGCAGTATAGGAAGTAGAGAGAGGCAGTGTTACCAATTTCTGCCTGGTTAGCTTGGATATATTGTAACCCCTTCAGCACGATGACTTTTTTATCGTGTTCTGGTTACCATTAGACGATTTTATTTAGCTTATATTCTACCTCTAGGACTCAAAGGGGTAAATACGATATCAATTAAACTTCTGAACAACATAGGTCCTTCTTAAATTGCATGCCATTGTCTAATTGTAGCCAGCATCAAAGGTGAAAAGATGCTCCCGTGCTCAAGGGGTTTAAAGGCGCCAGATATTATAACCCAATAACAATAACTAAAACTTCGGAGGGCTTGCAGTGAGAAAAGGCCCTCAGAAACTGTTAACAAATAGTATTAGGGTAATTCTTACGGCAGATATTTTCGGGTTAGGCTTTAAAACATTTTTTTTAATAATAATACAATTAATAATAAGTAACACCCCGTTCTTTAACATTATATGTGGTTGTTAAAAAGATTGAGATCGTCTGTAGCCATTAAATGGGCAGACGTCCTTCCTAAGCTAAACAAAATCGTCTAGAAATAGCCCGAATATAATGAAAAGTACATCACCGGTACTGAAGGGGTTAATGTTCCAGACCACGGGTTGTTACTACGGGTCTGTGTAGAAGGTCGCTCTCAAGGTTCATACAATCTTCAGGCTAATTTCCTCCGAGGACCTTTAACACTTCTCACCGCTCTCACAGTTTCCGAAAGCTTAAGGGAAGGTTTTTAGTTTGCTCCTTAGATCTCCATCAAGTTTAATAAAATACCCCCATTATACTCCCACACCTGAAACACTGAGGTAAATTTGTACATGTTTCGGTATAAAAATATCCCGGCCGAAGCCCAATTAATCCTAAATTACAGGTTCCTATCACTCGCCAGGAAAATATTATTGACAACGTTTTGCACATAGCTTCATCAGGCCACTGTCATTGGCGTATGTCATGGCCTGATGAAACTATATGTGAAACGTTGTCATTATAGTGCTCCTCCTCTTATGGTATTTATATACAAGTGAATTATTGATCTTTTATACGAACTGTTCGATTATTACACGCCTTAATAAATGATATTTCAAGGAATGTCTAATATGGGCAAATACAATATTAGTGGAAATATATCCTAATATTAAAAAAGAAATAAAGTATAACAAATAATAACATTGAATTAGTTCCATGGTAAATATATCCGACCCAGGCATGCACGAAATATGCATCAGTATTACATGCACTTTACCGTGAGAGCTCAGGCCATGATAGGGCAAAATGCGCATTCCAAAAAAGCATATGTTAACATGGAACAATATTAAAGCTATATGCATAATATTGGCTCGCATATTTTGTCAAACGTCAGGTTGTAAGGTATATAAGAGAGAGAGAGAGAGAGAGAGAGAGAGAGAGAGAGAGAGAGAGAGAGAGAGAGAGAGAGAGAGAGAGAGAGAGAGAGAGAGAGAGAGAGAGAGATAGAGAGAGAGTAAATTAACAGTTTATATCAAATACCTGGATAATGTGTTGTAGTAAATATTAGTATGGTGTTATTTAATCAAGGTTCATGGTCGAGTGGTAGTGTTATGGGTTATTGGTTATTAGTGGGGGTGTTAGATTGGATGGCTTGGGTGCAGACATATTATAATCAACCTAGCTATTTTCTTCCTCAGATAAAAAATATATATATAGATATATACTGACTGATTATTTGTACCTTAGTCAAGTTGTTTTTTTAATTGCTGAAGATTAACCCCTTCTGAACCAGTGACGTCATTTATACTTTAATATAATTATATGTAAGCGTTTTTGTGCAGTTTATGAAGGATCTGTGGTAGTAAAAATGGTTAAGTGAGACAGTTCGGAGACAGTTAATTGCTGGTGGCCCTTTTTAAACTGAATAAAATCGTATAACAGTAGCCAGAGTAAAGTTAAAATGACGGTATCTGTATTGAATTGGTTAAATATATTATCAAATTTATACAAAACCAAAGCTACATTATCGCTCATATTTGCTTTGTATTGACCGTAAAACCCATCACACACTTATATTTTAACTTTTTGGTTATGTTCACTAAATGTCAAAATAAAAACTAATTGTTCCCCCTGTATCTCTCCTCTACCCATGAAAAACGAGGGTCATCTATCATAGCCTTTTTATATTATAGATCGCACAGTCCATCCCCGATAAATAAATGAGACTAATTAGTTTGTAAGGATCAACAAGCCATAAATCTGCCCTAATGATGACCCAATACACATACATCAACAAGGCAATTAAGCGTGGAGAGGGGGGGTGGGGGGGGGGGGGGGGGATTTTGTTTTCTTTCTCACGCACTTCTTGGGTGCGATGGGTTTTATAATAGTTTTATTTTGTTTTCTTTAAATTGCTTCCTAGACCAACAAGCTTAAAACACACAGCTGCATGCACGACCTCCCGAAATCCATCCTTCCGAATCCTCCCTTCCTCGCGAGGACAGAGTCCACCTGGCCAGGCTGAGATGCGGACACCATCCAGCTCTCCTGAGCTATCAGAAGAGACTGGATGACTCCGTTGTCGACGCCTGCCCGGGATGTAACACAGCACCCCATACCATTAAACACATCATAGAAGACTGCATTTCACACAACCACTTACGCCAACAACACAATCTACACTCAATGAGAGCTCTGTGGGAAAGCCCGATCGTGGCCATGGCCTTTCTCAGGGACTCGGGGCTGTTCGGCCAGGCAGCTTAGGGAACAACAACAACAACAACAACAAGCTTAAAAACATCCCAAGACCCCCTTTCAATATTAATTTGTACGCCACGGCTGAAGGTCGGTTCCACCTAAATTGCAGGTTTGCTATAGCTAGCCAGGCAAAAATCGATCCTAAATGGCACTAAGGGTCTTAATATTTACAAAGGAATGGAGCGAAAAGTCTAAAAATCGTCAACTAATGGGGCGAACGCTTTGCAATCTCAAAAACTAATGGGGCTAAGCATGAGGGAGAAAGGGGTCCAGACAAAAATATATATCCTGCCTTTATTTTGGAAGAATCAACAAACATAAATCTAACCTAATGATGACCCAACAAACATACATCAACACGACAATTAAGCCAGGAGGGATTTTCGTACATGCTTTTGATGCCTAAAGTTTTGTTTCATCTGGCCAAAAATCGAGGATCTTAATTAGTCTGTATGGTTTTCGATTACATTTTCCCATCAAATTCCGATTAAATTGTTTGATGATGACAACCTACCACCAAACAATTATATTAAGTTTCAGATGGATTACTAATAACTGAATATTTAGTATATGACATGTGTATATGAAAAGAAACCATCCGACTCCCACGGGGTCTTTTGATGCTCGGTAAATCGTCTAATGATAGCCTCAGAAAAGACAAAAACACAAAAAACTCACGAGTATAAGTCGTGTACATGAAAGGAAACCATCCGATTTCCACGGGATCCTCTTAAGCTGGATAAATTCGTCTAATGAAAGGTACAAACAAAACAAAACAAAATGTTTACCCACAGTGAAAATTCAATAACGTCCCCTGTGGATATGGTTGTGAACGTGTGGAGCCCCGTGTGTACATGACAGGTCCAACGGGAGCTGTGTGTGTCCGGTGGTCCCGATAACTCTCACAAACAGACAGACAGACAGACACACAGACACACAGACACACAGACAGACACACACACACACACACACACACACACACACACACACACACACACACACACACGCACGCAGTATTTTCCCTGACTAAAGTGAAGGGAGGGGAGCATAGTTTGGCAAATACGAGTTTCCAAACTGTTACCTGCAGGTACGGTCATTATATAGTTTTGTACATGATAAACTGACGTGGCAACCATAGGAAGGAAACAAGGAATAAGGAGGGAAAGAAGGGGGAAGGGTGGGAGGGAGTACTAAAGGAAGGGAGGAAGGGGTGAGAACGAAGGAAGAAAGGGGGAAGATAGGTAGGAACTATGAAACAAAGGAAGGATGGGAGGAGGGGGGGGGGGATAGTATGAAAGGAAGGAAGGAAGGGGGAAGTAAGGAAGGAAGGATGTATAATTACCAACATAAAGTATTTTACAATTTCCATTACCAAGTCTTTTAACTCTCACATCATAAATATTTGTGTATGGTTCGATGTGCAACTTTCCTTCCAAAATACCAATATTTAAACAATTAGTTTAATAGTAATAAACTATTGGATTGTACCAATAAGATGGCTCGCACTACTATTTCAATATATTTAACCAGTTTTGCCGGAGACACAGTAGAACGAGAATGGCTATATTGAAGTAATTACAAAGTTTTGAATCGGACAGATCTTAAAGCAGTAAAGTAGAAAAGCTAAAGAAACACACATACTTTCTAAATTCTACAACTTAATATGCTGTGTATAGGTAACTTGGAATTAACAGTGCAATAATGGTGTGTCAGAATACCTGGAGTCTAATAGTTTCGAATAGTTAATGCGAAAATATTTGGTTATATTTATTTAGCTACTTTGAAAGATGACTTCCATAAAACACACACTGAAAGAAATATAACTAAGCACACGATTTCACGGCAATTAAGCATCCTTCCTCTTTCCTCTTACTCAATTAACCTAATGACCTGACGACACTCAATTAGCACAGGTTGTAAGAGACGCCCTCAAGTCGGGCTCCACATATTATTTTATACAACCCCGTTCTGTCCATTCATACATTGGGCAATATTGTGTCTCGTCTGATCCACGCTCTACACATATACAGTCAAGTTCCTATTTCCTTATTTCCATTGATGCGATACATTTCTATTGATATGAATTAGATTGGATTAAGGGGAGATTTCCACTTTTTTCTGAACCCCTTTCTCCCTCATGTTCAGCCCCATTGCATTTGAGATTTTAAGACGTTCGCTCCATTAGTTTGGCGATTTTAAGAACTTTTGCCACATTCGTCAAAATCATTACCTTTCGTGCCAATTAGGTGTCGATTTTTTCTGGTCCTGTAATTTAAGAGGAAACGGCCTTCGGCCGGGACATTGTTCTACCGACTACCGAAAAATGTACACATTTATCTTAAAAAGAGGGTCTAGACTCTAGGGGGTGTAATTTTAAGTTTGATGGACATCTAGAGAAAAACTAAAACCTCCCCTTAAAATAGGTTAGCTTAGGTTATTTTAGGTTATATTGACTAATTAATTATAAGGGTTGCCACACGTAGTGTCTCAAGCCACAACAAGTGTACAATCAGATTTATCTATACTATAATATAGCCTATAGATATAACCCAAACAAGATAATACACTGCTATGGTTCTGATCTACCTATAATATAGCCTATAGATATAACCCAAACAAGATAATACACTGCTATGGTTCTGATCAACCTATAATATAGCCTATAGATATAACCCAAACAAGATAATACATTGCTATGGTTCTGATCTACCTATAATATAGTCTATAGATATAACCCAAACAAGATAATACACTGCTATGGTTCTGATCAACCTATAATATAGCCTATAGATATAACCCAAACAAGATAATACATTGCTATGGTTCTGATCTACCTATAATATAGCCTATAGATATAACCCAAACAAGATAATACATTGCTATGGTTCTGATCTACCTATAATATAGCCTATAGATATAACCCAAACAAGATAATACACTGCTATGGTTCTGATCTACCTATAATTAACAGGGTAGTGAAATATTCCAACGCATTACTGTAGTGTCTATGGTAGCACGCTCTATTCACAACCAAGAGGACCAGAGTTCGAACCCAGGCAGGTGGACGAGATTGGGAATTATCTTCATATCCGATGCCTCTTTTCACCTAGAAGTTAACCCCTTCAGTACCGGCGACGTCCTTTTAATTTTATTCTGGCTACTATTAGACAATTTAATTTAGTTTCAGAAGGGCCTCCAGCCATTAACAGGCTTCGAACTATCTCCCTTAACCTCTTTTACTACCACAGATCCTTCTTAAACTGCACAAAATCGTGTAAATATACCTGGACTAAAATGAAAAAAGACGTCGCTGGTACAGAAGGGGTTAACAAGAATCTGGAGTTAGCGGCGTCTGTAACGGCCCGCTACAAAAATAATACAAGATCGTAAACAAATAAAACACAAGAAAAGCAAAATACTATCAGCGCGAGAAACAAAAGAAACACTTGAGCAAAATTGGCTTCGTTGTGGGCCGCGGCTGGGGGAAGAGAGGCTCGCTACTGTATATCTGTTATCTATATTGATTATGTTATCCTTTGTCTCGTGTTATCACAAGGAGGTGAGGAAGGTGTGATGTACCGAATTGTTAGGTTTTATTCATATATCATATTTGCCCCTATCGTTTAGATGTTTTGGGAGTGATAGACGTTTTGAAGTAAATATATGTGTACCGTACTCAATTAACTGAATTAATTATGGTTTGTACATTGGTAAACACAAATCTAGTCCAAATGATAATAAGTCATTTCTAGATTATTTTTGTTTAAGCTAGAGGTCTAGTGAGGAAACTAAAAAATAAATATATTTATAGATATATAGACCAACAAATAGCCACTACCCCCATCATCTGGCAGGCAACTGTCTAACGTCCGTATCATATTACCCCTATAACATTTCTCTACATAAGTTCTACATAATATATTTGTTTGAATAAGACATCCTTGAAGTTTTATTTGTACATTGATATTGGTGAGTATTTGTCGGATATTCTCTCTCTCTCTCTCTCTCTCTCTCTCTCTCTCTCTCTCTCTCTCTCTCTCTCTCTCTCTCTCTCTCTCTCTCTCTCTCTCTCTCACACATACAAACACACACAATTACTCAGAGTTATTATAAACCAGAGCCAATGGCAACCTTTGTTTTGTAAGGCTCCTCCCGAAGTAATTGGAACACCGAACAGTAATGATGATGCCGAGCTAAACCAACACAGCCGAGTTTATAGGGGGGTGACCTGCTTTGTGTCTCTCGTTTTCTTTCTTTCTCTAGCTTGTATCCATTCGGCCCCATTCAGCCTACTGTTTTAAGACGTTTATCCCCATCCAGGTGTCGAGTTTTATTCCTGATGAGCGAAAGCGAGCCAGCATTGTATGGAGAAAACCGGCTTCGCCGGAAACATAATTATATCGAAAAATTTACAAATTTAACCTGTTGTTAAAAATATTATTACAAATATGCTGGCTCGATACCGCTCGCCAAGAAACAATCGACACCTGGATGGGGATAAACGTCTTAAAACAGTAGACTGAATGGGGCCGAATGGATACAATCCAGAGAGAGAAATATAAATACGAGGTGGGCCCCCTTAAGTGGTTTCATTATAATCCTGGAGACAAACAGGAAGAAAAACACTCGGTTTACGTTGGTTATATAAGTCTTAAGGGGTAGGGTTTGGTTTATGTGTTTATATATACATTTATTTTTGAGTTTCCTCGCTAGATCTCCACCCTCTTTCAAGATAAATTTGTAATTTTGTGACAGAAAAATGTCCTTCTAAAATTACAGGCTCGCTATTGCTCGCCAGGAAAAAATCGACACCTAAATGGCACGAAAGGTCTTAATATTGACAAAGAAATGTGGCGAAAAATCTCAAAATCGCGAAACTAACATAACGAACATCTTAAAATCTCAAAACGAATATGCTAAACATGAGGGAAAAAGAGGTCCAGAAAAAGCAAATACCTCCCCCTTATAACTCCTTCTGTACCGGCGACGTCTTTATAATGTTCTTCTAGCCATATTAAGATGATTTTGTGCAGTTTAAGAAGGATCTGTAGTAGTCAAAGGGGTTAAAAGAGGTACTTCGAAGCCTGTTAATTGCCGGAGGCCCTTTATAAACTGAATTAAATCGTCTAATAGTAGCCAGAATATAGTTAAAAAAGACTTCGCCGGTACAGAAGGGGTTAAAGACCAGACAGGAGTAGACAGAGGAACAAACAGATGGACGGATAGAGAGGCGGAAGGACACACAATAACACGACGGAAGGACAGACAGATAGACAGACAGACAGTAGGATGAGGATAGACAGACAGACAGTAGGACGAGGACAGACATACAGTAGGACGAGGACAGACAGACAGACAGACAGTAGGACGAGGACAGACAGACAGTCAGACAGTAGGACGAGGACAGACAGACAGTAGGACAAGGACAGACAGACAGTCAGACAGTAGGATGAGGACAGACAGACAGTCAGACAGTAGGACGAGGACAGACAGACAGTCAGACAGTAGGACGAGGATATACAGACAGTAGGACGACGACAGACAGACAGTCAGACAGTAGGACGAGGACAGACAGACAGACAGACAGTAGGACGAGGACAGACAGACAGTAGGACGAGGATAGACAGACAGTAGGACGAGGACAGACAGACAGTCAGACAGTAGGACGAGGACAGAACAAAACAATTATCGAGAAAGAGTTCCAGGATGGCCTTTAATATGGTCTAGAAATGGTTTGGGCTTAATTGTTTCAATATTGGGTAGCCTCTGGGGGCCTCTAATGATTGGCCCCTAGAGGTCCTTGCAGAGGTATACGATTTCATATATATATATATATATATATATATACTATTTATATATTTTTGTGTATGTGTATGAAGGAGACAAAAGGCAAATGTAACAAGTGCCTCCCCCCTTAAACGAAAGAGTGAGAAAGTCAAATTAAACAATTTGGTTGGTGTATTGGAAAGAAGACTAGTGTGCTGTATAGTATAGTGAAATGGTTAGGAGGTGGAGGTGTTTGTGAGAGCTAGCTGGCTTACTTTCTGTGTAGATAAGACACAAAGTGAGGGAAGCCAGGCAAACGAAACAGGAGTTCCAGCAACTGCTTATCAAATGCCTATGAGGTTTCCCCTGGTGGCATTAGTTACCGAAAACTTAAACAACTTTCCGGCAATTGTTTTTAGGTAATTGTGGTCACCATCTATACCCCACCCCCACTATCTCCACCACCACCACCATCTCCACCACCACCACTACCACCTAATTGCAGAAGTATAAGATAGTGTGGTGGAAACGAGTAGACCAAGACCATTGTCTCTAACCTTATTTTGGTCAGGGAATTGGCTACTGGGAGAAGGAGGAGGGCGGGGGGAGGGGAGGTGATTCTTGAAGAAGGGCCTGGGGGGTATTTCTTTAAGGTTGGTGGAGGTATGTCTATGGAGGAAACTTTAAAAGAAAAACAATAATAAAGATAACATACAAACAAATACACAAAATAGAAACAAAACAACTGTAAGGGTTTAGGGATGAAGGAACTATACAGGCAACTCTAGTGGTAGCGATAAGGAAGGATCTGTGGGCATCAAAAGAATAAATAATAGATCAATTGATCCTCAGACTTCCAAATACCCTTCCTAATCTGAATAAAATCGTCTATTAATAGCCAGAATAAACTGTCAAAACGCCCCACAATCTTCGAGAAGTTAAAACATTACTAATTTACTATATAGTATGGTTCTCCCCTCACCTCATCATCTCTCATCCATAAATAAGAACATTTGAAGAGTATATCATTAGCTAATGGTAGGTATTACATAATGTACAGTATTCCCTATTTTCCATCATCTAACCGTCTCACATTAATATAATTGAGCCTCTAACGAAAATAAATCCTTCCTGTAAATTAGAAAATAGTTTAGTCATACCTGAATGATCATATTTGTTCTCCTACCCCCTTAAAAAATAGTTCATTATATAACTATAATCGTCTGGTAATTGCTAAATCATCGTATACTGTAAGTTCTCCTTTCCCCTTAAACAAATAATACTTCCTGAAATAAATAACATCGTCTAGTAATAGCAAAATCATCACATAAGGTCTCCTTCCCTCTTAAACAATCGTCTCTGAAATAAATAATATCGTATACTAATAGCTAACTAATCGCAAAATCATCCTTTCCCCTTGCCAGACTCCCTTACCACAATCGTCTGGGGGAAGCAAATACCTCATAATTATATTCCATCATATTCCCCCATACCTCTCTCCCTCTCGTCCCATCTCTCACCCTCAATCTCAGCTGGCAGATTCTCCTCTTCTCCACTGTTTTTTTTCTTCTTGGTATATGTCTCACCCAACAGCCTCTCTCTCCCTCATTCGTCACCTCACACACACACACACACACACACACACATACACACGCACGCACGCACGCACGCACGCACGCACGCACGCACGCACACACACACACAGAAACACGCACACACACACGCACACACACACACACGCACACACACACTCTCTCGCTCTCTTGACAATGTAATTTATTTTCAAATTTGTCAATTGATCACATCCAGTTTCTACTCCTTTCTTGTTGTTGTTGTTGTTGTTGTTGTTCCCCAAGCTGCCTGGCCGAACAACCCCAAGGCCCCGAGCAATTCCAAGGCCATAACCGAGCGCCCCCACAGAACCCCCCCTGCCGACCACAATAAAGCCTGGGTGACCGAAGCCACTCCATGGCGGGGAGCTGAGGAGGCTGCGGAAATGCCCGGGAAACCAAAGCCCCACCCAGGGCCCTGTGCCCCTCAGCAATTATGAAGAGAAAGTTGAGGGGCAAGGAAAAAGTGACGCTTTGGCTTCCAATCTTGGTAGAGTGGGAGGTCAATCCACGGAAAAGACGCCGTCACTTGAGATCTAGAAAATATATAAGCCAAAGGAACAGTCAGAGTAAGCTATGGGTATGGCAGAGATCGCTCAGTTCTCACTCTGATAGACCAGCCCATCACCACATGACTAGAACCCAATCCTCTCAGCATCAGCTAGGAAAGGCCCTAGAAAGCCGCCTTTGGCGGGGGGATAGCTCCCCTATTTCAACCCCTTTCGGGGTCGGGCACCCGCCCACTCCTTTCTTGTTTTAACTGTTTCGTGGGATAACAAGGGTAAACTGAGTGAAGAATACTTATCAAGAAGAAAAATGTGAGACGCAGGTTAAAACTCCTTTCTTGTTTTAACCTGCGTCTCACATTTTTCTTCTTGATAAGGATTCTTCACTCAGTTTACCCTTGTTATCCCACGAAACAGTTAATTAAGTAGGATTATATTAATATTATTCATTCTAGTTTGTCATAGTTCAATCGGTTGGGGTCGGGAGTTTTTGCCTACCTACAATGAACAGGTTCTTTCCCAAAAACGTTTATACTTATCCCTTCAGAACGATAATGTCTGTATTCCTTTCATTCTGAAATATACTAAATAATTATATTCAGCTAAGGAAGGAATTGTGTTTTAGTATATTTATTTATAGTTTTGGTCCTTTGATTAGGCTACTAGAGGCCTTCCTTAACCCATCCAGCCCCGGCTAGTTTTGTAATGTTTGTTCACCAGAACCCGGCCGGTTTTCAAAAAATGGTTTTATTCCAGAAACAATAGCGAATGGGTTAGGAATGAAGGAAAAACCGCGAAAAACCGCTCAAAAAGCTTAAAGAATGGTCCTACAGAGCCCCCGAAAACGTATTTTACAAGAGTAAAAAATTGAAGGCAATTACCCCAAAAAACCAGGTTATTGCGCGCTCACGCGCACGCACGTGGACTTTGAGAGTTTTCAACCATCGACACAGTTGCGTGGGATACGTACACAATTCCCATACAAATCTGAGCCCTCTTGAGTGGCTACACCTGAGGTTACGGTCGGCGCAATTAGGGTGACGTGCCAGGCGCGTCTCTGGGGCTGTGCGTTACATACATCGCCGACGCGTCAGGCGCGTCGCTGGGGCTGTACGGGTTAATTACTAGAACTGTGTAAAGTTGTCCAGGTTAATACCTTGAGGATAATGACGCCTGTTGACAGTATACTCCAGCTATCATTAGATGATTTCATACAGCTTAGGGAGACTCTATGGTAACCCTCTTCCTACGACTTAAACTGAGGCAAACTTCGTGTGTCCAGACATTTTGACTAACGTACCTTGAATTTGGCTATATATCACTCTTTTAACTTTGGGTGAGACACTTGTTACAGACAGCTTTGCCTTTTGTCTCATTCATTCACATAGGGAATATAATAAAAGAGTAAAGACTGTCCGAAATAACCCTCTGACTTCCACATACCTTTCCTAATCTGACTAAAATAGTCAAATAATAGCCAGAAGGCAAATTAATTGCATACTCGTGTCTTGAAAAGGTTAAAAAATAAATTACACCATAACATTGACGGGTTAAAGATGTTTAATATACTACACATATACTGTACAGTATATATATACTACACATATACTGTACAGTATATATATAATATACTACACATATACTGTACAGTATATATATACTACACATATACTGTACAGTATATATACTACACATATACTGTACAGTATATATATACTACACATATACTGTACAGTATATATATACTACACATATACTGTACAGTATATATATACTACACATATACTGTACAGTATATATATACTACACATATACTGTACAGTATATATATATACTGTACAGTATATATATACTATATATATACTGTACAGTATATATATACTACACATATACTGTACAGTATATATATACTACACATATACTGTACAGTATATATATACTACACATATACTGTACAGTATATATATACTACACATATACTGTACAGTATATATATATTACACATATACTGTACAGTATATATATACTACACATATACTGCACATATATACATAATATACTACACATATACTGTACAGTATATGAAAACTGTTCGTACCCAAGACATTTATTATCCGATAAGTTCTGAACCAAGTCGTTTTACGCATGGAATTTCATGTCAAAAGATGTAATGCCTAAGGTATTCAGTACTGAAATTCCGTAACCCTTTGAGAGATGATCGCAGGCAATACCTCTCCCTTGAAGTGGATGCTTTGTGGAGATGATGTGGTTTACTGAACAGTCAAGTATAGTTCACAAGTGTGCAGTCACGAGCATAAATACTGTAATACTTACCGAATAACGTTCACCTCTTCGTTGCGAAAGGATTGATAAACTTTTGTTTTCAATCTCACAACAATATCTTTATTTCATTCTAGCTACCGTCAAACGATTTTGTTCATCTTAGCATAAACCTATCATGATGAAGGAGTCGACACGATCTGGTTGATGTTGCAGCATTTATGCTTGCGACTGTACATTTCCTGAATATGATAAAACAAATTAAAACATAAAAACAAAAATTAAACACACAAACATCACACTTCATTATCATTTTAAACATGAATACCGGTACAGATTTTATGCGGTTTTCTCACTACTACCATGCGCGTTCAGTGTAGTAAAAACTCCATAAGGTTTAAATCCTAATACTAATGAACAACATGGAATAAAGTAACACTATATAAGTATTTACAAAATTAAATTTACAAATGCAGAAATGAAGCATATAAGTAAAACAAAATAACATGCAAAAATTATTAATTAAACTCCCAGTCACTAAAGGCTACAATTACAGCTATAGTTGTACAATGGACGTGTTGACTATACTACCGACCCCACAACTCAACACAGTCGCTGGGAGCCGACGGAACAGTTTATCCCGGTCGGCAGCTCGGGATTTAATGACCAAAGTTTAAATTCAGGGTAACTCAGCCAAGAAGTTCAGTTAACAGCTTCTTGGTAACAAGTTCTTCATTCAACAATACCGCAGTTCGGCCACGAGCAATATATTAAATGCAGATAGTTATGTCTAACTTAAAATTTGTGGAAAACGTATTTTAACATTGTTGCTGCCGATATGGTTACCTCGAGTTTGGGAGTAAAGTGTGTGTGGTTGATAATATTATGGCATTTATGGTGTGTCCATTCAGTATATATATATATATATATATATATATATATATATATATATATATATATATATATATATATATATATATATACTGTAGATCATCCGGCTTTTATGCTTGTCTATCTGATTTGTCCTCCATCTCTCTCTCTCTCTCTCTCTCTCTCTCTACCCTTCGTGTGTTCCCACAACTCAAAGGCTATTTTGACATATGTGTTCTTCCCTTCCTTTCATCGTGTGACCAGGTCATCAATAATCTTATTTTATAATTATTTCCTGAATATATCTATTACCTGAGTACATACTATCATCTGAGTATATAATAACAATCTGTATCTGTCTGTCTGTCTGTTTGTCTGTCTGTCTGTCTGTCGAGAGAGAGAGAGAGAGAGAGAGAGAGCAGGAGAGATAGAGTAGGTAGTTTGTAAGAAAAAGGCCAACAGAAAGAGATAAGACCAGAGGAAAGGTAGGGACATCACCAGATTAGCAGCGAATGAGGGACGACAGAAAAGAAAACAGCTGGGGAAGGGAAAACAGCTGGGAATAGGAAAACAGCTGGGGAAGGGAAAACAGCTGGGGGAAGGGAAAACAGCTGGGGGAAGGGAAAACAGCTGGGGGAAGGGAAAACAGCGGGGGGGGGAAGGGAAAACAGCTGGGGGAAGGGAAAACAGCTGGGGAAGGGAAAACAGCTGGGGAAGGGTAAACAGCTGGGAGAAGGGAAAACATCTGGGTGGATGGAAAAAAACTGGGGGGAGGGAAACAGCTGGGAAGGGGAAATAGCGCAAACAATTCACTCTCTCTCTCTCTCTTTGTGTGTGTGTGCGTGTGCGTGTGTGTTTGCGTGCGTGCGTGCGTGCGGCGTGTGTGTGTGTGTATGTGTGGCATTGAAAGTGTTGAGGCGCGTGAGGGGAATATACTGCACTGGGAAACTTTTTTGTTAACGGGTGGGTTGACTGGATCCCCTTCTAGCTCGTGTTTAGCCCCATTGTTTTTTAGATTTGCATACGCTCTCCTCATTAGTGTGAATAATTTAAGATCTTTCGCCCTATTTATGTGTCAGACCTTTCGTGCCAGTTAGGTGTCGATTTATTCCTGGCGAGCGATACCACCGAAGGTCTGTTCCTCTTATACTGTATATATAATACAGGCTCGGTATCGTTCGCCAGGAGAAAATAGACACCTAAATGGCACGAAGGGTTATTTATACTGACAAAGAATTGAGGCGACAGGTCTTAAAATATAAACGAAATAATGGTGCTAGGCATGAGGGAGAAGGGGCTCCAGAAATAAAACACCCCCTTAAATTGAATACAACTGCAGAGACAAACGGCAATTGGTGTAAGCAAAGAAAACGGGGAATATCATGGATTCGGAAAACGGGAAGAGATTGAACAAGTTAGCGAAGAGGCGTCCAAAACAGAGAACTGTTATGTTTTGATTACATGAATGCATGTAGGGGAGAGAGAGGACAACAGGGAGAACGAAGGGGAAGAGAGATAAAGGGATAAAGGGAGAGCCAGAGAGATATCAGGGGAGAATGGGAGAGCGGCATAATTAAAAGGTAATGGGTAGAAAGGTATTCCAGGAGAAGGTAATATTATAATATGTTGGACAGCTATGTTGGTGATGATGGGAGAAACTCAAGAAAGAATTACACCAACAAATATACATATCTGCGTAATGCTAATACACATATTTAAAATAAAAGGGAAAACGCAAATAATGCAGAGAGAGAGAGATTGAGAGAGAGAGATTGAGAGAGAGTTTGAGAGAGAGAGAGAGAGCGCGCAGAAAAATACCAAAGGAAATGGAAAACTGAAAAGGGAGAAAATTATGCACGCTCGCCTCGACCAGGGAATTGCATAAATGAATGATACGAATGAGATATCGGAAATTTAGAAGATGGGAAAAATGGAAAATGATAAACAATAAGAAATAATAGTTCACTCGGGTATTGTTTACTTGTTCAGTTATGGAATTAGGCATGGAAGTATCAAGTCTTTATTTGCTTCTCTTATTCCTACATTATAGGAATCCAGGATTGTGAGGTGGAATGTCTTAAAAGTATCAACTCCGGTGTTCCTCAGGGTTCTGTCCTATCTCCATTTATGTTTCTAATATTCAATGATGATTTTGCCAACTGTACCGTTAGTGCTATCTATTCCTACGCTCATGACTTTACCTTATACTGTCTAACTAACTTACATCAGCGACCCTCCATGCAGTCACTTCAAAATAGGCGTGATGAGGCCATAGCACACTTATTTTCTGATCTAGTAAATATATCCAATTGGGGCAGAGAAAACCGTGTTGCGTTCTATGCTTCCAAAACTCTGCTTCTCCAGTTATCTACCTGTCACAATCTTCCACACGACTATCCCTTACTCTTCAATCAACACTTCGCCCTCTCTAGATATTTTTGGTGTCTCTTTTCCTCTGACTTTTCTTAGAAAAAATCATATTACCACTTTTGATAAAACAGCTTCAAAGAAGGTTTTGTTCAACCGTTTCCGTGGGTTCTTCACCCCTGTACAGCTTCTTGATCTGTAGAGGGGTACCTTCTATCTCTATCTTCTTTAGCTTCGTCTCATCTCTCTCTCGTTATGTCTCTGTGTCTTTGTCTCTTACACTCACGCATACACATGTGTACAACCTCACTCGCCATCTTGTGTGCTCGTACATTTGCGATAAACGCTGTTAAATAACTTAGTTCATATGTGATTTGGCAACTCAGTAAATAATATACTATTGTTTAACATAAACGATTATTTTTGTTCTCTAACTAATTTGTAGTCGGATCTCTTAGAAATCAATAAATTATGTGGTAATTGTAAAGTAGTAAACTTAACCCCTTCAAAATTTCATTACTGATTCTTTAAGTATATATTTGCTGATATTATACGATCTTAAATACCTTTTGGAAACATCTATGGAAGTCAATTTCTAGAGGTACTTCCTAAGCTAAATAAAGTCACAAATTGATAGTCAAACTAAAATTAAAAAGGAAGACATTGTACTGAAAGGGTATACTGAAACATTTATCAGCCATCTATATGCAAAAGGCTCCTACGAAGGCAGTGATTGAATAGACTCCACTCCAATTGATCACATGCGAGATTTAGGCTACAAGGAAGTTGGAGCCGTAAACATCGATATTGAATAGCTATGCAATAATTAGGTATGGTTCTAATGTATAGGAAGCATGATTAATTCTATTATATGTGTTTATCAATGTACTACAACCGTATTTTAGGTGGAATTCTGCTAAATATCGATGTTTAGCCTATATATATCTCAAACTTCCTTATAGCCTGAAACTCGCAAGCGGTCAATTGCGAAACTGTCATGAAGTTGAAAAGCAAAATTATAAAATAAACTGATATATAAAAAGATCTTATGATAGGCAGTTGAAATTGAAAGTTATGTATGCTACCGAATTGTAAATAAGTTTTAGCAAGCAAAATAATTTGAATTGTAGGAAGCGCGAGCTAGAAATCTCTCTCTCTCTCCTCAGTGACCCTTTCAGAGCCAATCATTGGACTGGTTGGCATTGAAGGGGCAGCGTCATTTTTGGAGGTATCTTTCCCCCTCATAGTCTTCCGTTCCTCCTCTCAAGCCGGTATCATACGAGCACTTTTTCCGGCAATTTTATGAGGGCAAGTTCATTCTAGCAATATTTCGGGGCTTTTTAACTTTGGTACCGGGAACTAGACTACAATTAGAATACGTTTGGTAGCTTAAGACGTATACAAGTTTAATTCTGAAGTTGCTAGACGGGAATTGCTCCAAATTATTGCCGGAAATTTATACTCGTGTGACACCAGCCTTACTCACTTTATGTTCTCTTTACTGGAACTTATCTTTCTCTGGGATTGCTCGTGCTCAGGCAACCAAAATGTCATCGCGAGAGTAATTTCCAATTATACTTTTTCTACACTGGGTTTATCAAATATTTGTTCGCTTATGTCATCCGAAACTATCAAAATGAAGAAATATCAAGTATAGTCTCCACACATTTAAAACCGCTCGTTTTTTATTATCAATCACATAATCTTAATTAATTAATTTCACTCCCAACACCAAACACCCTCAAATGAAATTAATGAAAGCATGTGATTTTCCCGGGATTCGAACCTGGGATACCACTTACAGAAGTCAAACACTCTAACCATTACATCATCAAGAGAGGTAAGCTATTCAGCACACATTAACAGCTTGTGCAATGTACGTACAATTACCTTTTGCAAACATATATTCCATTAGTAAGGAATTCCCCGTTGAAGCATAGGTAGGGTGAGTTAAAACGAAGCGTACAACAATTAAGGGGGTAGTGCTTGGTTTTTGGTATATGTAATTACTTATCG
>CM064567.1:15149612-15184612 GCA_032716605.1 Paralithodes platypus
AGGAGGCGGGAAATAACGAGCATGCTCACTCCCGCAATACAACTAGAGTAAGTACACACACACACACACACACACACACACACACACACACACACACACACACACACACACACACACACACACACACACACACACACACACACACGCACACACACACACACACACCTTCTGTACTCCTGGGATCAGTATTGCCATAGTAATTGTAACAGTAATAGTCTTTGGTATTTTTTAACTTGTGGAACATTTACATCACATCATTTTATCAACGCCTCTAGCTGAATTGAACATCAGAGATAAATTTAATATGTTGACTAGTAAAATTTAATGTAACCCCCTGAAGATTGTGATAGACTACTTTGGCTATTATTAGAAGATTTTAAACAGCTTAGAATAATCTGTGGAAATTAAAAGGATAGAGACTATTGCAATTAACCCCCTGACTTCCATATACCCTTCGTAATCTAAGCAAACACGTATAATGATAACTAGAATAAACTGTCAACATACGTCATAATCCTCAAGGAGTTAATCCTGTTGATATGTGAAAACAATATCAATTCACAATGCCATTTCGTAGAAGTGAAGCATAGAAATAAATACATTAAGGGGAGTCAGGAATTCTGTCCTACATCCACGATAAATATTTCTACCGAATTTTGAACTCTCTAATTATTTATAAGAAATATCCAAAGCAAAAGCAAAAAATACATATGCAATGAGGAAATTTGATACAAATTAATTTGGGGCAACTTCTAAATATAATAAGGATAGCATCAATTACGTTATCTATACATACAAAACCATGCTATGCCAGCAAAGAAAATACATTTGTTTTTACAGCGATAGGTCCTTCTCTAGGTATATACAGTTTTCTTCGTTAAACTAGAGTACAACATTATGAAACTCAAGTTGATATAAAAATATAAACATAATCACTTAGAAGGCCTTAATACCCCACAATATGACGGCAGTTAACTAATGCATGACAATCTTCACGAGGGGGAACGACCGAGACTATGTAATCACCATCAGCCTCTCACATTATTAGATCAAAGTCCCTATATAATTACCCCTCGTAATCCCCAGGGTAAGCAAGTTAGTAGGCCATAAAAGTGTCGGGAATAATGAGAGGGAATACAAGGAGGGGAAAGACAGGGTAATAATGTTGGATGAACGGTAATGTAAATGCTGAACCCTTGGAAGGTACGATGACGCATTTATTTATTTATTTATTTTTTGTCTGGCTATTATTAGACGCTTTTAGTCAGATTGGAAGGGTATATGGAAGTCAGAGGGTTAAATGAGATTGTCATCACCCTTATAATTCCCTTAGATTCTTCCAAAATTGTCTAACATCGTTTTAAAAAGCAAGAATAAATTGTCAAAATGCGTCATAATCTTCAGAGGGTTAACATTTGTTAACACTGAAACTTATTATTTTATGGATGCTGATTTATACGATGATACTGGTAATGAATATGATAGTGTTGATGTTAGTTGTTAGTAGATTGAATATAAGAACATAATTATACTGTAGCCTATATGGCAAATGTAAATCCGCTGAAAGCCACTCTCTCTCTCTCTCTCTCTCTCTCTCTCTCTCTCTCTCTCTCTCTCTCTCTCTCTCTCTCTCTCTCTCTCACACAGACGCAGACGAACAAGCCCACACAAACCACACGAAATAATAACAGACACACACATACACTCTCACTCTCTCTCTCTCCACCTAGCCAGAGTGCTCAACCTTCGATTTCCTTTCCGGGAGTGTAGGTAAGTGGCTGCTACAAACTCACCTTCCGTGCTACATATCGGACTCTGAGGGACTAATAACCTGTTGCCTCACTGCTACCACACACACACACACCATATATCAAAGTAACCATCCTTGTATTACATTTCCATGGCTGCTACAAACTCACCTTCTGTGCTACATATCGGAACTAATAACAAGCTACCTCACTTCCGCAACACACACAAAACATCCTACAGGTATATAGAGTATAATATCCGTCCTCTACGATAATTCCAGCCAGGGAATCACTCCTACATATACCAGGACGTTTTAGCATGGATGTTAATTTATTCCAGTTTCTCTCTTTGTCACACACACACACACACACACACACACACACACACAAAAATGGTACAAGGCGAGATGGGTATCATATGGTTCACCTAAGCTGATGGCTACCTAAGCCTTCGGGCGAGACGGTACCGTCTATAGTGAGAATGGTACCATACAGATCCACCCTAAGCCTTCGTTTCCAATGTCGCCAATTGGCTAAATACAGACTACACACACATCCACAGCCATTCCAACAGTACATAAAACACTTACATGCATTTCACGCATACATTCCCAGTTAAAGGAGGCGCTATAATAATGTGCTGTAGCTCGCATTGCGTGGATTCCCCTTGACGAACAAGTAACTGAGTAACACACACACACACACACACACACACACACACACACACACACACACACACACACTCTCGCTCTCGCTCTCGCTCTCTCTCCCCACACCTTGCCAGAGTACTCAACCTCCGATTTCGTTTCCGGGAGTGAGAGTAAGTGGAAGCTACAAATTAACCTTCCGTGCTACATATCGGACTCTGAGAAACTAATAACAAGCTGCCTCACTTACACAACACATACACACACACTCTCTCTCTTTCACTCACTCACTCTCACTCTCTCTTACTCTTGTTACGACCGGCACTACGAAATAAACAAGGGCACTTAATAATGGACTAGATGATAGGCTATATCTGCAACAACGGTACGCTAATTCCAAACCCTCGAACTATTACGCCGGTGAACAAAACACTTAAAACCCTCCAGAGTTAATCTACTGGATAACGGGGTATCAATTAACTGGGTTTTAGTGCACTTCTACAAAGGCTTTCAGGTGACGGCAAAGCCAACTCACAACAGGAGTACTTACGTTACGAAATGCTCTTAAGTAATAACAATGCTTGAATAAACTATCATAAGATTTAATAAAGGAATATATGCTTACGTTAACTTTAGTGTGAGTCTGTACTCAACACTAAACTCTTCAATGCTCTATGAAAACACTGGAAGTCTAGTCCTACAGCAATCAGATGTGGAATCTTCTGAAAAGGTCTGATGCTCTAAGATGCTCGTTAATATAGAACAGAAATAATGCAGGGGCAGGACACCAAAGAGTGTATCTTAAATACACCAATAAGTAGGATACATATATATAACAAGGGAGTGCAACAACTCTGTGACAGCACTAATAATAACCACTCAAAAAACAGTACTTCCTTAGCCAACGTAACAGCCAAACTAGGTTGTGCACTATGCATCAACCTAGGCTAAAATAAGGCGTGAATAATTCCTAAAGCATACACAATTAAAGTTAATAAACACAATGCTGTCTTTCTCACTAATAAAGTCTAGCAGTGGCAAAAAAGGTATCAGGAAACTAGGCAGAGCGCAAGCATGCTCGTAGCCTACTGTCTCCCCTTGAACAGATTTCCCTTATGTTACGTTAAGTGACTTGGAGGCTCTCTTGGTAAGTCCAGATCTCTAGTATCTGGTCTTGCCCTGGCGCTCCACAAAGGTCAACAAAAGTTGGTAGCAAGAATACAGGTAAGAGTAGGCAAAAGCCCTTCACCTGTATACTGCTACACTCGCAAAGGAAAAATATGCACAAGGGTTACAGGCTACCTAGCTTCATCGATGTTGTACAGGCTCTGACTTGCCACATACATAACTCAGACAACGATCAAAGATACCTTCCACTGTCTAGCATTAAATAGTAGGAAAGAACAACTCAATAATTAGGAGCACCCCAATACTATGATACCATTTGACTATGACTCTAATAATCCCTAAAGCTAGTGCAAACATATATGGAGAACTGGTGCTGGTAATACGACTGGCCGACTATGGAAGTCGTATGCAGAACCAGAAGGGATAAGTAATTGAATAAAGATGAGAAGTATGAAAAGAAGAAGTTCAGAGAGAGAAATAGTAGTACAGGGGGTAGATGGGGGAAGATTGCAAGTCAATGTAGGACCAAGCACGCTGTGCCAAGCTCTGCAGGAGAAAAGCGGGCAGGGGCCCCCCCAGCAGTAACAAAGGCAGCGGCACCCAATCACAGACGACTACGGCATGAGGAGCAGGCGTCATATATGGCGCGGGCCCCGCCGGCCATCACGAACGTGGGAAACTCCTCCAAGCGAGGGAGGCACATGTACAAACACACGCACATACCCACCACGCTGCTCGCTCTCTTTTCTCCCTAACTTCACAACAATCATCTTATATTCTATCAATGATATAAAATACTTCCAAGTGTCACAGACAAGAATAAAGACCCCCACTGATCTGTCTGTGACAACATGAACTCTATGAAAGAAAGTACATCGTTCTACGATTATTGTAGCCCATTTCACTGCCCTGGCGAGCGCTAGCGAGTTACGAGTGCATTCTGGCAAGCTGGCCAGCGTAACACCCCGCCCAAGATGTGGGACGTTTCAGCCTCAGGTGAACTCCACATCTGACCAGACAGAATGCCCACCAACCCTGCATCACCCAGCTACTCTCCGAAGTTGTGAAAACAAGGCACGATCACAAACATAAAACACTGCATTATAAAAAAAAATCTGCACAACACTTCCCCAAAATAATAGCATCATAATAATTATATCACGCTCAACGAGCAAGCTTCACCAAGCCTAGCCTACTAAGACAACAACTCAGAGTGTCTTAGATTCTTGCTGTGATATACTGCACTTATATACTATCAAAAAGAAAGATTTTTTATGTGAGGTTTTTATATTTTTAATAGTGTTTTTGGCGACGTTGCACTACAGGGGCAAGCCTAATTTTTCTCCACTCTCAAACAAACACTGACTGAACGGCGAGGGTTCTCCTTCAAACATACCCTCCCGTGACAAACAATCAGCCAGAACATTATCAGTGCCCTTAACATGTCACACATCCAATTTGTGTTCCGGCAGCAAAACAACACCTGACACTGATAAACTGCCCAGTCCATCACAAGACTGGCACTTCTCTTCGCTCTCTCCGGCAACGGGGCCTGCCAATAACCTGTCACTTCCACCTTAGTGATAAACGAGGCAGCCCCGATGCGGTCTATGGGGTCGTCAACTTGAGTAATGGATAGGCGTCTGTCAGGGATAATGCACCAACACTCTTGCAATCAACACCAACACGGATATTGCCACTCAACTCAGGTTGCAAACTCACTGGCAACTACCACTCACGATATCCTTTATCCCTCAGACCCTTCTCCAACATGAAGTCTAGCTCTGCTTTCACGACAGGCTGTTGAGCAGGATTAATACGGTAGGGAGCCAATTTGAGCCTTGCACTGTCTCCAGCCTCCATGTCGGATTCTACCCCGTACATCAGGCCTGGAGAATCAACAAACATGCGGACGTACTGCCACAGCCTAGTAAACAACTTCTCTTGGCGCTCAGGAACAAGAGGTTGCAACTTATCTCGAAGAACAACATGCCTAGTGCCCTCCCACAACCCAGCCGGGACCATAGTTTCTACACTATAGTCTCCCTCCTTCTCCACCTTTGTTCCTAGAACAGCCAGGTCATGAGAGGGACAATCTGTACCACCTGTGCAGTCACTCCCATAGTTCATTATTGCTAAGGCTTCCCGGCCGATACCATACATGCGGACCCCTGCATTCCTTGCGACTACACCTGCCGGCGCAGCATCACCGCCTTCAGCGACACGGTCAGATACAGTCGGTCTATGGTAGGGTTGTTGCATTCGACTAGAGCAGCATTGGGAGGCTATGCGACGACCGGGCGCATCCACTCCACAGCCAACCTCACCAATCTGCTCAATGTCCTGATTCTGACCACCACCCTTAGCAGCCATGGGTCTACCCTTACCTGACAACCATGCCAAAGCCTCGTCGCCCACCTTGAACCACTGAAACAACGAGGCCAACGGTTTGCTAACACTCAAGTGACCTGCCAGCGGAACATCGTGCACCGCATGAGTTGTGAGGCCTGGGTGCTCGGCACAAACAATGGGGTATGAACCGAGCAGGTGCTGGAGCGCTGCACACTGCTGCTCAGGCAGGTGCTCTAGCGCTTCCACAGCCACCTGACTCGTGTCCCTCGCCCACTGCTCCGCCGAGACATGACAATCCCAACTCTCCTCCACCTGTGCCCCACTGCCCCCCTCTCCTTCTCCACCTTGGCCGCTGCAGACCAACACAGGGACAGTAGGCTGCTCAGGTGGTTGCCTCACAAACTCCTTTAACAGGTTCACATGACATGCTTCCCCGTCCTCGTCAAGTTCCAATAGCCCCGTTCCCACAACTCTCCAAGACCTACTGGTTGCACCTGGGAACTACTCTGTCGCGGCGTGCCATCACGCCCTACCATGTCACTAGGGGAGACAGGTTCTGGGGCCACTCGCGAGCTCCACATTGGTGTAAGTCCCGAGTCACAAAGGAGTGTCGCTGGGTCCAAACTCTCAACCCGACCACCAGCCTCGACATTCTCCTTCCGACCCTTCCTCCGCTGGTCTGGAACTTGGGTATAGGCTGTGACACCTGAGCGTACTGAGATCTCTCGAGCCCCTCTTGCCCCTCCCTACTCGTGTCGGCCCGCCCTCTCGGCAACGACTAAGGGTGGAACCTCGGAAGTGGGCACCGCAAAGTCGTTGCCGAGAAGGAGGTCGACCCCCTCAACTGGCAATTTCTCCACCACACCCACATCCAACTCTCGTGTCACACCGTCCGCCTCAAGCTCCACTCTAACCAGCGGGTAAGACCGCGTAGCATTGATACCTTGAACCACCACAACCCGAGCCGCGTTAATAGGCTTGCCAGTGAAATTCTTAACAAGTGTCTGGGAAGCGCCCGTATCATGCAGGCAACTCAAGCCTATGCTTCACACCAGCCCACCTCACAGTGCCGTGCCCCCTATCACCACAAAAAAGCATCTCGGATGGGTGGCGAGCCCTCCTGCTGCTTCTGCACCGACTGTGACTCCGCAACCGACGTATTACCCCGGGCAAACGTGGAAGACCTCAAAGACACTCCGATGTTGCTCACTAGTGACACCACTGCTGTAAGCGGTGCGCTCGGACATGAGCGCGCAATATGCCCCTTCTCATGACACCTGAAACACTCCACTTCGTTCTTGGACTTCCTCTGAGGTGAGGAAGGGCCCTGGCCTTTCTTAAAACGGGAAGGGTTTCGACTTGGGTTCATAATTGGCAACAGTACTCTTAAATGGATAATTAGTTGTTGTGTCATTAATTCGGGGGGGTGGAGTGGTACGCCCCTGGTTACCTGCCTCAGCTCTCTGTGCAGACCTGCACCCACGAATCAATGACACCCTAAGGTTAGCCAGCTCAGCTGCCTTCTGCAGAGTTTTTGGTTGCTTTTCTTTCAGGTTAAGAGTCAAGTCACTGCCAGTACATTTAAAAAATTGTTCCAGCAACACTAATTGTTTTACTGAATCAAAAGTAGTTGCCTTCTCTGACCTCAACCAATTTTCAAATGCATCTGACAGCTCTCCAGTGTGTTCCTGGAAAGTACTCCCCTTTCTTTTTGGAACCGCCCTAAACTTCAGCCTATAGGTCTCTGGCTGTAGCTCATACGCCCTCAGGACAGCCTCTTTCAACAACTCATAATTCACACAGCAATCTAGGGGCAAAGCATCGTACGCCTTGAGTGCTTTCCCCGTCAATCGTGAAGAAACAAGGGCTGCCCACTTCTCCTCGGGCCATTGGTGCTCCTGGCACTTTTTCTTGAACCGGAGAAAAATTTCTGTAACTCCTAATTCATCAAACACTTGAACCAACTTAAGTAGATGCGGCAGGGACTGGTCATGGGCTCGACCCCCCTGGGCGACCCGGTTTCTCGTCACCTCTACATGAGTTTTCTCTAGGTCAATATCGGCACAATACCTTGCAGACTCAGACTGGTACCTATACTTGAGCTCAGACTCTCGCTCCCGCTCCTCGAGCTCAGCCTTATGCTTCCGCTGCTCGAGTTTGGCGAGCTCGAGCTGGAACAACATCTCGGGAGTCAAACCCTGAGGAGGGGGTGCTACTACCGGGGACCCACCCCGTGAGTCACTTAGAGGCATACCCAACCGCCAGCGGGCATCGGCCTGCGGGAACGTACTCGGCTCCAGACCCCGAGGGGGCGCCATGGTAGGAGTTGAGTGGAATGGGGGCTGGGACGAAGGTGCCCCAGCTCCCGCTTCACCCGTACCCCCATGCACCCCACCCAGCACATAGGTAACCAACTCACTTCTCGACAAACCGCTAGTACCGGGAAACCCTAAGACCGTGGCTACACACTGCAGTCCGTACCGGTCTAGCCCCGATACACGATCCGCTGACACAGGCTCCTCCAAAAATCTCCGAGCATCCTCCTCATTGTTCACCACCCGAACGCCGTTAAACAGCTCCACCTTCTCCACCTCCTCGCCTGCCTCTCGCACCGTGCCCTCACTATGCTCAGACCCGTCCAGTGACATGATGGAGTCAACAACAAAAATTCTCAAGTCAAGACAAAAGTAGCCAAACTTTCGCATAGCTTTATTCACCAAAAAATATTCGAAGATGTTTTTGAGTGCAATACTAGGTCACCAATAACTCCAACAAGTTCTATATATCCTCAAAACAATGTCTACTGCCAACAATGGGAGAAATAAATTCAACCCCAAATGGCAATAAGATTTCTCCAAAAAAAAAAATGCAATATTCAGTTCACTATATTCTGGTCTAAGGTCGCCATTTGTTACGACCGGCACTACAAAATAAACAAGGGCACTTAATAATGGACTAGATGATAGGCTATATCTGCAACAACGGGACGCTAATTCCAAACCCTCGAACTATTACGCCGGTGACACCGACCATAGATACCTTCCACTGTCTAGCATTAAATAGTAGGAAAGAACAACTCAATAATTAGGAGCACCCCAATACTATGATACCATTTGACTATGACTCTAATAATCCCTAAAGCTAGTGCAAACATATATGGAGAACTGGTGCTGGTAATACGACTGGCCGACTATGGAAGTCGTATGCAGAACCAGAAGGGATAAGTAATGAATAAAGATGAGAAGTATGAAAAAGAAGAAGTTCAGAGAGAGAAATAGTAGTACAGGGGGTTAGATGGGGGAACAGATTGCAAAGGACATGTAGGACCAAGCACGCTGTGCCAAGCTCTGCAGGAGAAACGCGGGCGGGCCCCCCCAGCACTAACAAAGGCAGCGGCACCCAATCACAGACGACTACGTCATGAGGAGCAGGCGTCATATGACGCGTCGGGCCCGCCGGCCAATCACGAACGTGGGAAACTCCTCCGAGCGAGGGAGGCACATGTACAAACACACGCACATAATACCACCACGCTGCTCGCTCTCTTTCTCCCTACATCTTCACACAACACATCTTATATTCTATCAATGATATAAAATACTTCCAAGTGTCACAGACAAGAATAAAGACCCCCACTGATCTGTCTGTGACAACATGAACTCTATGAAAGAAAGTACATCGTTCTACGATTATTGTAGCCCATTTCACTGCCCTGGCGAGCGCTAGCGAGTTACGAGTGCATTCTGGCAAGCTGGCCAGCGTAACACCCCGCCCAAGATGTGGGACGTTTCAGCCTCAGGTGAACTCCACATCTGACCAGACAGAATGCCCACCAACCCTGCATCACCCAGCTACTCTCCGAAGTTGTGAAAACAAGGCACGATCACAAACATAAAACACTGCATTATAAAAAAAAATCTGCACAACACTTCCCCAAAATAATAGCATCATAATAATTATATCACGCTCAACGAGCAAGCTTCACCAAGCCTAGCCTACTAAGACAACAACTCAGAGTGTCTTAGATTCTTGCTGTGATATACTGCACTTATATACTATCAAAAAGAAAGATTTTTTATGTGAGGTTTTTATATTTTTAATAGTGTTTTTGGCGACGTTGCACTACAGGGGCAAGCCTAATTTTTCTCCACTCTCAAACAAACTGACTGAACGGCGAGGGTTCTCCTTCAAACATACCCTCCCGTGACAAACAATCAGCCAGAACATTATCAGTGCCCTTAACATGTCACACATCCAATTTGTGTTCCGGCAGCAAAACAACACCTGACACTGATAAACTGCCCAGTCCATCACAAGACTGGCACTTCTCTTCGCTCTCTCCGGCAACGGGGCCTGCCAATAACCTGTCACTTCCACCTTAGTGATAAACGAGGCAGCCCCGATGCGGTCTATGGGGTCGTCAACTTGAGTAATGGATAGGCGTCTGTCAGGGATAATGCACCAACACTCTTGCAATCAACACCAACACGGATATTGCCACTCAACTCAGGTTGCAAACTCACTGGCAACTACCACTCACGATATCATTTATCCCTCAGACCCTTCTCCAACATGAAGTCTAGCTCTGCTTTCACGACAGGCTGTTGAGCAGGATTAATACGGTAGGGAGCCAATTTGAGCCTTGCACTGTCTCCAGCCTCCATGTCGGATTCTACCCCGTACATCAGGCCTGGAGAATCAACAAACATGCGGACGTACTGCCACAGCCTAGTAAACAACTTCTCTTGGCGCTCAGGAACAAGAGGTTGCAACTTATCTCGAAGAACAACATGCCTAGTGCCCTCCCACAACCCAGCCGGGACCATAGTTTCTACACTATAGTCTCCCTCCTTCTCCACCTTTGTTCCTAGAACAGCCAGGTCATGAGAGGGACAATCTGTACCACCTGTGCAGTCACTCCCATAGTTCATTATTGCTAAGGCTTCCCGGCCGATACCATACATGCGGACCCCTGCATTCCTTGCGACTACACCTGCCGGCGCAGCATCACCGCCTTCAGCGACACGGTCAGATACAGTCGGTCTATGGTAGGGTTGTTGCATTCGACTAGAGCAGCATTGGGAGGCTATGCGACGACCGGGCGCATCCACTCCACAGCCAACCTCACCAATCTGCTCAATGTCCTGATTCTGACCACCACCCTTAGCAGCCATGGGTCTACCCTTACCTGACAACCATGCCAAAGCCTCGTCGCCCACCTTGAACCACTGAAACAACGAGGCCAACGGTTTGCTAACACTCAAGTGACCTGCCAGCGGAACATCGTGCACCGCATGAGTTGTGAGGCCTGGGTGCTCGGCACAAACAATGGGGTATGAACCGAGCAGGTGCTGGAGCGCTGCACACTGCTGCTCAGGCAGGTGCTCTAGCGCTTCCACAGCCACCTGACTCGTGTCCCTCGCCCACTGCTCCGCCGAGACATGACAATCCCAACTCTCCTCCACCTGTGCCCCACTGCCCCCCTCTCCTTCTCCACCTTGGCCGCTGCAGACCAACACAGGGACAGTAGGCTGCTCAGGTGGTTGCCTCACAAACTCCTTTAACAGGTTCACATGACATGCTTCCCCGTCCTCGTCAAGTTCAATAGCCCCGTTCCCACAACTCTCCAAGACCTTCTGGTTGCACCTGGGAACTACTCTGTCGCGGCGTGCCATCACGCCCTACCATGTCACTAGGGGAGACAGGTTCTGGGGCCACTCCGGAGCTCAACATGGGTTCAAGTACCGAGTCACCAAGGAGTGTCGCTGGGTCCAAACTCTCAACCCGACCACCAGCCTCGACATTCTCCTTCCGACCCTTCCTCCGCTGGTCTGGAACTTGGGTATTAGGCTGTGACACCTGAGCGTACTGAGATCTCTCGAGCCCCTCTTGCCCCTCCCTACTCGTGTCGGCCGCCCTCTCGGCAACGACTAAGGGTGGAACCTCGGAAGTGGGCACCGCAAAGTCGTTGCCGAGAAGGAGGTCGACCCCCTCAACTGGCAATTTCTCCACCACACCCACATCCAACTCTCGTGTCACACCGTCCGCCTCAAGCTCCACTCTAACCAGCGGGTAAGACCGCGTAGCATTGATACCTTGAACCACCACAACCCGAGCCGCGTTAATAGGCTTGCCAGTGAAATTCTTAACAAGTGTCTGGGAAGCGCCCGTATCATGCAGCAACTCAAGCCTATGCTTCACACCAGCCCACCTCACAGTGCCGTGCCCCCTATCACCACAAAAAGCATCTCGGATGGGTGGCGAGCCCTCCTGCTGCTTCTGCACCGACTGTGACTCCGCAACCGACGTATTACCCCGGGCAAACGTGGAAGACCTCAAAGACACTCCGATGTTGCTCACTAGTGACACCACTGCTGTAAGCGGTGCGCTCGGACATGAGCGCGCAATATGCCCCTTCTCATGACACCTGAAACACTCCACTTCGTTCTTGGACTTCCTCTGAGGTGAGGAAGGGCCCTGGCCTTTCTTAAACGGGAAGGGTTTCGACTTGGGTTCATAATTGGCAACAGTACTCTTAAATGGATAATTAGTTGTTGTGTCATTAATTCGGGGGGGTGGAGTGGTACGCCCCTGGTTACCTGCCTCAGCTCTCTGTGCAGACCTGCACCCACGAATCAATGACACCCTAAGGTTAGCCAGCTCAGCTGCCTTCTGCAGAGTTTTTGGTTGCTTTTCTTTCAGGTTAAGAGTCAAGTCACTGCCAGTACATTTAAAAAATTGTTCCAGCAACACTAATTGTTTTACTGAATCAAAAGTAGTTGCCTTCTCTGACCTCAACCAATTTTCAAATGCATCTGACAGCTCTCCAGTGTGTTCCTGGAAAGTACTCCCCTTTCTTTTTGGAACCGCCCTAAACTTCAGCCTATAGGTCTCTGGCTGTAGCTCATACGCCCTCAGGACAGCCTCTTTCAACAACTCATAATTCACACAGCAATCTAGGGGCAAAGCATCGTACGCCTTGAGTGCTTTCCCCGTCAATCGTGAAGAAACAAGGGCTGCCCACTTCTCCTCGGGCCATTGGTGCTCCTGGCACTTTTTCTTGAACCGGAGAAAATTTCTGTAACTCCTAATTCATCAAACACTTGAACCAACTTAAGTAGATGCGGCAGGGACTGGTCATGGGCTCGACCCCCCTGGGCGACCCGGTTTCTCGTCACCTCTACATGAGTTTTCTCTAGGTCAATATCGGCACAATACCTTGCAGACTCAGACTGGTACCTATACTTGAGCTCAGACTCTCGCTCCCGCTCCTCGAGCTCAGCCTTATGCTTCCGCTGCTCGAGTTTGGCGAGCTCGAGCTGGAACAACATCTCGGGAGTCAAACCCTGAGGAGGGGGTGCTACTACCGGGGACCCACCCCGTGAGTCACTTAGAGGCATACCCAACCGCCAGCGGGCATCGGCCTGCGGGAACGTACTCGGCTCCAGACCCCGAGGGGCGCCATGGTAGGAGTTGAGTGGAATGGGGGCTGGGACGAAGGTGCCCCAGCTCCCGCTTCACCCGTACCCCCATGCACCCCACCCAGCACATAGGTAACCAACTCACTTCTCGACAAACCGCTAGTACCGGGAAACCCTAAGACCGTGGCTACACACTGCAGTCCGTACCGGTCTAGCCCCGATACACGATCCGCTGACACAGGCTCCTCCAAAAATCTCCGAGCATCCTCCTCATTGTTCACCACCCGAACGCCGTTAAACAGCTCCACCTTCTCCACCTCCTCGCCTGCCTCTCGCACCGTGCCCTCACTATGCTCAGACCCGTCCAGTGACATGATGGAGTCAACAACAAAAATTCTCAAGTCAAGACAAAAGTAGCCAAACTTTCGCATAGCTTTATTCACCAAAAAATATTCGAAGATGTTTTTGAGTGCAATACTAGGTCACCAATAACTCCAACAAGTTCTATATATCCTCAAAACAATGTCTACTGCCAACAATGGGAGAAATAAATTCAACCCCAAATGGCAATAAGATTTCTCCAAAAAAAAAAAATGCAATATTCAGTTCACTATATTCTGGTCTAAGGTCGCCATTTGTTACGACCGGCACTACAAAATAAACAAGGGCACTTAATAATGGACTAGATGATAGGCTATATCTGCAACAACGGTACGCTAATTCCAAACCCTCGAACTATTACGCCGGTGACACCGACCATAGATACCTTCCACTGTCTAGCATTAAATAGTAGGAAAGAACAACTCAATAATTAGGAGCACCCCAATACTATGATACCATTTGACTATGACTCTAATAATCCCTAAAGCTAGTGCAAACATATATGGAGAACTGGTGCTGGTAATACGACTGGCCGACTATGGAAGTCGTATGCAGAACCAGAAGGGATAAGTAATGAATAAAGATGAGAAGTATGAAAAAGAAGAAGTTCAGAGAGAGAAATAGTAGTACAGGGGGTTAGATGGGGGGACAGATTGCAAAGGACATGTAGAACCAAGCACGCTGTGCCAAGCTCTGCAGGAGAAACGCGGGCAGGAGCCCCCCCAGCACTAACAAAGGCAATCACAGATGACTACGTCATGAGGAGCAGGCGTCATATGACACGTCAGGCCCGCCGGCCAATCACGAGCGTGGGAAACTCGTCCGAGCGAGGGAGGCACACGTACATACACACGCACATATTACCACCACGCTGCTCGCTCTCTTTCTCCCTACATCTTCACACAACACATCTTATATTCTATCAATGATATAAAATATTCCAAGTGTCACAGACAAGAATAAAGACCCCCACTGATCTGTCTGTGACAACATGAACTCTATGAAAGAAAGAACATCGTTCTACGATTATTGTAGCCCATTTCACTGCCCTGGCGAGCGCTAGCGAATTACGAGTGCATTCTGGCAAGCTGGCCAGCGTAACACTCTTCCTTTTTCTCCGCCTTCCTCTTTCGTAGTTCTTTTCTTTTCTCTCTTCCCTCAACATGCAAGCAAGATCATCGTTTGACTTCACAATATTCAGCCCGTGAACGCTCGGCACATCCGGTATTAATATGGAATTTCACTACTTTTGCCTTTTATAGCCTCTCTCGTTGTTGAATGTCAAGTCATATTCTCTAGTGCCCTGCCTGTCTTCTTCTATTATGTCCCTTTCTCTTTCATTTAGATTTTTTCTTTCACCCACCCCTCGACACACACTCACTCTCACTCACTCCCACCGTCCTGGTGGTGTAATGGTTAGAATGTTCAAAAATCTATGTGTGATAACCCAGGCTCGAATCCCGGTGGATCACATATAATTATACTTTCATTAATTTCAATGGATGTGTTTGGTGTTGTGGTGAAATTAATAAAAATATAGAATATACCAATTATTATTATTATTATTATTATTATTATATCGTAATGAACAGCACAACATATATAAATATTAATTTACAATATTTATCACTGTACATTGCAATGCGTTTATCAACTCATCTCTACACAATCATTATTTATTAGAGAAGCGAAGACTATTTCTGCAACACTAATTTTACCTCGCAAATAATTTTAAGAACAGTAACTACCATGATTTTTGTTTTATTTTGTCACTCAATCTAATAACATATTATTACCTGCTTAGGAGAAATGAATTACAAATGATGCTACATTTAAGTTTTATGCTATATGAGAAGAAAACTACTACTACTAATAATAATAATAATAATAATAATATGAAGAAGAAGAAGCAGAATTATAATAATATTAATATTAAAAACAGTGCTAATAATAATTATACAAATAATCAAAGTAATCTTAGCGTACAAAAACAAATATTGGACAAACACATTTAATATATAATCATTCAACGTAATCGGACATGAGTTGCTCTCAGCCACTCAGTGTGTTAAGAAATAAACCTAGAATAATGCACAGCGCCAAGAGAGTGACAGGTACAAAATGACTACATTAATATAATATTATGTACACACAGCAACAGTCAACAAATAATGTAATACTCTGCATTAAGCTACATATTCCTCATCTCGTGTATACAGGGTCTCTCTCTCTCTCTCTCTCTCTCTCTCTCTCTCTCTCTCTCTCTCTCTCTCTCTCTCTCTCTCTCTCTCTCCATACTCTAGTAGTGTTCTGCCGGAAAAAAACTATATATTTTCCCTTGTTAGTTCTGTAGTACGCAAGTAAGAAAAGGTTGCCTCACTTTAAGTACTCCATAAACAAAAAATAGCACCATTCTTTTCCACGAGTCGGGAATATGCTACACAAAATACAATTCACGTAACATATACAGGTATACTTACAATACCTAATCTACAGTACATAGGTTTTGTGGAAATATAATGCACATGCTGGATTTACGAGTGTAGCTTCTTATGCAGTTAACTCATCTGATTAGTCAACTGATAAATAAAATATACCACACTCACAATTAATTCATACCATTTTACTTGCATGCATAAGATCACGACAATGAACAGAACTAATGTGGCCAACTGTACAATCCATTCATTGTAGGTAGCCCATAATTCTTGACCAGTAACTTCTATAACTAAAAAATGACTAGAGTAATCAAGCTAATATATCTACCAATTGGAAGGAGTCAGCTGGCGAATAGGTGTGGACATTTGCAGCCCATTTGCTCTAGCCCTGTTTGAGTTACAGAAGTTAGAGGTAAGAATTTGTGTCCTACTTATATTGAATAAAATACATTCATGAAGTCGAATTTATGCTTCTAGATTCTATGCCCTATGCCCAGATTCTAACCGAAATACTCTTCGTTCCAGTGTATTGCATGGATACAAACACTTTAGAAAGTTGCATTATAAACTGTTAACACAATTCTAAACAATAACGTAATTCATTCGCAGTCACATTATACTGTTCGAAATGTAGGGCATTAAGTTATCTATGTTATCCTATCGTATTTACAATAATTTAGTAATCTTAGTAATATACTACCGATTTAGGAAATATTTACAATATCAAATTGCATAAGTGACAGTAGTATGTGATGGTCATGTAATGCTATGATAAAAGTCATGTATAATACACACAACTTCGTTATATACAAATATGCTTTATTAACTCTGTTGTAATTGTATTAATTAATACTCGTGAATAGTATAGTCGGATCAAGTTAGCCTACCTTAACCCATTCAGTACCGGTGACGTCATTTTCATATTATTCTGGCAAATATAAGACGATCTTGTTCAGCTTAGGAAGGCCGTCTACCAATTGACTACTTGCGAGTTTCATTCTATAAGGAAGTTGGAGCTGTAGACATCGATATTTAGCAGAATAACCAGCTATAATATGGTTTTAGTAATGTTATAAATACATAACACCAAATTCAACATATTATTTATCCATCAGAAACCTACATAATTACTGTATTTGTGTTTAATATCGATGTTTACAGGCCGAACTTCCTTATAGCCAGAAACTCGCAAGTGGTCAATTGAAAGGCTACAAACTATCGCATTTATATAATTATAAAAGACGTCGCCGGTACAGAAAGGGCTAATACCTTGTGATATAAGATTATAAAAGACGTCGCCGGTACAGAAAGGGCTAATACCTTGTGATGTAAGATTATAAAAGACGTCGCCGGTACAGAAAGGGCTAATACCTTGTGATATAAGATTATAAAAGACGTCGCCGGTACAGAAAGGGCTAATACCTTGTGATATAAGATTATAAAAGACGTCGCCGGTACAGAAAGGGCTAATACCTTGTGATATAAGATTATAAAAGACGTCGCCAGTACAGCAAGGGCTAATACCTTGTGATATAAGATTATAAAGGACGTCGCCAGTACAGCAAGGGCTAATACCTTGTGATATAAGATTTTTAATTCGTGAACATTAATTTTTTTCCATCTAAGTAACCATATTTCGATTAACATAATATAATACCGTATACAGTATATGGTTCAGAATACTAATTATTCTGAATCATAGTATAGTTCATAGCATAGTATATCATAGTATATTGGCGCGTTTAAAGTTCTACACAGAAGTTGTATGCAATGTATTATAATAAAACTAGGTATGATTAAATAACCTGTCTAACGACCTGTGTAATATCAGATTAACTCCTTGAAGATTATGACGAGTTTTGATAGTTTATTATGGCTATCAAATCCACAATTTTATACAGCATAAGAAAGATCGTTGGGAAATAAGGACAACAAATATCTCAATTAATATTCTGTCTTCATTATACTCTGCCTAATTGGACAAGAGCATCTATTAATACCCAGAAAACAGAAGAGAAATACTTAATTGTATCTTGAAAGGGTTACGTAAATATAAATTAATAATTGCTTTAAGTTGAGCTAACGATCATGTGTATTATAATCAAAGAAATTATTCCCTAAGATGAGAAACTCTTATAAGTAAGGTAGATCTGAGATGTGTAACTATTGTATACCCGAAAATGATGTAAACATTCCGTGTAGGGCCTTCAACTGTGAACCAAATGTTAACGATGTAAATATTGTAGGGAGTCACATATTAAAGTTCAACCTCTTTTCATGTTGGAATAATGCATTTCTGTTTAGCTTGTCCCTTTTAATATAAGCGAGCCCCGGGGTTTGTGTACATATATTTTATGAAAGAGTAGTTTTCCATCCTTTTATAATATGGACGGTGCGCTTTGACTACCACGCTACACTATCCTATTATAAGATGTATAGAAGGTCCAAGTTTGAAGCGGTGATCACAATGAGAAGACACTGTGTTACCTTCAGACAATACCATGCTTAACAAGGCTCTCGCTCCTTCAAAAGTCTCATCTAATGTTTTCTTTATACAACCCAGCTCAAACCATTCGTTCAAAACACAACACCGTCGGACTCCATCTCTCCACACGTACTGTACGATACCGCTCTTATTGTACGTTCTATATATATATATTTTTTTTTTTTTTTTTTTTTCTATATTCCAACTACTCCCTCTCGGGCATAGGCTGAGAGCCTGTACATTCCACCTCTCAACACGGTGAAGCCCGTGAGGTCTTGTTCCAGTATGGGGAGTGAGACATGTGAAGCATCCATCATGGCTCGAAGCAGCTCCATCTCTGAAGCGGCTGGTTGCTTCGCTCAAGTGCTTCACCCTCTCACCCTCCAGACTCAGACCCTCACTCTCAGAACGCCACCTATTGAGCAGTGAACTCACTAGGCATGGTCTCCCTGTAACATATTTTGAATATGGGAATATCCATACAGTGTTATTTAACCAGGGAACAATGAGGGTATGTTATGCATATTCTGTTCTGTATGTATAACTATAACATTATGTTCCCTCTACTGTACCGGCGACGTCTTTTTTAATTTGATTCTAGCTCCATTTAGACAATATTGTGCAGCTGGGGAAGGATATATGGCAGCTGAAAGGATTGATTGACATAGTTTGTAGCCTTTTAATAGGTAGACGTCCTTCCTAGACTCAATTAAATTGTCTAATAGCTGGCAGAATATAATGAAAAGGATGTCACCGGTACAAAATGGGTTAAAGTAATTCAGACTAACTTGGGTTGGACAATGTTGGCTAATATCGGTGTTGCTTAATATACGAAGTGTTCCATCTGTATTCTGTATTAAATATAATAATGTGTGTGTCCAGGTCCCTGGAGTTATACTAGCTCGGCAGCCTTACATACGACAGGTTAATGCCACCCTTTGAAGTCCACACTGTCATTTGTAATTATGAAGGATGACACACAACACACGGCTGCCTCCGAGACTAAAGGATTTACTTTGTTAGGATTTATTTTTATATCTCTCGCATAACTTAAACTGTTGGAATTGATGGTATTTGGCTATATTATTATTGTTCCTTCACGTTTTAACATTTTTTAACACGTTTTAACATTTACATGCAGATTACGAAGCATGTGTCATCACTAATGCTAAACATGAAGAGGTCAACGTGTGTACGTCCTGCTGATGTACACTTGAGATGTGTGTGTGTGTGTGTGTGTATTATTAATTATCTCTCCGTAGTAGGTTAGGGAGTATAACGCGTTTGACTGCATATTCTGGTTATCATTAAACGATTATATACAGCTTGGGAAGGATCTGTGTGAAATGAAAGGGTAAAAACTATCTCAATTAACCCTCTGACTTCCATACACCCTTCCTAATCTGAGTAAAATCGTCTAATGATAGCCAGAATAAACTGCCCAAACGCGTCATAATCTTCAAGGGGTTAAATCTTTACGGCAATTACTCTTTCACTTTCTTATTATCTCTCTCCAGCTATTTATTCTTCCATTAGATCAGTATCCCTTGATGGCTGAACAAATACACCCGTGTGTGTGGTGTGTCGTCCAAATGGTTTATCAATACTGGTATGGACATTTGGGAACTTTGGGTAATTTAGTCGGTTTTTGTTTTGATTTTTGTTTTTCCCAGCTGATGGTAAATTGCCATATTTTCATGTTAACCTATTCAGTACCGGTGCCGTCCTTTTAACTTTATTCTGGCTACTATTCGACATTTGTAATTTGTAGTAAGTTTAAAAAGGGCCTCCAGCAAATTAACAGGCTTTGAACTATCGCACTCAACCCTTTTTACCAGCACAGATTCTTCTTAAACTTCAAAAAATCGTCGAAATATATCTATGCTAAGATACAAAGACCTCGCCGGTACAGAAGCGGTTAATTACTTAGTTATTACGAAGATTTTGTAGCGAAATATGTTGCTAATTATGAAAACGTGACATTAATACGACGCAGTGACTTTAACTATTCATATTTTACCATTAACTTTTGGAAAATTAGATGGCATTAACCATTTCACGCATTTATGACGCAGAGGTTGCCAGATTAGCAACAAGAAATAGTTCTCTCACTCTTATAATTACCTCTCCAAAATTAGTTTTCTGCCCACAACTAACTCAAAGACAACTGCAGAGGTTGAAGTAACTAAACTAAAGGTTTCTGAATACCCCTCATGGTAACAAAGGCTTTAAAGTATCCCCAATAGGCTCAAAATCACGTCATATGTCGGAGAGGGTTAAAAGATTCAAGATACCGTCAGCTGAATTAAAACCGACTATCCTATTGTTTGTTTTTCCAAAAGCTGATTGTGAATTGAATCCTTTAGCAAATGATTCCTGATACTTAAGCGGATGTATTTGTATTATCTCTGGACCCCCTTCTCCCTCATGTTTAACCCCATTAGTTCTCAGATCTTAAGATGTTCGCCCCTCTAGTTTGTCGATTTTAAAGACCTTTCTCTCCATGTCTTTGTCAATATTAAGACCTTTCGTGCCATTAACCCTCTGAGGATCGATGACGCACTTCTGTTGTTGTTTTCTGGCTATTAGTTGACGATTTTATTCAGATTAGGAAGGGTATATGGAAGTCAGAGTCAATTTCTTCCTGACGAGCGAGCGATAGCGAGCCTACAATTTAAGAGGAATCAACCTTTGGCTGGGGTATTCTTCTACTGAAAAATGCACAAATTAATCTCGCGAGGGGTCTTGGAGGTAATTTTGTAAAGCTTGATAGAGGTGTAGGGAGGAAACTTTTTTTTTTTTTTTTTTTTCCTATGTGATTGAGGGAGGCAAAAGGCATAACTGCCTATAGCGAGTGCCTCCCCCATAGTTGAAAGAGTGACAGGGCCAAAATCAAGGGACGTTCGAGCCAAAATGCCTGGACACACGGAGTTTGAAGCAATTTAAGTCATAGGAAGAAGGAAAGATCGATTCTGGGAGAGAGTTCCAGAGCTCAGATGTTGAGTAGAAGAAAGTTTGAGGGTAACGTTTCACTCTTGGGTTGGAGAGTTGCACAGAGTAGGGGTGGGATTGAGTTGCAAGACGGGTACCACGTGCCCTACGTAAAGGAGGTGGTATGCACTGGGATAGCTCTGAGGAACACTGATTATTATAGTAGCGATAGAATAGCGAGAGAGATGCAACATTGCGGCGGAGAGAGAGAGATTGCAGAGAGTTGGTGAGTGGACGGGAGTTAATGATACGAAAGGCCTTCCTTTCAACTTTGTCTAGGAGAGCGGTGTGAGAGGAACCTCCCCACACATGTGAACAATACTCAATACAAGGGCGCACTATGCCCCTGTACAGAGCAAGAAGCTGTGCAGGGGAAAAGAACCCCCTAAGGCGGTTGAGCACACCCAGCTTCTGGGAGGCTGCCTTAGCAAGACTGGTAATATGGTCCTTCCAAATGAGAGCAGAAGAAAAAGAGACACCAAGAATATTGAGAGAAGATGAAGGGTCAATTTTTGTATTGTTGAAGAATAAGGGATAGTCCGCTGGGAGATCCTGACGGGTAGATAGATGGAGAAATTGGGTTTTGGAAGCATTAAAGTTAACAAGGTTTTCTCTGCCCCAATTGGAAATAGTATTTAGATCAGAATTTAAGAGTTCTATGGCTTCATTACGTTTGTCGTTGAGGGATTGCTGGCTGGGGCTTTCTGAAAAACTAATGGAGTAGTGTAAGGTTGAGTCGTCTGCGTATGAATGGATGGGAATTAAGGTACAGTTAAGGAGATTGACTAACTAAATATATACATTGCCCCTTAATATTCTCGTTGGTCAGGACATTCAACATTATCAACACCATGGTTTCTATTCCATTTTAATCAAAGCTTCCCCTGCAATACTTTGATGACGAATATGATGGAAATAAAATATAAATTGTGGAAGGTTAATATACGATACAACTGGCATTAAGGGACTACTGCTTGGTTTTTGGTCTATATAATTATTCATAAAATATATATTTGAGTTTCCTCGCTAGACCTCCATCAAACTTAGAAAAGCACCCCCTAGACCCCCTATCAAGATAAATTTGAAAACAATTCGGTAGAAAAATGTCCCGGCCGAAGGCCGATTCTTTCTAAAATTAGAGGCTCGTTTTCGCTCGCTAGGAAATAATCGACACCTAACGGGCACAAAAGGTCTTAGTATTGACGACAAAATGAGGCAAAAGGTATCAAAATCGCCAAACTAACGGACTTAAAACGTCAAAACTAATATGCTAAACATGAGGGAGAAGGGGGTCCAGAAAAAGAGAGTACTTCCCCCTTAAACAGAGCCGCGTCAGCTGTGTTATTGTCTGCATCAATCAAAAGCAATGTTAATTAAAAGTGGAAACAGAACATATTAACGGACACCTACACAAGCAGGTCATTTCAACCAGTAGCTCTCAGCCAGTGCCTGCCCAACCAATACTGTCAGGTTAGGATATATTGGGTTCATATGGTCAGGACTTAATGTTGGTACGAGCATTGTTGGGATTAATTGTTGTGGATAATGGTGTAGTTAATTTATCACTGGTTAAGATCTACGAATTGATATAGTTCTGTGGGAATATTTGTGCTGAATTTCAACAATTATATAATTATGTATATATGCAACTGCTACATTTGAATAAAACACAAAATATAAAAATAAATACAACAGTTTGAAATAGTACTTGGAGGTGAATATTATCCGGGTGGATGGGACTCGTTAACCTTGGTCGGCAACCCATCTAGGGGAGACAACCTTATACAAATCCGTACTGCTCACCTAAAGGTCAAGCAGGTTAGTGGATGGACTAGCCACGCACCACTGTAGAAAAATAGTGCTAAAAATATACATAGAAGGCCTCGGAGTTAGACGGACCCTAAGTTGAGTGGTTAATCCTGTAAGTCCTTCAGTAAACTGGCACGGATTGTCCTTCTCACAGGGGTTAGGTCTGCTTGGGGGCGTTTTGTGTGTGGCCACCCTCGTAAAGAGGAGTAAGGCGTCCGGCAATAGATAGGCAGAGATTATTCATTTTCAATTAATAACACGGGAAACGAAAAAGCAGTCTCTAGTACGTCCAAAATACCGATACAAACGTATTCATATTCTCCATGTCAAAAATGTTATACATATTCTGATTGATCAATTTCATATACACACACTCACAGGCTGTCTGATAAGGTTACACACACACACACACACACACACACACACACACACACACACACACACACACACACACACACACACATTCATAATATAAAATATTTCTTAAAGTTTGCTCCTCAAACTTTTACAAAATACATTTCTAGCATTCATTAGCAAATACATCTATCCAATTGTCTGCAAGTGGCTTAGATACTTAAAGCGAAGGTGAAAACTTAAAACATTCATATAACCCACTCTTTATAGCTACCTCTTCAATTCTCTCCCTCTCTCCTTCCAATGTATATTTATTGGAGTTCGGCTATTTCTACTATAATTAAATCATGAGCACCTCGCTTGGATCGAAAGCCTCGTGTGGTCAGTGTATCTATGTATGTAAAGCTATGTAATACCACACACACACACACACACACACTCTCTCTCTCACTCTACCCTCCCCCCTCTCCCTCTCTCTCTCTCTCTCTCTCTCAAAGACAGGCTCACTCACTCACTCTCCAACACACACTTTGGCCCACTATTATAGTATACGATTTTATTCAGATTGGAAAGGGCATATGGAAGTCAGAAGGTTAATGGAGATAGTCTTCACCCATTTAATTCCCGCAGATCTTTCCTAAGCTGTATATAATCGTCTAATGATAACCAACATATATTGTTAAAACGCATCATGATCCTAAAGGGGATTACCTAACTTAACCTAATACTATTTGTTGTGTCACTGCTCGGAACGCCTTCCCAGTTGTAACATCACTTGTTCGACGTCTGTTCTTACAAGCTGTTGAAGAACGAAGATACAATATAGATGTTCATACTGTATATACCTCTTTATTTGCAATATTTATTTGATGAAATCATTTATCTCAAATACATTTTAAAAATTCGCATGCAAATCCGATTTGCCGGTATTTTCGATTTAAACTATTTCGAGTCAATGCTAGAGCTTCAGAGCCAAAACTTTTCATATTGCGAATTGTATTCAGAGAAAAAAAATCATTTTAATTGTGGTTAGAGAATATTTTCGGCTCAACCTTAATTACTTAATTTACAGTGAAACCATTATAAACGGCTTTATTTCAACGGAAATATTATACTGTATATATATATATATTTTAGATACAATCCATTAATTTACAATTTTCATATAACTTTGAAGTGTATGACTCGTAATTATCAATGACTGAATATTATGGCATGAACATGAAAGTACATTTTATATCGGTAAATAGCATACTGGTACATTATGTTGCATAATATACTTTACATCAGAAGATTGGATCCCGATCATTATAATAGGCCAACCTCTCAGCATTCTGTCCCATGATACTGTTAGTTATTACTCATAACTAACTGTCTGTGTGTGTGTGTGTGTGTGTGTGTGTGTGTGTGTGTGTGTGTGTGTGTGTGTGTGTGTGTGTGTGTGTGTGTGTGTGTGCTTGGAAGTATACTTACGAGTCAATATTTGAATATACTAATTTATAATCGAGGAAATTCCGATCGATTCACACATATTGTCTCACAAAGTTGCACATTTTGATTGTCCCACACTTATTCAATTACTTTATAAACTTACTATACCCTGTTCATTATAGGTAAGCTATAAATCTTGACTACTAACCTCTGTAACTCAAAAAGGACTTGAGCAAATGGACTGTACATTTCCATACATATTCCCTGACTGACTCTTCCCAATGGTACAAATATCAACTCCATTACTTTACTCCTCTTTGAGTTACAGAGGATAGGATTCACGAGTTCAGGCTTCCATATAATGAATGAACCCAAAGAGTCATAATACACGGAACTTGAAGTAGTTTAAGTCATCGGATGAGGGAAAGACAGGTTCAGGGAGAGAGTTCCAGAGCTTACTTGTGGAGTAGAAATGCAATAAAATGAGACTGTTTTCTTTCATCTAGATTTTCACTATATTGCAAGTCTCCTTCTCTAATAAATTACTGTTAAATATTGAGGCTTTTAACTTACATTACATTGTTTTCGATATCATATTTTCAGATTATACATCAAATCGATACAACTTACATTACATTAGGCGGGTGCCCAACCCCGAAAGGAGTTGAAATAGGAGAGCTATCCCCCCGCCAAAGGCGGCTTTCTAGGGCCTTTCCTAGCTCATGCTGAGAGGATTGGGTTCTAGTCATGTGGTGATGGGCTGGTCTATCAGAGTGAGAACTGAGCGATCTCTGCCATACCCATAGCTTACTCTGACTGTTCCTTTTACTTAAATATTTTCTAGATCTCAAGTGACGGCGTCTCTAACGTGGATTGACCTCCCAATCTACCAAGATTGGAAGCCAAAGCGTCACATTTTTCCTTTGCCCCTCAACTTTCTCTTCATAATTGCTGAGGGGCACAGGGCCCTGGGTGGGGCTTTGGTTTCCCGAGCGTTTCCGCTCCCTCCTCAGCTCCCCGCCATGGAGTGGCTTCGGTCACCCAGGCTTTATTATGGTCGGCAAGGAGGGTTCTGGGGGGGCGCTCGGTTATGACCTTGGCCTTGCTCGGGGCCTTGGGGCTGTTCGGCCAGGCAGCTTGGGGAACAACAACAACAACAACAACAATTTACATTACTTTGTTTTCGATATTATATTTTCAGATTATACATCAAATCGATACACTGTAGAGTGGTATACAATGATATTATAGCAAATATAAATCAGTATTGAAAAGTTCACAATTAGAAATACATGAAACAAGGGTTACAAAGCACCAAAGGGCTCCGTCAATCTCTGCCAATCACCCAGCCGCTCCAAACCTTTAATCAGGTGGTCCATATTTCTGTAAAGTCAAATTACCGATTCCGCTAGGAAGAGGGGTGAGCTTTATATATGTACTTATTTAATAATTTATTTATTTATTGTTTATGTATTTTTGTTTTCGTCTCCAGAACTTTTGACGCACTACTCCTCCTAAACGGCTGCCTCCACGACATGAACAATAAGACCAAAGTTGTCTGCAGAACCAAAATGAACAAAGTGAACCTGCTGGACTTCTGCTACATCCACTAAGTAGGTCGCTTTGGTGCGTTTACGATGTTTCACCAGACGAGAGAATATTCTTTTGTCAATATAATTTTCCAAGTTTGACCACACATACTCACATCTCAACGAGCTAATTATTCAAATTATCAAATCCGCGACCCGTGTCTACCGTTGCAGGACAATAAATGAATGCCATGCTCTATATTACTTAACTGTGCTTCAAACAGTTCCTTAAAGCGGATGGAGACTCACACTCACGTAATTTTTGCCAGCCCAGCACAGAGTCGGGATCAATCCACTTTGAGAAGGATTGGATATTTTCAGGCACAGTTTATTACCTTAGCTCTCTCGGTGATCAGAAATGTATATATTGATTCCTATACAAAGATTTATCACACAATTCTTCTGGTACAGGGGCACCTCAATTTGTATGAAGAGCTAAGGGATATCGGTGTCATGTTGCCTTTTTTTTTTTTTTTTTTTTTTTAAGGCTAGTTCAAAGGGACAATAATGTGTGCCAACTCTTCTAAAGGTATAACCATCATTATTTCGCAGCACACTGAATAATAGTATCAAGAAGGACTATCGTAACTGGATTCCCACTGCTTGTAGTCAAAGGATACGTGTATGTTTATTAGGTGACAACAGTAATCTTAACATACACACTTTGCTTGCTTAAAAAGGTGCATAGGAAATATATATAGCTCGAACAAGCATCAGAGAGAGAGAGAGAGAGAGAGAGCTCACGTTGATCACAAAACACAGGAAATTACACCCGAACTAAAGCTAGATTCCGCCAACATTCATTCTCTCTCTCTCTCTCTCTCTCTCTAACGACCAAAATGACAAGGCAAAAACTTTCCGGACAGTAAAAAATTAAATTGAAAATGTTGAAGGAAAAGTTCTAGTGACAGACATTCATATAGAGACAGTTGGTTATATTAAGGGGGAGGTAGTGGATGTTTACGGACCCCCCTTTTACATAATGTTTCGCAAAAACATTTAGCTTTTGTTACAACTAATCTTATTTTCGATTCAACTCAGTCTCAATGTTTACCATTGATAATTATCATTATCATCACCACCATCATAATCAATAGCTAAATTATAGGACTTGGCAAACATTTCTAAAGTTAAGGGACAAGCAGAGGTGGAGCCCTTGCAGTCAGTCAGTAGCCAGCCCTTACTCCTGCAAGGGGTAGGGAGGATCAGCAAGAGCCACAAGAAAAGGAAAAAGAGGTGACAGGGAAAGAATACATGTAACAGTTCGCCCACAAAAAGCAAGCCACAAGCCCTTGCACACACTCTGATATTTCGATATGGGAGCATTTTCTTGGCCCCCTTCTCCCTCATGTTAAGCCCCATTAGATTTTGTACCTGAAGCATATATTATAAAACATATTGCAGTACACCATTAACATAAACTAACTAGAAAATTAAAAGAAAGGAGCAAGCAGAGGCGGTCCCTTTGCACACACTCTGATATTTTAGTGTCAGCCTACAACACACGGTGGAGTATTTTCCTGCAGTGTACGAGGCCACAAACACTGACCCCCTTCCTCCGGTCCACCCGTACCTTTGAGGAGGACCTAGAGGAATTACCGGGGTGTATATCGATGCACCCCCTCCTAGTCCCCCCCCCCCCCCCTCACACACACACACACTCTTCTTCTCGCAGCCCCCTCCCCCCACCCTGCGTTTCTTCCCGCCCCCCTCCTGTCCCCTACTCCACATCCTCCCTTCTATTCCGCCCTCTCCTCCCCCCCCCCTGCGTTCCTTCACGACCCCCCCCCGTCCCCTACTCTACATCTCCCCTGTCCCCCTTCCTCTGGGGTCTGTTGCCTTTCCTCCTTGTCTCTCCGCATATCCCAATACTGTATCTTCCATTTCTCTCCTCTTTGGCCCATTCCTTCTATCTTGGCTCTCCCTTTCCCCCTCATGATTACCCTTCCAGTTTCCACACCTTCTCCCTTCTTACTTTCATATTTGTTTTCACAAACTCACCAATCAATTTACAAATAAACCTAACTGGGGAAATAAATTAAAATTAATAACATTTTCCTTTACCTCCCACATTTCCCTTTTATTCTCACACACACACCCTCCCTCTCTCTCTCTCTCTATCTCTCTCTCTCTCTCTCTCTCTCTCTCTCTCTCTCTCTCTCTCTCTCTCTCTCTCTCTCTCTCTCTCTCTCTCTCTCTCTCTGCTGCTACCTAGAGACCCATTGATAAACAAGACCTGGTCAGTATTTACCATGTTTGTTCACCTGACAGTACAATAATCGTGTCAATTTGTCTGACCGGCTCAAACCAACCTTATCTTCATAAAAGCTCCTTCGTGGTTTATTTAACCCTTTGAAGATGATTATTTATTTTGGCAGTTAATTCTGGCTCTCATTAGACGATATTATACAATTTAGGAAGGATCTGTGAGATATAATAAGGGTAAAGTCTATTTCAACCCTCTGACTTCCATATACCCTTCCCAATCTAACAATACCCATAAAACGTGAACATAAATGTATCATCGTATCTTCTATCATTCATATCCATGTTTACAGGATCGGGGACTAGACACCGAGTTAATTATTTCCAATCAATAATAGCACACGCACTTGCAGCTACACTCACACACAGTTACACACGTACAACTACACTCTCAGCTAACTACTCACACACATAATACATCCACAATTAATAACCTTCGAGTTTATCAAAGTCAATCAGATGAAGTCAGTGGTCATGGGTGCGGTGTATACTCGACCAAAAAACAATCTTTACACTGGTGAGCTGTAAATAATCTAGTGTGAACGGAATGAATCAGGTGAAACATACATCTGTGAGTTATTATCATAAGATTTCGATCCACTTACAGACTGTTTAGAGCGTTAGTGTAAAAAAAAAAAAAAAAAAAATCGAGTGTACAACAAGCCTGGTGGTCCCTTTCATTCTTCACCTCCACCGCCACCTTAGTTTATACAACCCACTTCTGATCATTCGTACACATGGCCTCGTCTGATTGTCTCTCTGCATAGTGGTAATACTTTTCCAATATTCTTTTGTAAATCTATGCGTTATATTTCTATAGATATGGAACTGGTTAGAGGAATCTAGACTATAATAAATTCATTTCAAATAGTACAGTCGCGCTAATAAGTCATTCCCAGCTGTCATTACGTTTGGCTCGCTCTGTGATGTATGGATGTCTGCCAGATGTTGAATAGGGTGGGCAAGGATAGGATCATGTTTATATATCTCACTCGAAACGAATAAATCAAGTTTTAGATATTGCTGATACCAATTATTAATCAAAACTTACTTGGTGCCGAGACATGACTTATTAGCGCGACTGTACACCATTCGTTAACTCAAACAGGGCTAGAGCATATGGGCTGTAAATGTTCACACCTACTGTATTCCCTGACCGAGTCTTCACAAATAATGATAAAAAATAGTTAGATAACTCCAGTTGTTTTGGTGTTATGGAGGTTAGAGGTCAAGAATTTTGGCCTACTAAAAATGAATAGACTATAGTTAGTTAGAATGGGAGACGACTAGGTTGAATGATACCGTTTTTCTCTCATTAACAGTCTTCAGGCGTTAAGGGGAGATGGGTCGTTTTTCTGGTCTCCCATCTCCCTCGTGTTTAGCCCCATTAGTCTTGAGATTTTAAGATGTTACGCCCACTAGTTTGACGATTTTAACACCTTTCGCCCCATTTTGTTGTCAGTTTTAAGACGTTTCTTGCCATTTAGCAGTCGATTTTTTCCTGGCGAGCGATAGCGAGCCTGTAATTTTAAGAGGAACCGGCCTTTGGTCGGGATATTTTTCTACCGAAAAAATTACAAATTTATCTTGAAGGTTTTATCTTGAAGGGGTTTTAAGCTTGGAGGTTTAGCGAGGAAACTAAAAAGAGAAGGCTAAAAACTAAAAGGGAAGAGAGAGAGAGATTTACATATATTTACATAGATACACTGGCCACATAGACCTTACGATCCAAACGAGGTGGTCAGGACTTAATTCTAGTTGAGAGAGAGAGCAAGGGGGGGGGGGGGGGGAATGGAGCGAGAGTGAGTGCGTGTCTCTGTTTGATCTCCTTCCTTTATAATTATATGATAAGAAAATAGTTTTGTTTACAGTATCGGAAAGAGAGAGAGAGAGAGCGTGTCTCCTATATTTGATCTCATTCCCTTATTATTCACGATAGGAAAATAATCTTGTTGACCGTATCGTGCCTACCTATTCTCGTGTGCCACAATTACTCTCATGAAAGTCGATGGTTACACAAAGGCCTCTCTCAACAATGTCCACTAGGCTTTGTTGACTATGTACCTTTCCATCCATACATTCATTAAATGTCCCGGCCAAAGGCCGGCTACTCGTAAATTACAGGCTCGCTATCGCTCGCCAGGAAAAAATCGAAACCTAAATGGCACGAAAGGTCTTAATATTTACAAAAGTATGACAAAATGTCTTAAAATCACCAAAGTAACGGAGTCTTGAATTTCAAAACTAATGGTGCTAAACATAAGGGAGAAGGAGGTATGAAAAAATCCCTAAAGTGAAAATCTCCCCTTAAAGCCGGGGGTCACACGAACAACTTTTCCGTCAATATTTGAGCAATTGTCGTCTGGTAACTTCATAATTAAACTTTCATTAGTCTTAAGGGGGATGGGCGTATTAATTTGCTTATTGTATTATTATTATTATATTAATTATATATTGTGTTTTAGTTCCTCCCTAGACCTCTATCAAGCTGTAATAATCAAACACTCCGTAGACCCCTCTTCAAGATAAATTTGTACATTTTTCGGTAGAAAAAATTTCCCAGCCGAAGGCCGGTTACTCTTAACATTACAGGCTCGTTATCGCTCGTCAGGAAAAAAATCAAATCGACACCTAAATGGCACGAAAGGTATTATTGACAAAGACATGGGGCGTAGTCATAAAATCGCCAAACTAATGGGCCGAACGTCTTATAATCTGAAAACTAATGGGGCTAAGCATAAGATATATTTTACTTTCAGTGCAATGCCCGATACCTTTGTAAAAATGCCCCGAAATCTTGCGAGAAAAACCTTGCTCCATGAAAATAGCCGAAAGAAGCGCTGTGTCACCGCCATTACACTTGCTAGAATACGAATATACTGTACATGTTTTTATTGTTTAAATGTACAGTAGGAAAGAAATGATATAAACCCAAATGTGTGTGTCTGTCTTAACTATATACTTATATCATGTTTCCTGCTGTGTCCTTCACTTAACACAGAATTAACTCATCATTTGTTTGCTAAATTATTGATAAATAAAAACATTAAAGTGCCTATTTGTTTAGGATTGCTTACTAAGAAGTAGAGTGGTAAGTGTAATATATATATATGTATATGTATATATATATATAATTATAAGGAAGAGCAACACCAAAACGTAAAGGAACATTATTATTTGATAATACATGTGCGACGTTTCGACACCACCTTGTGTCATTATCAAGCCTAAAAAGGATATAAAGAATCTTAATTAAAAAATGTTTGCAATCAAATATACAAATGTGAAAGTAGGTTAAATTATTATAATGTACCAAGAGGGGGAGCGAAACTGGGTGAAGGAAATGTGGAAAACTGGGATAAAATACTTAAAATTTAAACTATGACAATAATAAATGAATGACGTGGATAAAGACAACAAAAAAGGTGATAAGTTAAATTTTAGTGAATAACTTACTAATTATAAAAACAAAGTATAGGAGAGGAGGACTCGTGAATGCCTAGGGATGGTTGGTGATGGTGGGTGAGGAGAGCTGTTACCCTGGACATGTCGTCTGTTGTAGTGAATAATATGGAAAAGTTTTAACTATTTATAGCATGGCCTGAAGATTCACTATGATTTCTGATAGCCGATAATGAAGACTTTGATTATATACTATTATATATATATATATATATATATATATATATATATATATATATATATATATATATATATATATATATATACTAGGAGGGGTACCCGGCGTTGCCCGGGTTTAAATTCTACTACCATAATCACCATCATCAATCACTACTATCAAAATCATCACAATACTACTACTACCATAATCACCGGCCTCGACCTCCCTGTGCCTCATTAAACGGCGACCTCGATTTCGGCCGCTAAATGACCTCCGAATTTGGATCTGACCTCATCCGTACCCCCATTTTGGAGAGCTGCGAACAACTTTCGTTCCATACACCTTTTCGATCGGAGGCCTCCTTCTGCCCCAAACGGCAATTTTTTTCGCATTTTTTTCGCTCCCATATACTACATAAGTTCTGCCGAAAATTATATTAAACAAAAGTGTCTCTGATTTCCACTAAACTCGCCTAAAACCATCTCCAAAGCCTGGGCTTTCCAACGGTGCCCCACACTCCTACCTGGCACCAAAACTGTGGGAGGAGTTTAGTAACAAAGGTCGGGTAACTGACAAACAGACAAACATTGACCTTTATTTATTAAGATATATATATATATATATATATACCGGTATATACATGTGTGTGTGTGTGTGTGAAAGTAGTTACATTCTCGGTTACCACTCTAGCTGCACACAAAGGAGACTATTCAGGAAGAACCTCCGCTTGAGAGTAGGAGGACCTGGAGGAACCTTAATATTTGGAGTGAATAACAAATTCTTGTGTAAGAGTTTATATCAAAATATCTTGAATACTGTTGCCAACTACACTATCAGTTATATAAGTATGCATTGTAGAGGAAATACATGTTTTATACCTTACTTGAAATTCACCAATGCTGAGATAGATAGATAAATAGATACAGAAAGAGAGAGAGAGAGCGAATAGTTGTAGGTGCACCTTGATGGATATTGTACACAGGCACACTCTCCTCTCCTCTCTCTCTCTCTCTCCCCTCTCCTCTCTGCATCTCACTCTCTCTCACACACACACACACACACACACTCTCTCTCTCTCAAGCACTATATTCCCGGCAGCCGAGGTAAATGGGGTCAGCATCTGGTGTGCACGGAGATAAAAACAATACCGCAATAAAAGTAACAAGAGTTTTAAGACTCCCTTTTCCTTCATGTTTAGCCCCATTAGTTGTGAAATTGTAAGACGTTCGCTCCATTAGTTTGGCAATTGTATTCATTTCGACACATTTTCTGTTATCAATCTTAAAACCTTTCGAGTCCTATAGTTGTCGATGTTATCCTGGCGAGCGATAGTGCGCCTGTATTTAAGGAGAAACTGGCCTTCGGCCAAGACATTTTTCTACCAAAAATATACTAATTATCTCCAAGGGGGGTCTTAGGGGTATCTTTTAAGCCTGATGAAGGCTGAGGGAGCAAACTAAAAAACATAATGAAAAGAATAAATAAATAGAAGCATAAAATAAAACCCTCCACATATACCCTAATAAAGCACTATATTCATCCCCCCCCCCCCCCCGAGGTAAACGGGGTCAGCATCTGGTATACACGGGGAGAAGAAAAATTCCGCCATAAAAGTAAGGAGAGTTTGCAGACAAGGACACATCTGAGGGGAATATTTTGTATCAAGGTGGTATCTATTAGTGAAGTTTTGTGGATTTATGGAGGATGAACGTATTGTACACTCGGATACCATAGTGTATTGTACACTCGGATACCATAGTGTATTGTACACTCGGATACCATAGTGTATTGCACACTCGGATACCATAGTGTATTGTACACTCGGATACCATAGTGTATTGTACACTCGGATACCATAGTGTATTGTACACTCGGATACCATAGTGTATTGTACACTCGGATACCATAGTGTATTGCACACTCGGATACCATAGTGTATTGTACACTCGGATACATAGTGTATTGTACACTCGGATACCATAGTGTATTGTACACTCGGATACCATAGTGTATTGTACACTCGGATACCATAGTGTATTGTACACTCGGATACCATAGTGTATTGTACACTCGGATACCATAGTGTATTGTACACTCGGATACCATAGTGTATTGCACACTCGGATACCATAGTGTATTGTACACTCGGATACCATAGTGTATTGTACACTCGGATACCATAGTGTATTGTACACTCGGATACCATAGTGTATTGTACACTCGGATACCATAGTGTATTGTACACTCGGATACCATAGTGTATTGTACACTCGGATACCATAGTGTATTGCACACTCGGATACCATAGTGTATTGTACACTCGGATACCATAGTGTATT
>CM064567.1:15189612-15209355 GCA_032716605.1 Paralithodes platypus
TTGTATTATAACATAATTCCAGTAATGCCTTGTCCCGGTCGTGATGTTGGGACCAAGCTACAATGCCAACACAGACCCCAAATTGCAACCTATTGAACACTAACTGGTGCAAAGCCCTTGATGTATTGCTGTATTATTATTATTGAGGGTTAAATGGAGTTTGCTTTTTTCGAACAATGTATTTTCAGTATGTCCCCTAGAATTAGAAAAACGCATCGCCAGACCCTCTTCAAACTAAAAATAAAAACGTCCCCCAGACCGCCTTCAAGCTACAAATATGCATCTCCCAGACCCCCTTCAAGCTAGTCATGTACATTTTTCGATAGAAAAAGGTCCTGGCCATAGGTTGCTTTCTCCCAAATTGCAGGCTCGCTATCTCTAGCCCAGGAATTATCGACACCATATTGGGTTGAAGGCTTGAAGCGTCATATAATCGCCAAACTAATGAGGTGAAACGTATTAAATTGTCCCAACTAAAGGAGTAAGACCGGATGCCCTGCACCGAATAAGGTTAACCCCTATTGTACCGGCAACGTCTTTTAAATTTGATTCTAGATATATTAAGACGATTTTATGTATTTTAAGAAGGACATGTGATAGTACAAAGGGTTGAGTGAGATAGTAAAGCCTATTAATTGCTGGAGGCACCTTTTAAACTGAATACAATCATCGTCGAATACAGTTAAAAGGACGGCACCAGTACTGAACAGGTTAAAGGAAACATTAAAAGTATTAGAAAAATACGCTTTTTGAAACATAGGATACAGTCTTACGTAAAAGAATACATGTGTAAATGTATGCGTGCGCTCTCTCTCTCTCTCTCTCTAGTCCAGCTCAATGAGGGGACTCGCAATGGGTTGTTATCTCTCGAATTCGCTCTTTCTCTAAATCCCTTGCGCGCTCTCTCTCTCTCTCTCTTATTTAAATTCAAGCTGATTTAAATAAAGTCACAGAATGGTAGGAGAAGTGGAAAATGCCGTTTATATGTAAATAAATGTCAGATATTGCAAATAGGTTCTAAAAACAATAAATATGAATACTACATGAATGAAGAAAAGATAAAAAATGTAACACAAATAAAAGACTTGGGAGTGCTGATAAACGAAAACTTAAAATCTTCCAATCAATGCACAGCGGCTGCAAACAAAGCAAACAGGGCACTAGGTTTCATCAGAAGAAACTTCCACTATCACAGCAAAGACATAGTTTTGCCCTTATACAAAAGTATGGTGAGACCGCACCTCGAATATGCTGTGCAGTTTTGGTCACCCCACCTCATAAAGGATGTTAATAAATTGGAATCTGTGCAAAGGCGAGCCACTAAGCTAATCCCTTCATTGAGAAATAAATCATATGATGACAGTGAGAGAACTTGATCTATTTTCACTTAAGAAACGAAGGATGAGAGGCCAATTGATAGAGTGTTTTACGATTTTAAAAGGATTCAGTAACATTAATCTAGAGAAGTTATTAAAAAAAGCCGAAGACACATCTACAAGAGGAAACAATTTAAAATTATTTGGTCGGAGAGTGAATCTAGATACAAAAAAAAAAAAATTCACTCACAGTGTAATTGATGAGTGGAAAAAACTTCCAAATAAAGTAATAGACAGCTCCTCTATAGATACATTTAAGACAAATCTAGGCTCATACCACAGATAAATTGGTATGGAGTAGGCAGTAATTATCACCGTTATTATTTGTTCAGCTGAAGAGAGCGTTAGAAAAGAAAAAACATAATACACAAATAAAAAATAAGAATAATAAACATCACTAAATATGTACTGTACTAAGGGTGATGGGTTGGATGATTCCAATTAACCTCAACATTTACATGCTGCTAAGGCGAAGGGTTGCATGATTTTTTTGTTTTAATTTCTTTTTTGTTTTCCCTTTCTTTTTTTCCAATCTTTCCTGCAAATTCCTTCTGAGGATTTCGAAGCCCAGTAAGGTTAATCACTTCCAACTTTTTCATGTACGGTAATTGCCAGAGGGACGGAGGGTGGGGAGAGAGCCTTCTTCTTTTCTATCCTGTCCTTCAACTTTCTTTTTGTATCGGATATGCCATCTCTACTAGAATTAAGTCCTGACCACCTCGTTTGGATTGTAAGGTCTGTGTGGCCAGTGTATCTACGTAAATCTATGTAAATCTCTCTCTTTCTCTCTCTCCCATACTACCATCCTCCCTCTCACTGTCCTCCCTATCTACCTCTTCTCTCTCTCTCTCTCTCTTACTATCCTCCCTATCTACCTCTACACCTCTCTCTCTCTCTCTCTCTCTCTCTCTCTCTCTCTCTCTCTCTCTCTCTCTCCTTCTGCATTAGCCACTTGGTCTAAAAGGCCTTCCATAACGCTGCTCTCCAAGGGCCGCTCGTCTCCTCCACCTCTCAAGGGCCCTCACCAGAGCGGCAGAAGGAGTGGCAGAAGGAGTAGCAGGAATGGCAGAAGAAGTGGCAGAAGGAGTGGCAGAAGGAGTAGCAGAAGGATTAGCAGGAGTGGCGGAAGGAGTAGCAGGAATACCGGAAGGAGTGGCAGGAGTAACAGGAGGAGTAGCAGGAGTAACAGGAGGAGTAACAGGAGGAGTAGCAGGAGTAACAGGAGGAGTAGCAGGAGTAACAGAAGGAGTGGCAGGAGTAGCGGAAGGAGTAGCAGAAAGAGTGGCAGGAGTAACATGAGTGGCAGAAGGAGTAGTAGGAGTGGCAGGAGTAGCGGAAGGAGTAACATGAGTGGCAGAAGAAGTAGTAGGACTAGCGGAAGGAGTAACATGAGTGGCAGAAGGAGTAGCAGGAGTGGCAGGAGTAACTGTAGGAGTAGCAGGAGTGGCAGGAGAAGCAGAAGGAATAACAGAAGGAGTGGCAAGAGTAGCAGAAGGAGTGGCAGGAGTAGCAGAAGGAGCGGCAGAAGGAGTAGCATAAGGAGTGGAAGGAGTGGCAGAAGGAGTAGTAGGAGTGGTAGAAGGAGTAACAGGAGTAGCAGAATGCGTAGCGGAAGGAGTGGCAGAAGGAGTAGTAGGAGTAGTAGAAGGAGTGGCAGGAGTAACAGGAGTAGCAGAATGAGTAGCGGAAAGAGTAAAAGGAGTGGCAGAAGTAGCTGAAGGAGTAACATAAGAGTAACAAGGGTGGCAGGAGTAACAGTAGGAGTAGCAGGAGTAACAGAAGGAGTAGCAGAAGGAGTAACAGTAGGAGTAGCAGGAGTAACAGAAGGAGTGGTAGGAGTAACAAAAGGAGTAGTAGGAGTAGCAGAAGGAGTAACAGTAGGAGTAGCAGGAGTTACAGAAGGAGTAACAGGAATAACAGAAGGAGTAACAGAAGTAGGCGGAAGGGTAGAAAGAAGCTAATTAGATGGAAGAAGCCTCAGGTGATGGTAAACATTTAGTAAAAATACCTACAAATACATTCTACTGCATATAATTGCTGTGAGTAGTAGCAGAAGGAGGTGACAGGGTGGAAAGGAGATGGTAATTATATGGAAGGAGCCTCAAGCGATAACGGTACAGAGGAAGTATAAAGGCCTTCTTATGTAAATAACATATCTATGAACAGAAGCTGGAGGATGGATGAGGGGGTGGATAGTTATAGGGAAGGTGTGTGTGTTATGGACTTCTTTCTCCCTCATGCTTAGCCCAATTACTTTTGAGATTTTAAGATGTTCACCCCCATACTCTCTTTCTCTCCCATCCTACCACCCTCCTTATCTATCTTTCACACACTCACCCACTCACTCTCTCTCTCTCTCTCTCTCTCTCTCCTACATTAGCCACTTGGTTTAAAAGGCCTTCCATAACGCTGCTCTCCAAGGGCCGCTCTTCTCCTCCAACGCTCAAGGACCCTAACTACAGTAGAGTGGCAGAAGGAGTAGTAGGAATGGCAGAAGGAGTGGCAGGAGTAGTAGGAGTGGCAGAAGGAGTAGTAGGAGTGGCAGAAGGAGTAGCAGGAGTAGTAGAAGGAGTTGTAGAAGGAGTGGCAGGAGTAGACGAAGAAGTGGCAGGAGTAGTAGACGAAGGAGTAGTAGGAGTGGCAGAAGGAGTAGGAGTAGTAGAAGGAGTGGCAGGAGTAGACGAAGGAGTGGCAGAAGGAATAGACGAAGGAGTAGCAAAAGGAGGCGGAAAGGTGGAAAGAAGCTAATTAGATGGACGGAGCCCCAGGTGATAGCAATAATTAAGAGGATATAAAAATACCTACTGAATATAACCCTAGTGAGTAGTAGTAGAAGAAGTAGCAGAAGGAGGTGGAAGGGTGGAAAGGAGATGGTAATTATAAGGAAGGAGCCTCAAGTTATAGTACTAAAGAGGAAGTAGAAAAGCCTTCTAATGTAAAAAATATCTATAAGTAGCAGCTTGAGGATGGATGAGGGGGTGGATAGTTGTAGGGGGAGGGGGTAATTTGGACCACTTCTCCCCTCATGCTTAGCCCAATTAGTTTTGAAATTTTAAGATGTTCGCCCCATTACTTTGGCGAAACTAACCCCCCTCCTCATTAAGTGAGAGCAGCCACCACGGTTTACTGTCCTTAAGCCATACATTTTTTAATAAAATGTAGTAGTAATAGACTACAGAAGACGAAGTGGAATTGCTTGGCGTTGCAAGAACAATCATGGCATGTGTGTACATGATTTACATAATAGATCAAATCCAAGTGTAGCAAGACGATAACAGTAATTGAGATGACGAACATATATATTCTACGAGTTGCAAACAAACTACGTGGTCAAGAAAGGCAAGAAAGAGAAAGGTTGTGGAGGGTGTACAGTTGGCCACAATAATTAGTATACCCTCCATGTTCTTAATGAATGGAATGAACAATATTATGATTGAATTAAAAGTGTGTTTCCTTATGCAATAGTTAAATTATATGACCAAGTAACAGTTTTACAGCCAAATATTTGTGTAAGTCAATCACACTATTTTTCCTTCCATACATAAAATCATGGCGTGGATACAAACTAATGTGCCCAACTGTACATACGGTGTGATAATGAGAATAAAGGCAAGTGATGCGAAAAGAGAAAAGTAACGAACATAAAGTCTAATTAAACGCATAGGAGGGGGTCGACGATATTAATATGTTACCGGTAGAACTTGATATGATAGGGTCGAGCTTGGATCACAAGTACATTCTTTGACCCTTTTAGTACAGAGAAAGCTACCACTCTTGTTTGTGTTTTTCTGGCTATCTGTCATTAAACAATTTTACTCCGTTTAGGAAAGAATAATGATAGTCGACTAATGAATTAAGATATACTTCACCTCTCTGATTACTAGACGTCCTTCCTAAGCTTGTGTGTTTGTATTTGTGTATGTTAGCAAACGTGGGTTGTGTATGTGTGTCTGTGTGTGTGTGTTTGTGTGTGCCAACGTAAATAATAACGCCGTCAGAAAGCAATAATAACTTATCTAGCAAAGCCAAACTCCCCCTTCAACCTCTCCAATATCCACGCACTCCTGCCCTGATGCGACTACGAGAGAGAGAGAGAGAGAGAGAGAGAGAGAGAGAGAGAGAGAGAGAGAGGAGAGTGTGAGAGTGAAGGTGTGAGTGAAAAAGTAAGTGTGTGAGTATGTGAATGAGAGAGTGGCCCGAAATTTACAACAAGTAATTATTTCCTTTCACTTACAAAACCTTTCTTCCTCGTTCTTTCTGATATACTAAACGCTCATTTTAACCTGTGTATTTGCGAGGGGGGGGGGGGGATTGAGGGGGTTTGTGTGTGCTTTAAAAATGTACTTGGGTTCGTTTCCCCTTGCATGTCGCCTTTCACAAAACAAACATCAGCACTTTTCCCTTCAAATATTTGATAACTCTAGTCAGGCTGTTTTATAATACAATTTATATATGACGCTATTCACCAAAACAAATACTCAAATGATATATCCAATAATCATTCAAGCAACGTTATATTATTATTTAGTATTGCACCTATCAAATGTCAATATATCACAAAATCGAACAAAATAACTTTCCCATTAATGTTACCTAATATCTACTTATATAATATGTTGGACAGTTTGAATGAAGACGGGAGGGACTATTTCAATGGAAGGAGGTGACCGGACATCAATGAGAGGGAGAAGGAGGAGGAGCGGGAGGGACATCAATAATGGGAGGAGGAGGAAACAACACAAACACAAATGAAGAGGAGGAGGGGTAGACACTCAGATGGGTCAAGGAACAGTAAGTAGTAGGGGTAGGGACACAGATAGGTCAAGGAGGAGTAACAATGTAGTAAAGCCACTTTCACACATTCACGATGTTGGTCCAGGTGTGCCCCGATTTGAATATCGGGACACAACGTGGTGCAATCCCCAACGTGTGTAGGGGTCGTCGGGGAGCGTCGTGTTAGCTGCGGTGCGAGACGTGGCAAATCGGGCTTGGCCACCAAAGTTTTGGATTTGTTCAAAAATTTTGCACGATGGACTTTTGGCGTGGTATCATCGGGTACAACGTGTCGATGACGTGGGTCTGGCGTGTCTGCATCAGGTTGCATCGGCATCGACGTGGCGGCGTCGGGGTACAAATAGTTATAATATATTACAGTAAAAGTCATGTAATCCGAATGGCACCGGACCGACAGTGCTTCGGATTAGTGGAGTATTCTGACAACACTATAAATACGCACAAGATGAATAAATAAAGACCTGATATGGTATACGGTAGGCCTATACCGTATATACCGTATATAATATTCCATAATCAACTTATATCAAACGAGTTAATAAGTTCAAATGAAAAATCAGTGTACCGGTATGATTACCGAAACACGTGTGTGTTAATTGTCGAGTGAGTGTGTGTGCGTGTGTGTGTGTTATTGTTCTTGTGTGGCTATATCGACCGCCACTGATACACGGTATGCAATAAATGTTATTATAATTATGCTCTATGGAATTGAATTTCATTTTACCTAATACAGTAGTGTTTATAATAGTAAAAGCCAAAGGAAATACTAAGTGTTATTGATTAATTTAACACAAGGTAGTGTTTGTGTGGGTGGATGGGTTTAGATAGAGGAGATTGTTCCTGTGTTTTCGACTATTCCATCCTTACACAAGCTATGTTTATATCGATCCTTTTGCACAAGATAGGTTTATATCAATACATTTTACCTTCCACAATTAGAGAAAATATGATTCATCACGAAGTGTAGCCTACCTGTGGAGATTACACGCACTGTTATATTATATACTATATGAGATATACCGGTACCGGTATATCGTTTTTTTCTCGTTATTTTTATGTTCATACTAAATCACAACAATTTTTTCCGCTGAACATGATGGCGGTGTTTAGAATATGCTATCATCAATATTGGATTTTATAGAAATAAATCTATAACGATAGTTTTTTGTTTTAATAGAATCCCAGCCGCACCAAACGCTCTCAATTGGTTTTCACCCATAATCATTGTTTTTTTAATTATTTTTTTTTATGAACGGCAAGAGGAAAGGTTAGTATATAAGATTTCAACAAAACAATAAATAAAAATATGTGGAATTTCACCGTAGGTGAAGGTTACTGTTCAGCCCGCCCGTACTTTCCCTCCCCATCTCAGTTGGGTTTCACCCATAATAATTGTTTGTTGTTATTTAATTTTTTTTTATGAACGGCAAGAGGAAAGGTTATTATATAAGATTTCAACAACAAAATAAATTAAAATAATAATATGTGGAATTTCACCATAGGTGAAGGTTACTGTTCAGTCCGCCCATACTTTCCCTCCCCATTTTCACCGATAAAATCTGGGACAATGAATATTCTATAAGCAAGTGATATATTGGATTTTTCATTAGCTTTCTAATAGTACATATATGGCCTATGTACGATCAAAACTTTTATTTTTCCTGAATATTTTTTGTCCGTCGCCGCTGTCACCCACTGGTAAATATTTTCGCTTCACTTCATGGTCTATTTTCATATAATTTAACGTTCGATACAGTTTTTAGATATTAATTTCGTATACCGGCAATGAATACAGATTGTTATTTACGAAGAACCAGCTCTCTACGACAAAAACTTGATTTTATATAAAAAAAAATCATAAGCCTATACCTTACAAAGAAATAATTCGACCTTATCTTACCTTAAACTTGACCTTGAACGTAATACCTTTAACACCATATGTATTGACGATACCTGTCAGGCTGCCTGACGTTGTGGCGTCGTCCTCGTCGGGTCGGCCACGTGTCACCATCATAAGTCCATCGCCCCTCGTCGTGCTCCCCTCGTGCCACGTCGGGGTACGTCGGGGTACGGTTTTGACCGGAATTTTGACCGTTACAGCATTGACATGGCACCGTCGTGTTGCAACCGTGGTACCATCTGGCCCGTCGTGGCTACGACGTGTCACCGTCGAGGCTTCGTCGTCAAGTCAAACGCTACATCGTGTCACTGTCTCTGCCGATGTACCAATTTGTGTACCTCGTCACTGTCTCTGCCGATGTACCAATTTGTGTACCTCGGGGTACATTGGGACCAACATCGTGAATGTGTGAAAGTGGCTAAAAGCCACTTTCACACATTCACGATGTTGGTCCCGATGTGCCCCGATTTGAATATCGGGACACAACGTGGTGCAATCCCCAACGTGTGTAGGGGTCGTCAGGGAGCATCGTGTTACCCGCGATGCGGGACGTGGCAAATCGGACTTGGCCACCAAAGTTTTGGATTTGTTCAAAAATTTTGCACGATGGACTTTTGGCGTGGTACCATCGGGTACAACACAACGTGTCGATGACGTGGGTCTGGCGTGTCTGCATCAGGTTGCATCGGCATCGCCGTGGCGGCGTCGGGGTATAAATAGTTATAATATATTTCAGTAAAAGTCATGTAATCCGAATGGCAGCGGACCGACAGTGCTTCGGATTAGTGGAGTATTCTGACAACACTATAAATACGCACATGATGAATAAATTAAGACCTGATATGGTATAGGCCTATACCGTATATAGGCTATACCGTATATAATATTCCATAATCAACTTATATCAAACAAGCTAATAAGTTCAAATGAAAAATCAGTGTACCGGTATGATTACCGAAACACGTGTGTGTTAATTGTCGAGTGAGTGTGTGTGAGTGTGTGTGTGTTATTGTTCTTGTGTGGCTATATCGACCGCCACTGATACACGGTATGCAATAAATGTTATTATAATTATGCTCTATGGAATTGAATTTCATTTTACCTAATACAGTAGTGTTTATAATAGTAAAAGCCAAAGGAAATACTAAGTGTTATTGATTAATTTAACACAAGGTAGTGTTGTGTGGGTGGATGGGTTTAGATAGAGGAGATTGTTCCTGTGTTTTCGACGATTCCATCCTTACACAAGCTATGTTTATATCGATCCTTTTGCACAAGATAGGTTTATATCAATACATTTTACCTTCCACAATTAGAGAAAATATGATTCATAACGAAGTGTAGCCTACCTGTGGAGATTACACGCACTGTTATATTATATACTATATGAGATATACCGGTACCGGTATATAGTTTTTTTCTCGTTATTTTTATGTTCATACTAAATCACAACAATTTTTTCCGCTGAACATGATGGCGGTGTTTAGAATATGCTATCATCAATATTGGATTTTATAGAAATAGAAATTTTGTTTTATAGAATCCCAGCCGCACCAAACGCTCTCAATTGGTTTTCACCCATAATAATTGTTTTTTGTTAATTATTTTTTTATGAACGGCAAGAGGAAAGGTTAGTATATAAGATTTCAACAAAACAATAAATAAAAATAATAATATGTGGAATTTCATCGTAGGTGAAGGTTACTGTTCAGTCCGCCGCCCGTACTTTCCCTCCCCATCTCAGTTGGTTTTCACCCATAATAATAGTTTGTTGTTATTTTTATTTTTTTATGAACGGCAAGAGGAAAGGTTATTATATAAGATTTCAACAAAAAATTAAATTAAAATAATAATATGTGGAATTTCACCATAGGTGAAGGTTACTGTTTAGTCCGCCCATACTTTCCCTCCCCATTTTCACTGATAAAATATGGGACAATGAATATTCTGTAAGCAAGTGATATATTGGATTTTTCATTAGCTTTCTAATGGTACATATATGGCCTATGTACGATCAAAACTTTTATTTTTCCTGAATATTTTTGTCCGTCGCCGCTGTCACCCACTGGTAAATATTTTCGCTTCACTTCATGGTCTATTTTCATATAATTTAACATTCGATACAGTTTATAGATATTTATTTCGTATACCGGCAATGAATACAGATTGTTATTTACGAAGAACCAGCTCTCTATGACAAAAACTTGATTTATATAAAAAAAATCATAAGCCTATACCTTACAAAGAAATAATTAGGCCTTATCTTACCTTAAACTTGACGTACGTGTCACGTCGGGGTACGTCGGGGTACGGTTTTGACCGGAATTTTGACCGTTACAGCATTGACGTGGCGCCGTCGTGTTGCAACCATGGTACCATCTGGCCCGTCGTGGCTACGACGTGTCACCGTCGAAGCTTCGTCGTCAAGTCAAACGCGTACATTGTGTGACTGTCTCTGCCGATGTACCAATTTGTGTACCTCCGGGTACATCGGGACCAACATCGTGTATGGGTGAAAGTGGCTTAATGCAGGGATGGAAGAATGATAGGAAGGGACATAACTAGGAGGAAGAAGGAGCAGGAATCCAAATAAAGGGAGAAAGAGGAGGAGTAGGGACACATAGGTCGAGGAAGAGGAAGTAGTACCAATAGAGTAATCAAGGGATGGAAGAATGATGGGAAGGGACATAAATAATTATATGAGGAGGAAAGAATAGAAACACAAATGTAAGGAGGAAGAGAAGGGGGTGGGGTGGGGTGGCCATAGATAGGACAAAGGAAGAGAAGCAGAGGAACAGGGGGAGGAGTAACAATATAGTAATCAAAGGTTGGAAGAATGATGGGAAGGGAAATATATAGGAGGAGGAAGGAGCAGGAACACAAAGAAAGGGAGAAAGAACAAGGATGGGTAGGGACACATATAGGTCAAAGAAGAGGAGCAGAGTAGCAGGGGAGGAGTATCAATAGGGTAATCAAGGGAGGGAAGAATTATGGGAAGGGACATAAATAATTGTATGAGGAGGAAAGAACTTGAACACAAAAGAAGGGAGGAAGAGAAAGGGGGAGGGGGTCATAGATAGGACAAGGAAGAGGAGCAGGGGAGGAGTATAAATAGGGTAATTCAGGGATGGAATAATAATGGGAAGGAACTTAAATCATTGGTAGAGGAAGAAGACAATATAGGAAGAAAGAGGAGAATGGGTAGGGGCACACATAGGTCGAGGAAGAGGAACAGGGGGAAGAGTAATAACAATGAAGTAATCAAAGGATGGAAGAATGACGTGAACGGACAGTTATTGGAGGAAGAGGAAATAACAGGAACCCAAATAAAGGGAGGAAGAGGAGGAAGGGTAGGAATACAGATAGGTCGAGGAGGGGGAGGAGTATCAATGAGGTAATCAAGGGATAAAAGAATTGTGATCGGTGAGGCTGGGAGACTTCTGGAGTAATGATGAACGAAAAAAAGGTCTGGGAACTACTAAACAATTAGTATGATTACAGGGGACAGCTGGGGTGATTGGGAATATCGGTGAAGGGAAAACAATATAGGAGAGTGAGTGAGTGAGAGCACAGTGAGAGCACACGGGTTGGTTGAGCTCCTCAAAAGAGGGGATTTTCGGAGGGGTATCGTGGGGCTAAGTGACCCATATACGTATCAGAAGATCGGCGATGATACGGTGTTTCGGCACATAGTAAACATAACGTGGTTTCTTGTTTAAACATCGCCCACAAAGCATATTTAGTTTAATCTTGAGAGTGTTATTACCAGTATCAGTGAGGGGACAAGGAGCCGTCAGGCACTAGCCCAGCCCTGCCCAGGCACCATAAACCTCCAGCAGTAACCACAAGGTGAGTGAAGTAACCGTGTATAGGGCAGTCAGTTTCACCCTTATGGTTCCCCACCATACGCCTTATCTTCCACCTACCCCAAGGACCTGACCCTCGGTCTTTCAACTTCTCAAACAATTCTAACCATTATGAAGTACTTGCTATAAGGTCCATTTTTATTTCCCTCTCTCTAACCATTTAGGAAATACTTGCTACAAGGTCCATTTTCATCTCTCTCTCTCTCTCTCTCTCTCTCTCTCTCTCTCTCTCTCTCTCTCTCTCTCTCTCTCTCTCTCCATCTCTCTCTCTCTCTCTCTCTCTCTCTCTCTCTCTCTCTCTCTCTCTCTCTCTCTCTCTCTCTCTCTCTCTCTTCTATCCTTATTATTTTTTTTGTTTTCTATAACTTCAGATCGCTTTTTATCATTTTTAGTTATTTGTTTTTTCCCTAACTTCTTTCAATACCCAACCAGGCCAGCCCCCTCTCCAGCTCGCTTTCTTTCTCCCTCGCCCACGCCCCTGCTCTCTCTCCCTCTCCCTCTCTCTCTCTCTCTCTTACATTTTGTACAATTTAAGCATTTTTCCATAACTGCTGTCCTAGATTCGGTTACCCACTCAGATCCTGGCTCTTGCTCACTCTCTGGCTCTCTCCCTATCTTGATGTTGACAGCATTATTAATATCCTAAGCATTTATTAATACTCAACATCAGGGTGGCGTCGCCAGTGTAAGTAATCATAGGATATAATTGGCGTGCTTCCCTTCAATCAGTTAGATCTTTTAGTTGTACCGGTGCCCAATGCCGAGGATTTATACATTTAACCACTTAGCTTTAGGAGAAGCAGGCCAATTGCCCATCAGAAAGGTTGACTATGATATGTGATTTTTTTTTTTTTTTTTTTTTTTTTTTTTTTTTTTTTTTTACATATCCCATCAGAAAGGTTGACTATGATATGTGAATTTTTATGCATCCAGCCAATTATACATTAATAACAACAGCAATAATCTAGATATGTGCCAGGAGACATTTTCCCGGGGTTTCTGAAACAAGGGAGACATGGTAGAGATGGAAGCACCACGGGAAGATCAGGAGGACGGCTTGGTAGAGGCAGAGGAACGGATAGTCTTGGAAGACTATGGCCTAGCAGATACTAAGTGTTTTAAGTGCGGAAAAACCAATGCAAGAAAGAATTCGCGAAAATGTCCCGGCTGTCTTAGATCTATTCATTTATCTTGTGCTAAGCTGACAAAGAAAACATCAGGAGAACAACCAAACTGGAAATGTCTCGCATGCCCAGGGCCAACTGCAGAGCCAACCGGGGCAACACCGGCAACACCGGTCGCCGACTTGACCCAATTTGTGACCAAATGGAAAGCGCGGATCCAGGTCCTTGCCCGGGTACCTAAAGAAGCCAGAATCCAAGTGGCGGAGGCCCTTACAACCATCATAAAGCAGGCCCTGCAGCTCAAGACACCCCTCGCATGGGCACGGCTCCTGGGTTTCTCCTATGGGGCCCTCCGAAAACCACCCAGAACCAACATACAAGACCATCTTCAGGTTTCACTAGCCACCAGAGTGAAACGTCAAGTAACACAGTATATGGATGGAAACAAACTGGTGGAACCCCAGCAACTGGTGGAACCCCAAACAGAGCCCAGAAGAAACAGGACAAGGAAGAGGAAGAGGCTGAACAGCTACGTAAGAGGGTCGCGGCGAAGCTGGCGGATAGTGACATCAAAGGGGCCGTCAGACTGTTGTCCTCTTCAAAAGGTTTTGCTGGTCAAGGCACCGAAGTTGTTGAAGCCCTACAAGAAAAGCACCCACCTACACCTAGGGACCTAAACCTCCCCCCTGCCCCAAATGACCAGATGCGCCAACCTTTAGTTGTCACGAAGGAGCAGGTGGTTGCCGCAGTGACTTCATTCCCAGCAGGCTCAGCCGCGGGTCCAGATGGTATCCGACCCGCCCACCTCAAAGGCCTCTTGGGTCAGGGATCAGGAGCTGCTGGGGAGGCACTCTTGGAAACCCTCACCAAATTCATCAACATGGTTTTAAGAGGGGAAGTACCCAACTGTGCCAGACCCCTATTTTTTGGGGCATCACTCTGTGCACTGACAAAAAAAGATGGCGGTGTGCGCCCAATAGCAGTAGGGAACACCTTCCGCCGCCTTGCCACAAAGGTGGGTTTGAAACCACTCTCGAATGGCCTAGGTCAACACTTAAGACCAGTTCAACTAGGTTTCGGAACTCCAGGGGGGTGTGAAGCTGCTGTACACGCAACCCGCACCTACCTCAGCCAAGCCCAAGAAAAAAGAGTGCTTCTAAAGATTGACATGCGGAACGCATTCAACAGCATTCGCAGGGATGTCTTCCTCCGTGCAGCTCAAGAACACATTCCCACTCTGTACCCCCTACTTTGGCAGGCTTATTCCAAACCTTCAATCCTGATTTTTGGCGAGACGGTAATCCCATCAGCGACCGGGTTACAGCAGGGAGATCCAGGTGGTCCTGCTCTTTTCTCAATAGGGGTGCATGCAGCAGCTAACAAAGTAAGGTCAGAACTGAATGTATGGTAACCTGGACGATCCAACCTTGGGTGGGTCAGTAGAGAACGTTCTAACCGACCTAAATAACATCGTAACTGACCTCGGCCAGGCTGGGCTAGTGATAAATGACACCAAATGTGAACTTGTCCTCCTCAACCACACACGTGAACAAGGAGAAAAGACTCAGGCCCTGTTTCGAGGCATATTGCCAAATGTAAAGATCCTTCAGGAGCACCAGCAAACCCTATTAGGTTCCCCACTAACTCTGGCAGCAATCCCACCAGCACTTCAAGTTAAAAAGGAGGAGTTTCAACGTCTCGTGAGTCGCCTGATACACATCGATGCCCACTCAGCTCTGGCCCTGCTCAAGAACTGTTTCTCCATCCCAAAACTCCAATACCTCCTGCGAACATCGATGACTTACACGAACAATGGTGGCCTCCAAGAATTAGACAGCATAATCCGAGAAGCAGTGACCAGCATCACCAATGTGGAATTTAAAGAACGGGCCTGGACACAAGCCACCCTTCCTGTCCGCCTCGGGGGCTTGGGCATACGGAGAGCCTCGGATATTGCCTCCCCAGCCTTTATCTCTTCCCTCATCGCGACCAACGACCTTGTAGTGTCCATCCTTTCTTCTCAACCCGGAATGACACTTAATGGGGACGGAACAGCAGCGATTAACACCTGGAAGGGAAGTACAGGAGTAGAGGAGAAGCCTCAGGGTACCTCCAGGAACAAGCAGAAAGCGTGGGATACCATCTCGGCGAAGAAAACTCAAGGAAAATCTCCTAACCAATGCAGACCAGGTTGCAAAAGCACGCCTCCAGGCAGCCGCCCGTTCGGAGAGTGGCTTGTGGTTACACGCCATCCCCATCCCACCTCTGGAGACTCACTTGGATGCTGAAGCGCTCCGGGTTGCCATCGCGCTCAGCGTGGGTGCGGCAGTTTGTCACCACACACTTGCAAGTGTGGTGGGGGGATGGATGCTCAAGGTCACCATGCCTTGTCATGTAATTACAACGCAGGCCGCCTGCCAAGACACTCTGCACTAAATGATGTCATAAAACGGGCCCTGCAGAGTGCTAACCGTGCATCAATCCTCGAACCACATGGACTTCACAGAGAAGACGGCAACCGGCCAGATGGGATGACCACTTTCCCTTACAAGAATGGCCGGTGCCTCGTGTGGGATGCCACATGTGTTGACACTTTCTCCACAACCAACATCGCCAGAAACGCCGACGAAGCAGGTGAAGCCGCCCGGATAGCAGAAAATAAAAAGCGAGAAAAATATCAAGCCATCGCCAGAAATCATCAGTTCGAGCCCCTGGCATTCGAAACTTCAGGAGTCTTCGACCCTACCACCCTTACGATGGTGAATGAAATAGGCCGTAAAATCAGAGAAGTTTCAGGAGAACCCCGGGAAACCCTCTGGCTCAAGCAAAGACTAGGGATGGCTATCCTCCGGGGCAATGCCACCAGCGTCATGAGCTCACTTCGACAGGACTGGGTCATGCCACTGTGTGAGGCCCGGGCAGGAGTGGTGTATCCGTAGTCTTTCCACAGTAGGGTAAAACAAAACATAAACTGTATTTGTATGTAACATGTGTGATGCACATAAATAAAAGGGGATGTGTCGGATGGGTGAAAGCCACAGTTGCTCGCGCGTTTGGGGCTAGCAACACGTATTATGAAAAACATGTATACTCCTTCATTCACTGTCCCCCCCTTCACTCACTCAACCCCACAATTTGCCGGAGGGGAACAGGTTTTTCACAATACGTAGACGGAGGTCTTTTAAAAAAAAAAAAGGAGACATCTGGGGGTGATTGTGGATGAAAAAGGGAGATCAGGGAGCCCCTGAAAAAATAGTTTAGTGGCAGGGGACAGCTGGGGTGATGGAGAATATTGGTGAAGGAATAACAAAATAGGTTAAGTATTATAGAGAATATGAGGTAGAATTGGGCAATTTATATGTTAAAAACATAGACAGCTAACGGTTTATACCTCGCTAATCTTAAATGGCAATATGTTATCACCAAATACTGAAAAGAAGGAAAGTTATTGTAGTTGTTCCTCAGGCTGTCTGGCCGAGCAGCCCCAAGGTCCTGAGCAAGGCCAAGGCCATAACTGAGCGCCCCCACAGTATCCTCCCTGCTTACCACTAATAAAGCCAAGGTGACCGAAGCCACTTCAAGGCGGTGAGCTGAGGGTGCGGAAACGCCCGGGAAGCCAAAGCCCCACCCAAGGCCCTGTGCCCTCAGCAATTATGAGGGAAAATTGAGAAGGATAGTGTAGGTTATATACAAAAGAAATAACACACATTGGAAATTGCTACATTTAAAAAAAAAATAGAATATGACAGATTGTGGTATGAGGATATTATTCCATACGCTAGGCAGCTCTAACGCTTGTATTCTTATATACATTTTGTCCTTGCAGAGATGTTAATAGACGAAATAGCCTGATAAATGACGTTACCTTTAGAAAGGGGAGTGCTAATCCGTGCATTCTCTGTAAATAACACTCATTCCCATAGTATTAGTTCGGTATCAGGCGCTACAATAGATATAATTGTTAAAGAATATAAGCATTAGTTTCATTTCCACTCTTCATAAGCCCTATGTGGAGGGTGGGTAACGTATGAATCTCGCATGCAGGAGGCCACGAGTTCGATCCCCGCTGGTTGACTGTCTGAGACACTAAACCCCATGGCCTCCCAACCTCCTCTCTACAATGAAGGATAACAGAAGTAAGATAGACCAGTGTCGGATTTACAATGCACAGTATGCTAGTGCCCAATTTGCATGACTGAACAAATAACTTTGGTTACAGATTAGATTCACAACTAGAACCATTCCAATAATATGACGACATTCCAGATGCACCTGGCACACCAAACAAAGCAATAGGCAGTTGGGCTAGCAACCCTCCCACGGAAGCAAAGATAAGAAATCGAATGAATTGCTTCGACGGAAGTGGCCTTTGGCCGGGAAATGTTATCTACCGAAAAAAATGTACAAATTTATCTCGAAGGGGTGTCTTCGGGGAATTATATTAAAGCTTGATGGAGTTGTATGGAGCAAACAAACATAATAAAATAAAAGTTATTTTAAAAAATCCTACCTCTAACGTTGGATGACGAATGATACCTCCTAAAGACTATAAGCCTCAGGATAACAAAGAAAGGGGCGGATCTGCAGCAGGAGGGGGGGGGGGGGGGAGGCCTCGCCATTTATAAAAGTGATGAAGAGGTGGGAGGGGCCAGGAAACCTTCACTGCTCGGCTGTTGGTACCATCTATAGGGAACTTGTAAGTAATGAATTTGTTATAGACGCCGTAATGCATTTTTTTGAGATGAATATAAAAACATTATAATATCAACCGACAAAGTTTATGTTTTCACTTACGTTTGTTTGTCTGTTTGTTTGGCAACAAGATATCTCACAAAGTTATGAACTGATTTTCACAAAATATGGTGAGTAGATAGGATATGCCCCAAGGAAGAGCTGATTCAATTTAGAAGGCGATCCGAATCATATCCTGGAACCCAGATACAGACGAAATTTTAGGTTTATGGTAATAATCATAAAGAACCAGTCAGCATAGGTGGAGGTATGCACTCTACTGATGGCCCCTCTAGTTATATTTACTTTTGTTATCCTTCCCAGTGTTTTATTTGCGCATTGGCTCACTCCCAGCTTTATAATTGTTTTAGTGTACCCTCACTCATTATTTACGGTTTGTTTATCTTGTAATACAATACGTGTATATGCGTTTCCTGAAATATGATATGTGAAGCACGCCAACTAGCCGCTTAAGCTTGAAACCTTCTTTATTGGCAACGTCTTTTCGATTTTATTGTCGCTATGTTTAGACGATGTTGTGCAGTTTAAGAAGGATCTGTGGTAGTAAAAAGGGTTAAGAGAGAAATTTCGAACCCGTTAATTGCTAGAGGCCCTTTTTAAACTGCACAAAAGTCGTCTATTAGCAGCCAGAATAAAGCTAAAAACACGTCGCCGGTACAGAAGGGGTTACATAGGAAGAACTTAAGCAAAAAAATCCATTAATTATCAGCCTTATCCTCCAGTTTCAAAACCCTTTCACGTACATATGTTGCATCTACCGTTCCCCAAATACTCCTCCAGAGCAAAGTCTTTTTGATTCTCTGTCCTCACAATTCAGTGTCCTCAACTTAAATGCTTCTTCTGAAATCACTGTGTTGGGTGATTTTAATGTCCGTAATGTTGAATGGCTCACTCATTTAGCCAGGACTGACGATGCTGGTCTTGAATGTGAGCTATTTGCAGACTCATTTAATCTCACTCAACTAGTCAACCAACCCACCCGTGTACCAGATAATCCTAATCATAATTCCCACCTACTGGACTTATTTTTAACAACCAATTCAGAAAATGATGATGTTACAGTGAGGTCCCCGCTTGGATCTTCTGATCACTGTCTGATACAGGCCACCTGTCTATCACCTACCACACCTTCCCACTCTGAATCTGTTTTGGTGACTAAATGGCCTTACGATAGGGCAGACTGGGAGGGTCTTCAAGGTCTCTTTATTGATATTCCCTGGACCTCTTTCTTTTCTAATGATGCACACTCCACCTTGAGCCACATACAAGATTTTGTAAAAATTGGACTGGAAACTTTTATTCCTCATCAAAAGTACAGTAAAAGATCTAATTCACCTAAATGGTTTGACCATAATTGTGCTAGAGTAACTGAACAAAAAGCAATAGCCTACAATGGATACACAAGATCAAAAACACATGAAGCCTTTAATTACTTTAGAAACATCAGAAATCATGCCAAAACTGTATTAAACCTAACTAAATCAAACTTTCTCCACAAGCAGGCAAATAAACTTCTAAATAATCCAAATGATAACAAAATATTTTGGTCTACTCTTAACTCATTCAAATCCAACTTCACTACTGCTTCATCCATTCCATTAAAATCTCCGACTGGCAATCTTGTAAGTGACCCACGAGGTAAAGCTAACCTTCTTGCGGATATTTTCTCCACCAACTCAACCTTAGATGAAATAAATCAAGATGTCCCTGTGCTTAATTTAAATTCGCCTGAAATTCCCTCACTTAAGATCCACACCAGACATGTCAAAACTATTTTGCAGAATCTCTCAGTAGATAAGGCTCCTGGTCCAGATGAAATTCCTCCAATAGTACTTAAGAATTGCTCCTTGGTGCTCGCTCCTGTATTGGCAAAAAATTTCCGTCTGTGTACTCATACCTTATGCTTCCCATACCCTGGAAAGAAGCAAACA
>CM064567.1:15209455-15319455 GCA_032716605.1 Paralithodes platypus
TGTCTTTCCGAGCTCCGAGCGCCGCCTCCTGCCACCACCACACCGTGCATTGCTGCCTTTCCCCTCTGCCCTCACCAGTATCTTGTAAACTTAGTTTTACCAATAGCCCTTATAAACTACCTAACCGATTTTTACATATAAATCTCTCTTATATACATACTTGTCTCTCTCACTAAACATCTCACTATATAGAACATCCTTGAATTACAATCCCCACCATCCCATTATTTAACTCCTTACTTGCAAAAAATCTTGGTCTGCCACACTCAAGCTATAGAAAAATCCCTCTATAACGCTGTTAAAATATCTACCTTCCTTCCCGATGTCTAAATACCTCCTTTGATTAGTCCCACCACCATCTCCCAGCTGCACTATCCATTGTAATTCCTAGTTGTCAATAAACTCCCTCTCAATGCTATCACTCTCTCTCTCGCCCTCTCCTCCCAACTCCCACCCCAACAAAAAGCACCGCCACCCCGACAACAACAATCCGCTTTACGCGAGAGTGCCCCACCCGGGTGAATACAGCCCCAATAAACCATTCTCTCTCTCTCTCTTCCCAACTCCCCCCCCCCCCCCCCCCCCGGCCTCTCTCCCCTCCAACGACTTCCGTTTACGAGGAGTGCCCCACCAGGGTGGAAATACAGCTCCTCATGAAACTAATCCTCATCTCTCTTATCTTCTCTCTCCCCTTTCGTTCTCTCTCTATCATTCTCGCCCTTCCATTTTTCTCACTCTCAACCCCCGCCCTTTTCTCTTCTCTCTCTCTGCTCTCTCTTCCTTCTCTCTTCCCTCGTTCATATCTCTCCATCTCTCTCTCCCTTTCGTTACTCTCTCTCTCGCTCATCTCTCTCCTCTCTCTCTCTCGCTCATAATTTCTCTCCTCTCTCTCCGCTAATATATATATATCTCTCTCTCTCCCTCCATCTCTCTCTCCTTTCGTTCTCTCTAATTCTCACCCCTCCTCTCTCCTCTCTCTCTTTCTCTTTTCCTCTCATCCCAATAAACATTTTGTTCCCCCCCCCCCCCACTCTTTCTTTCTTTCTTTTCCTCTCATCCCTAGTTCGTCCCCCCCCCCCCCCCCCCCCCCCCCCACCCCCCCCCCCCCCCCCCCCCCCCCCCCCCCCCCCCCCAACCCCCCCCCCCCCCCCGGGCTGCACCGCTTCCGGAGCTACCGCCAAGTGTCAACAAGTACCACCGGGCCCCCCCCCACTTCAAACCGGTTTATGAGGGGAAATAGGGGTATAAAATAAGGGCCATAGGGACCATCCCCCCCCACCCCCAAAACCCGTCCCAAATTTATTTCTAAAGTGCCGACGTAACAGACACTATCCTCAACCCCCACCAACACCTTGCAACCTGCATCATCAACATCGGAACAACTTTTAAGGGAAGTGACCACTCCAACATTTTGTACCTTTCGTTTTTGCAATTCTCCCTCACTAACCCCAAATCATGGCACCGATCAGAATTAAATGCCCCTCCTGTAACAAGAACTACTACAAGGAATGGTATCCCCCTCATGGGTATCCAAATGCCAAGTGTTTTATGTGTTTAACTGGTGAAAACTTTTTGCTCTTGGAGTGCACATTAGAAGCACACAAGGCACAGGTTGACGAACTGAAGCGAGATAATCTCACACTAAAGGAGACTGTAGGTGTAGTTTCGTATCAAAATTTCTGACTAAAAGAGCGAGGTAAAGGACATAGAGAGTAAGCAAGTCGACGTTGTTAAATATCTTCAAAAAGAAAACCCATCCAATGATCTATATCAGACAGTAGTCAACAGGCGTAACAAGAACAAATCCCAAGGGAATGGGAAAGCGACACCAGGTATCCCTATCAAAAACAGATTTGCTGTTCTCGCCGAAAACAACGAACACGAGGTAACTGACCACGTGAATGGGAATGGGAATGGAAAAGCGACACCAGGTAACCCCATCAAAAACAGATTTGCACACGAGGTAACTGACCACGTGGAAAGCAAGCTCGAAAGGCAAGAAAACTCCTGACAGGGAAAACAACGAAACCATCAAATCACGGATTTCAGGCGGGAAGGAGAAACTCACCCTAGTATATGGTGACAGTCTCATGCGAGGTCAAGGAGCTTGCCTTTGCCACACAAGAACAGAGGAAAAAGGTCAGTAAAGGTCATTCCAGGCGGTTAAAGTCGAACATATCCTGAAAGACATAACTAACTCCGCCATACCAGAGGGCACCTGTGTAGTCGTCAATGTTGGCTCAAAATGACTGCTTTGACGGAGGTAAGGCCCCAATTAAGACCATAGAAAAAGATTTTGAGAACCTAATTAAAGTCATGAAAAGGAAAAGACCACGAAATGTGTGGTAAGCGGCGTCATACCCCGGATTAAAACAAGCTTCATACGGACAAAATAGAGCCATAGAAATTAACAACGCAGTCAAGGTCATGTGCGAACAAGAGAAGGTACTGTATGTGGACAATTGGACCACCTTTGTAGGGAACTCGTCCCTGTACAGCGGAGATGGGCATTCATTTATCAGAAAAAGGCGTTCAGCACATGAGTGACACCCTAAATCAAGCAACCTACATTGCCACGAAAACAACGCCAGTCAGGACGAGAAATAACTATGCTAATAGACTCCTCTGAGTATTGATATCGCTACCCCCGGAAAAGCCCTCCCACAACCCCACCCAATCAAACTCCACCAGCACAGTTAAGAGAAATAAATAACCCCACCCAACCCTTAGAAGTCCATCACAACCATTAAAGGAAACCGTCAACCCCAATGGCCCACAAGTTGCGAAAACTTATCTACCTGAACCACAAAACTAAACAACCCCACCAAACCCCATCCAAGCCAACCCAACCAACTGAATGAATTTGACAACCCGCCGCGGCTTCAAGTCATAACCCCAAACCCATCCTCACCAATAAGAAAAACAAATCCAGCGCATGCTGAGAGAAATGATATAAAAATAATATCCATAAATGCCTGCTCAATAAGAAACAAAATAGACGAACTCAAATGTCTGTTATTAAATGAGAAAGTTGACGTTATTTGTATAACGGAAACACATCTGAACCTTAAAAATAAAGATCTACTTCATGAATATCACATAGAGCCATATAAATTTTTTCATAAAGACCGTAACAATGGAAAACAAAGAGGGGGGGTTGCAATGTACGTTGCAACCTACTTAAACCCAGTCGAGGTGACTCTCCCGAAAGTAATGCAGAAATAGTGTGCGTCAAAATAAATACAAAAAACATGAACTTAAATATCACTACAGCGTACCGACCACCGAGGCTAACTGTTGCCGATGATACAATTTTTTATGAAATACTAGAGAAAACCCTTAATTCCGACGAAACACAGTTTTACTAGGTGACTATAACCTCCCCCTAATTGACTGGAATACCACGACCGGAAAAAAATGCTGAGTCACGCTAATGACAAGCTTCATCCAGGACAATTTTTTGACTCAACACGTAAAACAGCCGACGCGAGACAGGAATATACTAGACCTCGTAATCACTACCCAAGAAAATTTATTATCAAACCTGGATGTAGGTGAACATCTGGCAACGTCCGATCATAAAATCTTAAGAATCAACGTTATAAGCAAATATTCCTCAGTTAAAAACAACAGGAATGGTTTCGGACTTCAAAAACGCAAATTATGACGGACTTAAGGAATCGCTATCAAACATACACTCAAACCTCATAAATATATAAACGAAGTAAATGAACTATGGGGACATTTTAAGTCTACAATTACAGAAGCGCAATAAACAATTTGTACCCATGAAACCAAAAACGTAGTACGAAATCAAGTATGCCCCCTTGGTACAGTAGAGACATTGGCAAGGCAATAAGGAAAAGGAATCAACTCCACAAACTTGTAAAAAATAACACAAACACTGAAGTAATTAAAAACTTGTACAAAAATAGTAGAAGGGAAGTGAAAAAATAATTAGGGCGAACAAACAAAATTACGAAATGACTATTGCCAGAGAAAGTGCCACAAACCCCAAAAAATTCTACAGTTACGTAAACAAAAATAAACAGATCAAAAGCGAAAATCGGACCGCTAATAGAAGATGGTCAGACAATAACAGGCGACACAAACACGGCAAAATCTGCTCAACAAATATTTTGGCTCAGGTTTTCACAGAAGAAATTATCGATCATTACCCTTGAAAGTAACACCACAACTCAAGAGATAGGAGATATCACCAATAGTGTTACCGAAGTACAAAGCAAAATGAGTAATTTAAATGTAAATAAGACCCCGGGACCCGACATGCTCCACCCGAAAATAATTAAGAATGTCAAGGACGAAATAGCAAAACCCCTGACACAACTATTTAACTTATCACTTCTACAGGGGATGTACCGAGTGATTGGAAAGATGCGAACATTACGCCGATATACAAGAAGGGTAGCAAGGCCAAAGCGAGTAATTACAGACCAATTAGCCTAACTTCAATTTGTAGGAAAAATCATGGAAAAAATCATTAGAGATAAGATTGTAGATTACCTCGAATCAAACAACCTAATCAAAAATAGTCAACACGGCTTTAGATCAAATAAGTCATGCCTAACAAATTTGATTGAATTTTATAACAAACTATTCACATATAACGACATGACGAAATCACTAGATATAATCTTCTTGGACTTTCAAAAAGCTTTCGACAAGGTGCCTCACCGAAAACTATTGGCTAAACTGGAGAGGATAGGTATCAAAGGTGAAATTCATTCTTGGATAAAAAAATTGGCTTACGGACAGAAGACAGAGAGTGGTGATAAATGGAGTGGAATCGGAGTGGGAGCCTGTCACTAGTGGAGTTCCACAGGGTTCAGTCCTTGGACCGGTCCTGTTTCTCATTTACATTAACGATATCGATGTAGGGGTAAACAACACCATTTCCAAATTCGCCGACGATACAAAAATAGGAAATACAGTCCTGAACGAAGATGATAGAAATGCGTTGCAATCTGATTTAAACAAGATATCAGAGTGGTCGAAAAAATGGCAGATGCCCTTCAATGGTCGATAAATGTCAGGTGCTGCAGGTTGGTAGCAGAAATATGAAATACAAATACGAAATGAATGGCAAAACAAATAAAAACCGCAAACGGTAGTAAAAGACCTAGGGGGTACTAATATCTGAAAACCTAAAAAACTTCCGACCAATGTATAGCAGCTGCAAATAAGGCAAACATAGCATTGGGCTTTATTAAACGAAAATTTACATATAAACATGAAAACGTAATAGTTGCCACTGTTCAAAAGTATGGTGAGGCCCCACCTTGAATATGGTGTGCAGTTCTGGTCACCTTATCTGATCAAGGACATTGTAAGACTCGAGTCAGTACAGCGTAGAGCGACGAAGATGATACCCTCATTAAGAAATAAACCATATGAAGAAAGACTTAAACGATTGAACCTGTTCTCATTAAAAAAGAGGAGGTTGAGGGGTCAGCTTATTGAGTGCTTTAAGATACTAAAAAGGTTTCGACAAAAGTCGATGTAAATGCACTATTCACATTAAACAATACTAATCAAACTCGCGGAAATGGAATGAAATTAAAAACCAAAAAGGCAAACCTAGATGTCACAAAGAGTTTCTTCACCTACAGTGTGGCGACAGAGTGGAATAAACTACCAGCGAGAGTGGTGGAGAGCGACACAATAAACGCCTTCAAGGGAAGGCTTGACCTCTATCTGCAGAGGGCTGGGGTGATATGAATGAAAAAAAAAAAAAAAAAAAAAAAAAAAAAAAAAAAAAAAAAAATGTATGTATATGTATGTGTGTGCACTGTACAGTATGTATATATATACTGTATATATATGTGTGTATGTATGTATGTGTATATGTATGTGTATATATATGTATATATATATATATGTATATGTATGTATGTGTATGTGTGTATGTGTATATATGCATATATGCATATTATAGTTTGTAAGGCCAGACTGCCTAGTAAGGACCTTGAGGTCTGTGTGGTCTGTATCTATGTAGCTCTATGTAGCTCTCTCTCTCTCTCTCTCTCTCTCTCTCTCTCTCTCTCTCTCTCTCTCTCTCTCTTCTATCCTTAACATCTTTCCATCCACTTTCAATCACCGCACTTAACCGTCTCGTTGTTATTATTTTTTGGTTTTCTATAACTTCAGATCGCTTTTTATCATTTTAGTTATTTGTTTTTCCCTAACATCTTTCAATACCCAACCAGGCCAGCCCCCTCTCCAGCTCGCTTTCTTTCTCCCTCGCCCACGCCCCTGCTCTCTCTCCCTCTCCCTCTCCCTCTCTCTCTCTTAACATTTTGTACAATTTAAGCATTTTTCCATAACTGCTGTCCTAGATTCGGTTACCCACTCAGATCCTGGCTCTTGCTCACTCTCTGGCTCTCTCCCTATCTTGATGTTGACAGCATTATTAATATCCTAAGCATTTATTAATACTCAACATCAGGGTGGCGTCGCCAGTGTAAGTAATCATAGGATATAATTGGCGTGCTTCCCTTCAATCAGTTAGATCTTTTAGTTGTACCGGTGCCCAATGCCGAGGATTTATACATTTAACCACTTAGCTTTAGGAGAAGCAGGCCAATTGCCCATCAGAAAGGTTGACTATGATATGTGATTTTTTTTTTTTTTTTTTTTTTTTTTTTTTTACATATCCCATCAGAAAGGTTGACTATGATATGTGAATTTTTATGCATCCAGCCAATTATACATTAATAACAACAGCAATAATCTAGATATGTGCCAGGAGAGATTTCACGGGGTTTCTGAAACAAGGGAGACATGGTAGAGATGGAAGCACCACGGGAAGATCAGGAGGACGGCTTGGTAGAGGCAGAGGAACGGATAGTCTTGGAAGACTATGGCCTAGCAGATACTAAGTGTTTTAAGTGCGGAAAAACCAATGCACGAAAGAATTCGCGAAAATGTCCCGGCTGTCTTAGATCTATTCATTTATCTTGTGCTAAGCTGACAAAGAAAACATCAGGAGAACAACCAAACTGGAAATGTCTCGCATGCCCAGGGCCAACTGCAGAGCCAACCGGGGCAACACCGGCAACACCGGTCGCCGACTTGACCCAATTTGTGACCAAATGGAAAGCGCGGATCCAGGTCCTTGCCCGGGTACCTAAAGAAGCCAGAATCCAAGTGGCGGAGGCCCTTACAACCATCATAAAGCAGGCCCTGCAGCTCAAGACACCCCTCGCATGGGCACGGCTCCTGGGTTTCTCCTATGGGGCCCTCCGAAAAACCACCCAGAACCAACATACAAGACCATCTTCAGGTTTCACTAGCCACCAGAGTGAAACGTCAAGTAACACAGTATATGGATGGAAACAAACTGGTGGAACCCACCAAACAGCAACCCCAAACAGAGCCCAGAAGAAACAGGACAAGGAAGAGGAAGAGGCTGAACAGCTACGTAAGAGGGTCGCGGCGAAGCTGGCGGATAGTGACATCAAAGGGGCCGTCAGACTGTTGTCCTCTTCAAAAGGTTTTGCTGGTCAAGGCACCGAAGTTGTTGAAGCCCTACAAGAAAAGCACCCACCTACACCTAGGGACCTAAACCTCCCCCCTGCCCCAAATGACCAGATGCGCCAACCTTTAGTTGTCACGAAGGAGCAGGTGGTTGCCGCAGTGACTTCATTCCCAGCAGGCTCAGCCGCGGGTCCAGATGGTATCCGACCCGCCCACCTCAAAGGCCTCTTGGGTCAGGGATCAGGAGCTGCTGGGGAGGCACTCTTGGAAACCCTCACCAAATTCATCAACATGGTTTTAAGAGGGGAAGTACCCAACTGTGCCAGACCCCTATTTTTTGGGGCATCACTCTGTTGCACTGACAAAAAAAAGATGGCGGTGTGCGCCCAATAGCAGTAGGGAACACCTTCCGCCGCCTTGCCACAAAGGTGGGTTTGAAACCACTCTCGAATGGCCTAGGTCAACACTTAAGACCAGTTCAACTAGGTTTCGGAACTCCAGGGGGGTGTGAAGCTGCTGTACACGCAACCCGCACCTACCTCAGCCAAGCCCAAGAAAAAAGAGTGCTTCTAAAGATTGACATGCGGAACGCATTCAACAGCATTCGCAGGGATGTCTTCCTCCGTGCAGCTCAAGAACACATCCCCACTCTGTACCCCCTACTTTGGCAGGCTTATTCCAAACCTTCAATCCTGATTTTTGGCGAGACGGTAATCCCATCAGCGACCGGGTTACAGCAGGGAGATCCAGGTGGTCCTGCTCTTTTCTCAATAGGGGTGCATGCAGCAGCTAACAAAGTAAGGTCAGAACTGAATGTATGGTACCTGGACGATCCAACCTTGGGTGGGTCAGTAGAGAACGTTCTAACCGACCTAAATAACATCGTAACTGACCTCGGCCAGGCTGGGCTAGTGATAAATGACACCAAATGTGAACTTGTCCTCCTCAACCACACACGTGAACAAGGAGAAAAGACTCAGGCCCTGTTTCGAGGCATATTGCCAAATGTAAAGATCCTTCAGGAGCACCAGCAAACCCTATTAGGTTCCCCACTAACTCTGGCAGCAATCCCACCAGCACTTCAAGTTAAAAAGGAGGAGTTTCAACGTCTCGTGAGTCGCCTGATACACATCGATGCCCACTCAGCTCTGGCCCTGCTCAAGAACTGTTTCTCCATCCCAAAACTCCAATACCTCCTGCGAACATCGATGACTTACACGAACAATGGTGGCCTCCAAGAATTAGACAGCATAATCCGAGAAGCAGTGACCAGCATCACCAACGTGGAATTTAAAGAACGGGCCTGGACACAAGCCACCCTTCCTGTCCGCCTCGGGGGCTTGGGCATACGGAGAGCCTCGGATATTGCCTCCCCAGCCTTTATCTCTTCCCTCATCGCAACCAACGACCTTGTAGTGTCCATCCTTTCTTCTCAACCCGGAATGACACTTAATGGGGACGGAACAGCAGCGATTAACACCTGGAAGGGAAGTACAGGAGTAGAGGAGAAGCCTCAGGGTACCTCCAGGAACAAGCAGAAAGCGTGGGATACCATCTCGGCGAAGAAAACTCAAGAAAATCTCCTAACCAATGCAGACCAGGTTGCAAAAGCACGCCTCCAGGCAGCCGCCCGTTCGGAGAGTGGCTTGTGGTTACACGCCATCCCCATCCCACCTCTTGGAACTCACTTGGATGCTGAAGCGCTCCGGGTTGCCATCGCGCTCAGAGTGGGTGCGGCAGTTTGTCACCCACACACTTGCAAGTGTGGTGGGGGGATGGATGCTCAAGGTCACCATGCCTTGTCATGTAATTACAACGCAGGCCGCCTGCCAAGACACTCTGCACTAAATGATGTCATAAAACGGGCCCTGCAGAGTGCTAACCGTGCATCAATCCTCGAACCACATGGACTTCACAGAGAAGACGGCAACCGGCCAGATGGGATGACCACTTTCCCTTACAAGAATGGCCGGTGCCTCGTGTGGGATGCCACATGTGTTGACACTTTCTCCACAACCAACATCGCCAGAAACGCCGACGAAGCAGGTGAAGCCGCCCGGAGAGCAGAAAATAAAAAGCGAGAAAAATATCAAGCCATCGCCAGAAATCATCAGTTCGAGCCCCTGGCATTCGAAACTTCAGGAGTCTTCGACCCTACCACCCTTACGATGGTGAATGAAATAGGCCGTAAAATCAGAGAAGTTTCAGGAGAACCCCGGGAAACCCTCTGGCTCAAGCAAAGACTAGGGATGGCTATCCTCCGGGGCAATGCCACCAGCGTCATGAGCTCACTTCGACAGGACTGGGTCATGCCACTGTGTGAGGCCCGGGCAGGAGTGGTGTATCCGTAGTCTTTCCACAGTAGGGTAAAAACAAAACATAAACTTTATTTGTATGTAACATGTGTGATGCACATAAATAAAAGGGGATGTGTCGGATGGTTGAAAGCCACAGTTGCTCGCGCGTTTGGGGCTAGCAACACGTATTATGAAAAACATGTATACTCCTTCATTCACTGTCCCCCCCTTCACTCACTCAACCCCACAATTTGCCGGAGGATAACAGGTTTTTCACAATACGTAGACGGAGGTCTTTTAAAAAAAAAAAAGGAGACATCTGGGGGTGATTGTGGATGAAAAGGGGAGATCAGGGAGCCCCTGAAAAAATAGTTTAGTGGCAGGGGACAGCTGGGGTGATGGAGAATATTGGTGAAGGAATAACAAAATAGGTTAAGTATTATAGAGAATATGAGGTAGAATTGGGCAATTTATATGTTAAAAACATAGACAGCTAACGGTTTATACCTCGCTAATCTTAAATGGCAATATGTTATCACCAAATACTGAAAAGAAGGAAAGTTATTGTAGTTGTTCCTCAGGCTGTCTGGCCGAGCAGCCCCAAGGTCCTGAGCAAGGCCAAGGCCATAACTGAGCGCCCCCACAGTATCCTCCCTGCTTACCACTAATAAAGCCAAGGTGACCGAAGCCACTTCAAGGCGGTGAGCTGAGGGTGCGGAAACGCCCGGGAAGCCAAAGCCCCACCCAAGGCCCTGTGCCCTCAGCAATTATGAGGGAAAATTGAGAAGGATAGTGTAGGTTATATAAAGAAATAACACACATTGGAAATTGCTACATTTAAAAAAAAAATAGAATATGACAGATTGTGGTATGAGGATATTATTCCATACGCTAGGCAGCTCTAACGCTTGTATTCTTATATACATTTTGTCCTTGCAGAGATGTTAATAGACGAAATAGCCTGATAAATGACGTTACCTTTAGAAAGGGGAGTGCTAATCCGTGCATTCTCTGTAAATAACACTCATTCCCATAGTATTAGTTCGGTATCAGGCGCTACAATAGATATAATTGTTAAAGAATATAAGCATTAGTCCTTCATTTCCACCCTTCATAAGCCCTATGTGGAGGGTGGGTAACGTATGAATCTCGCATGCAGGAGGCCACGAGTTCGATCCCCGTTGGTTGACTGTCTGAGACACTAAATCCCATGGCCTCCCAACCTCCTCTCTACAATGAAGGATAACAGAAGTAAGATAGACCAGTGTCGGATTTACAATGCACAGTATGCTAGTGCCCAATTTGCATGACTGAACAAATAACTTTGGTTACAGATTAGATTCACAACTAGAACCATTCCAATAATATGACGACATTCCAGATGCACCTGGCACACCAAACAAAGCAATAGGCAGTTGGGCTAGCAAAGATAAGAAGTCGAATGAATTGCTTCGACGGAAGTGGCCTTTGGCCGGGAAATGTTATCTACCGAAAAAAATGTACAAATTTATCTCGAAGGGGTGTCTTCGGGGAATTATATTAAAGCTTGATGGAGTTGTATGGAGCAAACAAACATAATAAAATAAAAGTTATTTTAAAAAATCCTACCTCTAACGTTGGATGACGAATGATACCTCCTAAAGACTATAAGCCTCAGGATAACAAAGAAAGGGGCGGATCTGCAGCCGGAGGGGGGGGGGGGAGGCCTCGCCATTTATAAAAGTGATGAAGAGGTGGGAGGGGCCAGGAAACCTTCACTGCTCGGCTGTTGGTACCATCTATAGGGAACTTGTAAGTAATGGATTTGTTATAGACGCCGTAATGCATTTTTTTTAGATGAATATAAAAACATTATAATATCAACCGACAAAGTTTATGTTTTCACTTACGTTTGTTTGTCCGTTTGTTTGGGAACAAGATATCTCGCATAGTTATGAACTGATTTTAACAAAATATGGTGAGTAGATAGGGTATGTCCCAAGAAAGAGCCGATTTCATTTAGGAGGCGAACCGAATCATAACCCGGAACCCAGATCCAGACGAAATGTTAGGTTTATGATAATAATGATAAAGAACCAGTCAGCATACGTGAAGGTAGCCTATGCGCTCTACCGATTGCCCCTCCAATTATATTTACATTTGTTATCCTTTCCAGTGTTTTATTTGCGCATTGGCTCACTCCCAGCTTTATAATTGTTTTAGTGTACCCTCATTCATTATTTACGGTTTGTTTATCTTGTAATACAATACGTGTATATGAGTTTCCTGAAATATGATATGTGAAGCACGCCAACTAGCCGCTTAAGCTTAAAACCTTCTTTATTGGCAACGTCTTTTCGATTTTATTGTCGCTATGTTTAGACGATGTTGTGCAGTTTAAGAAGGATCTGTGGTAGTGAAAAGGGTTAAGAGAGAAATTTCGAACCCGTTAATTGCTAGAGGCCCTTTTTAAACTGCACAAAAGTCGTCTATTAGCAGCCAGAATAAAGCTAAAAACACGTCGCCGGTACAGAAGGGGTTACATAGGAAGAACTTAAGCAAAAAAATCCATTAATCATCAGCCTTATCCTCCAGTTTCAAAACCCTTTCACGTACATATGTTGCATCTACCATTCCCCAAATACTCCTCCAGAGCAAAGTCTTTTTGATTCTCTGTCTTCACAATTCAGTGTCCTCAACTTAAATGTTTCTTCTGAAATCACTGTGTTGGGTGATTTTAATGTCCGTAATGTTGAATGGCTCACTCATTTAGCCAGGACTGATGATGCTAGTCTTGAATGTGAGCTATTTGCAGACTCATTTAATCTCACTCAACAAGTCAACCAACCCACCCGTGTACCAGATAATCCTAATCATAATTCCCACCTACTGGACTTATTTTTAACAACCAATTCAGAAAATTATGATGTTACAGTGAGGTCCCCGCTTGGATCTTCTGATCACTGTCTGATACAGGCCACCTGTCTATCACCTACCACACCTTCCCACTCTGAATCTGTTTTGGTGACTAAATGGCATTACGATAGGGCAGACTGGGAGGGTCTTCAAGGTTTCTTTATTGATATTCCCAGGACTTTTTTTTTTCTAATGATGCACACTCCACCTTGAGCCACATACAAGATTTTGTAAAAATTGGAATGGAAACTTTTATTCCTCATCAAAAGTACAGTAAAAGATCTAATTCACCTAAATGGTTTGATCATAATTGTGCTAGAGTAACTGAACAAAAAGCAATAGCTTACAATGCATACACAAGATCAAAAACACATGAAGCCTTTAATTACTTTAGAAACATCAGAAATCATGCCAAAACTGTATTAAACCTAACTAAATCAAACTTTCTCCACAAGCAGGCAAATAAACTTCTAAATAATCCAAATGATAACAAAATATTTTGGTCTACTCTTAACTCATTCAAATCCAACTTCACTACAGCTTCATCCATTCCATTAAAATCTCCGACTGGCAATCTTGTAAGTGACCCACGAGGTAAAGTTAACCTTCTTGCGGATATTTTCTCCACCAACTCAACCTTAGATGAAATAAATCAAGATGTCCCTGTACTTAATTTTAATTCGCCTGAAATTCCCTCACTTAAGATCCACACCAGACATGTCAAAACTATTTTGCAGAATCTCTCAGTAGATAAGGCTCCTGGTCCAGATGAAATTCCTCCAATAGTACTTAAGAATTGCTCCTTGGTGCTCGCTCCTGTATTGGCAAACATTTTCCGTCTGTGTACTCATACCTCATGCTTCCCAGTACCCTGGCAAGAAGCAAACATCCATCCAGTTCCTAAAAAAGGTGCCTCTTCAGATCCATCAAACTACAGACCAATAGCTATAACTTCCACTCTTGGTAAAGTCTTTGAAATTATATTAAATAATCACATAATTAAGCATCTTGAGAATAATAAATTAATCAGTGATAGGCAATATGGTTTTAGACGATGTCGATCAACTGCAGTCATTCTTTGCCTTCTTAAGCATCAAATCAACCAAGCTACAGACCAACATGGTGAAACACATACAATAGCACTGGATATATCAAAGGCATTTGATAGAGTCTGGCATCAATCCTTATTGTCGAAGATGTCACACTACGGCCTTGCATCATTAGTTCCACTAATTTCTTCTTATCTTCATAACAGAAAAATAAGTGTAATGGTAGATGGCCTTTATTCTCAATTTCACTCAATAAATGCTGGTGTTCCCCAGGGATCACTTTTGGCCCCAACTCTGTTCCTCATTCATATCAATGATCTCATATCTACCACTCATAATCCAATACATTCCTACGCAGATGACTCAACACTCCACAGTTCCTTCACATTTACCAATTCTTTCACCCAACCCGATCTTATAAATTCAAAAATAAACACTGCAATTTCTCTGAACCAGGACCTTTCTAGAATTAATGAATGGGGACAAAAGAATCTAGTTTCCTTTAATGCACAGAAAACCAAGTACATTCCATTTTCTAACCGACAGAATCTCACTGACTCCCATATATTTTTTAATGATGTAAATATTCCCACTTCCCCTAGTATTGACATTCTCGGTGTAACATTAACTACTAACTTGAGCTGGACACATTATGTTAGAAGCATTGCTAAGAATGCCTCTAAAAAACTGGGACTCCTGTACAGAGTTCGAGAATTCTTCACTGACGAGCAGTTGGCCGTAATATATAAAAGTCATGTGCGTTCTCAGATGGATTACTGTTCACCTCTGTGGAGTGGAAGTGGAGTGGTTGCATTGAGGCAGTTGGACAAAATTCAAAATAAAGCTATTAGATTAATCAATAACCCTGCAATCACACAGTACCTTCCTACATTATCCATACGAAGAAACGTTGCATCCCTTGCATTATTCTACAGATATTTTCACAGCAATTGTTCCGAGGAACTTGCTTCAATTGTGCGGCCTCTCCACATCTTTCCCCGTGGAACTAGGGCAGCTGAGAGTGCCCATGAATTTACACTTTCTCCTCCACAATGCAGAACTTCTGCTTATCAAAATTCATTTATCCCTAGAACTACTACTCTTTGGAATTCACTTCCCTCGAGTTGCTTTCCACAAACTTACACTCTACAAAAGTTTAAATCCAGTTGTTACAAACATTTTATGAATGGAGGATGCCTGTAGGCACATAGACCTTTTTGTTTTATCTGTGTTTTCCTTCCTCCTTTCATTGTCTCTTAAAATAAAAAAAAAAAAAAAAACATATGACACAGAGGTTGCCAGATTAGCAATAAGAAATTGAGTTCTCTCACTCTTATAATTACCTCTCCAAAATTTAATTTTCTGCCCACAGCTAACTCAAAGACAACTGCAGAGGTTGAAGTAACTAAACTAAAGGTTTCTAAATACCCCTGATGGTAACAAAGGCTTTAAAGTATCCCTAATAGGCTCAAAATCGCGTCATATGTCGGAGAGGGTTAACATAAGAAGCTGAAACAAAAAATGGAATTCTGACCTGTTTTCGAAAGGATGGTGAACGACAAATTGTCACACCCAATTACCTGAAAGAGGAACAAAAATCAAATATAATAACAACAAAGTAATGGCACACATTTTTCGCTGCAGCATCGAAATCAAAAGATAAATGAATAGGGATACTGTAGTTTGGGGCATTTAATACTGAGAAGATACGATGACCTAAATGGCACGAAAGGTCTTAGTATTGACAAAGAAATAGGGCGAAAGGTCTTAAAATCGCCAACATAATGGGCTGAACGTCTCAAAATTTAAACAAATAAATAATGGGGCTAAACATGAGGGAAAAGAGTAGCCAGAAAAACCAGCCATCTCCCCCTAAGTAGACGTAATCAGGTAAAGACTTAAGGAGAAAAAGGGGACAGAAAAATATATAAAACCTATAAGAAAGACATGAGACAATAAATAACAATCATCAAAAACCTGTATCAAATGACAGCCACTGTGAAGAAGTAAAAATAAAAAAAAATACATACAACGAGAGAGAGAGAGAGAGAGAGATATTTACATAGATACAATGACCACACAGACCTTGCGATCCAAACGAGGTGGTCAGGACTTAATTCTAGTAGATGGCATATCCGATATAAAAGGAAAGTTAAAGGAGAGAGAGAGAGAGAGAGAGATAACAATGGCAACAACACAAGACGACAGGCAATAGTGATCAGAAGCCCGTATCGTCAATCAAAATATATCTGTGTATCCGCGCTGTGTCTATATAACCCCACTCATACATCAGGTACAGTCAGCAGCAATAGTTCTCCGGTCATTCGTAAGATTAACCCCTTCTGTACCGGTGATGCAATTTTCATTATATCCTGGCAACTATTAGACACTTTTCTTTAGCTTAGGAAGGACGTCTACCCATTCAAAGGCTACTAACTACGGTATCTCAATTAATCCTTTTAGCTACCGTACATCCTTCCTAAAATTCATATAATCGTCTAAATATGCCTGAAATCAAACAACAAAGACGTCGCCGGTACAGAAGGGGTTAACCCGTTGACGATTATGACGCATTAGGACAGTATATTCTGGCTCTCATTAGACGGTTTCATGCAAATTAGGAAAGATCTGTGGGAAATACGAGGGTAAAGACTTTCATTAACCGGCTGAATTCCGTTCTTCCATAGTTTTGCTCACTAATTGTGTAACGTTAATAAGGGGGTAGTGCTTGTTTGTTGTCTATATACTTATGTAATTATATATATTTTTAGTTCCCTCGCTAGGCCTCCATCATGCTTAAAAAAACACCCCTAGACCCCCTTTCAAGATAAATTTGTAAATTTCCCTGCCGAAGGCCGGTTCCTTCTAAAATTACAGGCTTGCTATCGCTCGCCAGGAAAAAATGTTTACACTTAAATGGCACGAAAGGTCTTAAGATTGACAAAGAAATGGGGCGAAAGGTCTCAAAATTGTCAAACTAACGGAATGAACGTCTTAAAACCTCAAAACTAATATGCTAAACATGAGGGAGAAGGGGGTCCAGAAAGAGCGAGTAGTACCTCTCCCTTAAGCTGCTCTAACAATAACGTGCATACATAGCCCGTCATAATTTTAACCCTTCCAGTATTAGTGCCGCCTTTTTATATTTCATGCTGGCTACTATTAAACGATTTTATTCAGTATCTTTCCTGTGTGCGTGAGGGAGAAAGAAAACGGGAGAGTGTGTGTGTACAAAGGAGTACAAAGGAAATCAAGCAACAACAGGTCTAGTGACCCTTCTAGGCTGCTTGTCCTTCAAAACACTGAGGATCAAGTAAGAGTGTGTGTGTGTGTGTGTGTGTGTGTGTGTGAGACATGAGAGGTGTCTCGTTAGACAGCTTCAAGAGAGCTCTCGATGTCGAACTACAAAAAGTGCCAGACGACCCCATCTTCACAAGGGTGCGCTCCACCTCTTCGAATAGTCTGCTGCACCAATTCTCAAACAACAACGAAGGGCGGTGCGCTCTTCGGTGCCACTAGCAAGAGTGGCGAACTCCACATAGGTGAACATAGGTAGGTAGGTGTGTATGTGTGTGTGTATGTGTGTGTGTGTGTGTGTGTGTGTGTGTGTGTGTGTGTGTGTGTGTGTGTGTGTGTGTGTGTGTGTGTGTGTGTGTGTTTGGAATGCCAAATGTCCTATTGCTAACAGTTTACAGGGCCCATTCTTACCGATAAAAGTTCCAGAGGAGCATTATTGCAACAGTTTCTCCTCCTTTTCCAGCAATTCAGACCAATGGTGAAAAACATTTAAGCGGAAGAGAGGGGATAATTGTTTTTCCACATATTTATTTGAGTGTGATCCGAATGCAAAGGAGAGCATAATTTTGTTCTGAATTCCCGTCTCCCTCATGTTTAAACCACAGTATCTTGGACCTACTGTTACTAATAGGAGAAGGAATCGACCATCTGCTCGGATATTTTTCTACCGAAAATGCACAAATTTATCTCGAAGAGGGGTCATGATAGTATTTTCTTAAGCTTGATGAAGGGTTAGGGAGGGGAACAAATACTAAAATAAATGTTACTATCCTGTTTATTCAGCTATTACCTAGATTTTGTAGAAAGATGTTTTGTTAATAATAATAATTTAGCATTATTACTACGCAGATACATAGTAGGTTCATATTGTTTCCATTATGCGTCGAAAAAACAGTAGCTAAGGGATTATATTGACCATGAGCTGAAAAAAACGACATTATTCTGAACAAACAGAAGTGGGTTGCATGTAATAAACAGTTGCTATGGGTTTAAATCTACCATCAGCTGAAATAAAACCGACTTTATTCACTTGCTGCCTTAAGAACAACCCACCAGAAGTGGGTTGCCTATACTAAACTAGTGCCCGGTAATCAGAGCCCAGTAATTAGAACAGTGAACGCTTCGGATAATAACCTGGTAATTAGGACATATTATGAGCCATCCACATTAACACTCGTGGTTCACAGTCGGCCACACTAAACCATAAACTTTTAAATCTCTCTCGGTAATACCATAATGTATATAATCGTTCATAGTTTAATTATTTTATGTACAATATAATTACTGCATAGGCCTATTGCAGTTCATTGGATACTTTTATAAACACATTATCTGGAAACCCCTTGTAATGGTTACACAACTGTCGGAAAGGTCTTTCATTCACATGAAGCGAAGCCTTTCCTTTTCAGCCGAGAAGACAACTTATGGAACAAATTGCATAGAAATGTTGTAGAGTGCCATACAGCCCAGGAATTTAATTATCGCCTAGATAAATATCTTGCCCTGAATCCCCAACTGACCGCGTGTGTGCCCGAGTAATGTGACCATATCAATATCGCACATGGTACTATACTCTCGTTTTTCGGGACATCTTTCTACCGGAAAATGTACACATTTTTCTTGAGGTAGGTCTTGGGGGTATATATTTTTGTTTAGGTTTGATGAAGGTTTAGGGAGCAAACTATAAAAAAAAAAAAAAAAAAAAAAAAAAAATCGCATTAAAGTAATTCCTCCATACACAATCTCATTGGCTGGAGTAGAAACACAGTTATCTCGTTCGCAAGTCCGCTTGTCTGTAAGTCTGTCGGCCCCACAAATTGATTGTCTTGCCCGCGCTGCAAAGTTGGATTGTTATGTTATGATGTGTAACGAGATTTTATCCTGAAACGTTTTGCGACAAATATAGACAGGTTCTAAAATATTAATAGCTAAGAAGTCGGCTTCCTAAAATAATCTATGTTTAGAATTAGTTCTCATTTGGCCATAAGAGATTCAGCATTATGTTTCTAATGTATATTATTCATCATTATGGGCACTAACTGAAAATCACAGTTTTCAAAACACAAATGACGTGCTTCCAACTTAGTATTAAGCAATTATTTCTCTGATTATGTTAGCGACACTTAATAAACATTTACACATATCCCAAAAAGTGTATAAAGATGAATCGATGTTGCAGACGGTTAACCCCTTCTGTACCGGTGCCGTCTTTCTTAGTTCATTCTAGCTATATTTAGACGATGTTTTGCATTTTAAGAAGGATCTGTGGAAGTAATAAGGATTAAGTGAGATAGTTCGAAGCTTGTTTATTGATGGAGGCCCTATATAAACTGTATAAAATCGTCTAATAGTAGCCAGAATAAAGTTAAAAGAACAGTGCCGGTACAGAAGGGGTTAAATACAATAAGTTACTGTTCTATAACCAATGTGGCTTTAGTCTATTCGATGTAAGTAGGCAAGAAATCATGATCTCTAACCTCTGTAACTCAAACACGACTAGAGTAATCGAGTTAATATGTCTACCATTTGGGAAGAGTCAGTCAAGGCATAGATAAGGAAACTCACAGCCAATTTGCTCTAGCCCTTTTTGAGTTACAGAGGATAGAGGTCATGATTTCTCGCCTACTCACAGCGAATAGACTATAGCTGTAGCATTGAATAACTCAAACACCTGTAACATCCAATTGACCACTTGCGAGTTTAAGGCTATACGGAAGTTGGAGCTGTTAACTTCAATATTTAACAAAGTTACCAGCTAAAATACGGTTGTAATAAATTTATACATACATAAAATCATATTCAACAAACTTTAGCTATCTGAATCTTACATTATTTGTGCATTGCTATCTAATATCGATGTTTACGGCTCCAACTTCCTTATAGCCTGAAACTCGCAAGGGGTTAATTCTCTGATAACTACATCCCGTGTTTGCCTTGAACATACAACCAGAAGCGGGGGTAAACTGCTTCAACACTTTGGTAAGGTTGTTCACTGGGAAGGAGTGGACTTTACATCCACTTATCTCACTCCACTTGTTCCCCCTTCACTCCACTTGCTGTACTCAACACACACCATGGTTTACAACCTTTAACACCTTACGAGCGGGTGGTGGAGTATATTTCACTGTGCCGCTCAGCGTTTTTTTTTTTACCATAAATGGGGTTGTTTCCGTGCTCTTTTTCATGCATAAACAAGACCCAGAGCGTAATACAAGTATGTATCCGTGAAAGGGCGTAAATTGAGCTTTCTTATGACACCCGAACCATCCTTCTACGATCACTGGTTGTCTTGCAACGATTGTGCAACCGAAGGGCAAAATCGCTAAAATACGGCAATTTCTTTATATAATTACGTATGTAGCGAGGGAGTGAGGGTGGATGTAAGTGGAGTACATCTCAGTTGGTCCACGGCGGCCGTGGCGAGCGGTCATGAGGTAACCCATGCTCCTCCGGTCACTCGTCTCTCTCTGAGAGCCAATATTGCGCCAAAATTGCACTCGGACTTAAGTCGGGCCCCGCCACATAGTCCAAATTTTTTTATACGGACTTAAGTCGGGCCCCGATAGACAAGGGTTAAGGGAGGATGGGCGTATTCATTTCCTCATTAATATATTTTTTATCATTAATTTAGTTTCCTCCCTTGCGAAGGGCAGGAGCCAGGGCGTCCTTTTAAATTATGTATGCTTGAAAGCGTCCTAAGTGTGCTTTGAAAGCCGCACGCCGAAACATTTGTAAACAAAGCCGATCGGAGTGCCGCCAAGCCTCAAAAAGAAGAAGAAGAAGTCCGACCTTGTCTGCCATTGCCAGTTATAGAGCGAAAATTAGTGTTCCAAACTGTCCAATATGGCTAAATTCGCGGCAAAACTCTCTCCACGGAAATCGTCATCACACTGTGTGAATTCTCTATCAGTTAAATTAACAAAAATAGGCCTATGTTTGCATACAACGTTTTTTGGCCAGATCGCCTGGATAGGACTATCAACATCTATAAATGCTGCCCGGAGAGGAAGGGTTAATGGAGGTAATTTAGTTTGTTCCCTACACCTCTACCAAGCTATAAAACATTACCAATCTCCATCCTCTCCACTCTTGCCTACGTGCTTATTCCAGTTTACATTTGCGAAATATTATTTTGATTTTATATTTTTTCCCAAATATCTTTGATAGGATTAATTTCCCGCCCTATAAAATATGAACTAGTAGTAATCCTTTTTTTTTTAATCATATTTATTTTCTCTACACCATCATGTTCCCGTGCTTCCATTCTTATCAGACCCATGTTAGCTGCTACCACAAGTGTCCTCCCTTGCAGCCATCACTTCCCTTGCCTCCCAAAGGACGATGATGACACAACCAGTAAGCGCCTTACAAACACTCTTCCTGATTTTTACCCTCAAACGCTCAGAAGTAGCTGACAGGAAGTTTAGATACAGGGGAAAGAAGAGCAGCCCCCTGTGCTATACCCTTTTACAAATAAGTAGGCCACAACTCTTGATCATTAAACTTATTAACTAAAAAACTACTAGAGTAATCGAGCTAATATTTCTACACCTTACGAAGAGTCAGTCAGGGAATAGGTGGGGCGATTTACATCCCTTTTGCTCTAGACCTTTTTCAGTTACAGAGGTTAGTGCTGACGATTTCTGGACTACCTATTTAGAACAGGGTAACGTATACCAAGATATCTACCTACCAGGCTTTCAAACATTAGTCTTTTTCGTTCCATCATTACAATAATATTGTTTAATACTTTGAGGTATAGCATAATGATTTCTTAAGCAAATATGAATTTAAGAACATAATGCGATGCTTACATATTGGATACAGAGTCAATACCATAAACGTTTAACAGTTACGGCAATGATATACAAACAAACACAAACACACACACACACACACACATACACACACACACACACACACACACACACACACACACACACACACACACACACACACACACACACACACACACAAACACACACACACACACACACACACACACACACACACACACACACACACACACACACACACACACACACACACACACACACACACACAGTCACGGTGGCCGAGCGCGCTTAGTACTCTGTATTGGGAGCGCTAGCTCTGGTGTCGGGGGTTCAATCCCAGGCGCCGGCAGGAGAAGTTCTCTCAAAAACTTTCCCTGGCCGTGAAGGCAAGATCTGGGCGGATCGTCTCGGGGGACCCACAAAGTCTCCTGCCCACGTCCTACTTCCTTGGGAGTATGTAGGCGCTCTCGTTAGCTGCCAGGATCAGTCTGTTGATCCATTAGGATAAGATCTAGGTTAAGTCTGTGTATTTTCAGCCCCATTGGCTGCCGGCTTGAAATAAACCGATTATTATTTATTATTATTATTATTATTATTATTACACACACACACACACACACCTAATCTATCTATCTACATATATATATATATATATATATATATATATATATATATATATATATATATATATATATAATTATATGAACAGATATGAAAACGAAATTAATATGTTCTATGATGATGAACATGGAATGTTTAATGGCTTCAAGTAAAACCGGAAATAACAACAGCTAGTATGGGGATAAATATATACTACTACTACTACTACTACTACTACTACTACTACTAATAATAATAATAATAATAATTATAATAGTTACCATTATTATAATAATGATAATATCAATAATAACATACCAATGTTACAGGCCAGGACACACACACACACACACACAGAGGGTGCATCAGACTACAAAGAGAACAGAGACACCATATCCCCTTACACATTTAAAACAAACTAATATAATTAATCTTTGACATGCAAGAGCTCAATGTTAGGGGGTTCATGGAATTTGGATGTGTTTCATAGTCCTCTTCTCAAATATAATCGGTTGAGTGACAACAAACTTGTATTTACCCTAATATCTAATATTTTCATCGTAGACTATATTATTTCATAATGTTGAACACGATTGAACAAGGACATCACCTATTCAAAACTCTGATTATTTTGTGTGGACGTAAATTCTTGTTCTCCTGGTGTACTGTATGGTTGAGTTCTAGATTATAGTCTGTTTTGTTTTCCATTTGTTTGTTTTTTTGTTTTTTTTTAAAGCTGGTGAGAAACTGACTTATCCCCATCTATTGCAAAGTCTGTATATCGATATACTTTATGTGGTTAATTGTGAAAACCTGACTATAATATGATGCAGAGACACAGTAGTTTCATATGTTTCCATTAAATATCGAGAAATCAACTGCTAGGGGATTAAGCTTTCCTCCAAGATAAAACAAATATAGATAATAATAATGATAATAATAATAATAAAACAAAATATATATATATATATATATATATATATATATATATATATATATATATATATATATATATATATATATATATATATATATAATACAATATATATATCGAGTATAGTGTGCCTCCCGAACACATTGGTTCTTTTCACCGGAAGCTCAAATGATTAAACTGATACGCCACGACTGAGTTAATCAAGTTCAAAGAGACCAACGACAAATTAGATGCAGTCATCCCTGGGAAACCAATACTCTCAATGCTAAGTATTTTGTACCCTATTTCCAATACAATTACCCTAGCGTTCGTCACAACATTCGCAGTTTACGCATTTTATATAGATAACCACCTAAATCAATACAATTACTTAGAAAGATAGAATAAGAATGCATTAATACCGTATACACGAACATGGTGACATATTTGGGTTTCATTATTTAATTCAAACCCCAATCTCAACTCTTTCCGCAATATCTTCATCAAGGAACTTATAAGAATTAAAATAGCAAACCTCTAAGCTCACTAAGAATATTGAAGGGTACACAACAACTAATACAATGATAAGCAAATACCTCACGAAAAATATAAACAATACATTTATATTGCTCAGAACATAAGCTATATTATATTAATGTACCTCTTTAATAAGATAAAATAATCATAATTTCATTGTGAATATAACTAGAAGCTTTTATTCAACTTACGAAGTGGATGCAAAGAGTTTTTGAGTTAGGTATAGAACAACTATATTAATTCAAATTATTTCAATAATTTGGTTTATTTGGTAGTTAATTGGTGCATTGGTGATATTACGAAATAACTATAGTATAATCAAGTATAGTAGATATATAGATAGCTAAAGAGGTTAGAGATAATGATGGTCGAGCAGCAAAGTGGTGTGAGAGAGAGCAGAATGGCAGAGTGAGTGGTTGAAGGTAAGAGGGCAAGGGGTTGGTGAAGATCTAAGAGAGAGGCCAAGCTGTGAAGCGAGAAATAGGATTTGTGTAGGTGAGTGTGCTAATATAGGATAAAAGCAGAGTTCGGAGTTCGAGCTGTGTTGCAAAGGAGGAAAAGTGAAAGAAGGGAGAGGCATGTACAGTGAGGGAGATTTCCAATATGAGAAAAAGATTAATCAAAAGAGAGGAGGCGAGAGTGTAGATAACGTCGAGGGTGAAGAGGTACATGGGAGAAGAGGGCTGATCGTTTGAAAGAACTTAGCGTATAATTGAACTTGAATAATGAGGGGAGGGAGGCTGAAGATGGGGACGTGAGAATGGGAAAAATGTGAGTGATGGGTGAAATAGAGAGAGCGTATAAAACAGCGAGTTATGGAGGAATAGTTAATACCTCAAATACTTGAAGGTTAACTCTAGTAAAATACTTTATATTTTGCTATAAACTATATTCGATAGTATCAACATAACAGGATATAACATTGAGTTGGAAGAATATTCCCATCCCAAACTTAAGTCGGAAATATAATTAAAGTTTAATTACTAAAATTGCTAATGGTCTCTCTCTCTCTATATATATATATACTGTATATATGAGAGCAATAAAACATTACTTCAGTATCCCCATTAAGACTAAAACATGGCACAGCCACCACACAACCTTTAATCATCAGTGACATCCAATAGACAAACTGGCATTAGGGCCAATTTCTATAGAGGAATTTCATTTAACATAGATAATGGAAATTAAAGTGATAATGTTAAAGAATAACTGCAAAATCTCTTTATGCTTTTGTAATTCGAAAAACATATAATCTGATACCCCGAATACATTTATGCTACTTTCAATTGCACATTTGTCATCATCTAAATATAGTTTTACGAGATAAAGCTGATCGTATAAACTGTCATAAAATGCAACCATTGAAGTGAACACCGACAGGTATAGCCCTGCGATGTGTCCCATGAGAGAATATGACTCCCTGGCGATGAATGGCTGTGTTTTGTACCAGCAGTGGCCAAAACGAGCGGTGGGGAAGAGGAGAGTTTAGTGGGAAGTATGTTGGTGGTTGTGTTGGTTGTGGTTGTGATGGTGATGGTGATGGTGGTGGTGGTGGTGGTGGTGGTGGTGGGGAAGAGGAGAGTTTAGTGGAGAGGATGTGGTGGTGGTGGGTGTCGTGGTGGGGAAGAGGTGAGTTTAGTGGAGAGGATGTGGTGGTTGTGTTCTTGGTGGTGGTGTAGGATGTGATGGTCGCGGTGTAGGATATGGTGGTTGTGTAGGATGTGGTGGTTGCGTTGGTCGTGTTGGTGGTGGTGGTGGTAGGTGTCGTAGTGGTGAAGAGGAGAGTTTAGTGGGGAGGATGTGGTGGTTGTGTTGTTGGTGGTGGTGTAGGATGTGATGGTGGCGGTGTAGGATATGGTGGTTGTGTAGGATGTGGTGGTTGCGTTGGTCGTGTTGGTGGTGGTGGTTGTGTTGGTGGTGGAGGTGAAGGATGTAGTGGTTGTGTTGGTCGTGGTGGTCTAGGATATGGTGGTGGTGTAGGATGTGGTGGTGGTGTAGGATGTGGTGGTGATTGTGTTGTTGTTGGTGGTGGTGGTGGTGGTGGTGTAGGATATTGTGGTTGTGTTGTTGTTGGTGGTTGTGTTGTTGTTGGAGGTGGTGGTGGTGGTGTAGGATGTGGTGGTGGTGGGGAAGAGGAAAGTTTAGTGGGAAGGATATTAGTGGTTGTGTTGGTGGTGGTCCTGAAGGAAGTCACCTGTCTCTTTCTGCTACAATACGAGGGTACCCGCTCTCATAACAACTCCAGAGACACTGTTATGGAGAAGGAGAATTTTAGCCGTGCTAGCAAGCTTAGTGGTAGATGTCGTGTAATTTGGTAAAATGTTTCAAAATATCGGATTCTGTTGAATATAAATAATTATGTTTAATGATTTTGAATTCACGGCATTGGAAAAACCACTGGACACTGGACAGCCTCCCGTCTTCCCACTAACTACATCTTTTCTCCATTTTCTAGTATGTTTCATGCATAACTACGCCATTATATAGGATTACACCAAAGCAAAAGTTATTCCCCTTTTCAACTCCCATTCCTTTCCCTCTGTACCCTTCCCCTCCATTTTCATCAAGTTAAATCATGATCGTCCGTCATCCCCATTTATATTTTTGAACACACCCATCATCCGTTCATTAACTTCTACAACAGCGGAGTCTTTCTAATTGTATTATTGCTACATTTAGAGGACTTCATGCAGTTTAAGAGAGGTCTGGGGTAGTAAAAAGGATCCAGTGAGATATTTCAAAGCCTGTTAATTACTGGAGAGTAACTGAAACATATCCTCTAATAGTAGCCAGAATAAAGTTAAATGCACGGCACTGGTACAGAAAGGGTTCATTATACTCCACGTTCCTTGCTTTTCATCCTTGCCATCATCCCCGAGCTATACCCTGTTTCATGGAAGTAGGCTAGCAATTGTGAACCTTAACCTCTTTAACTCATAAACGACTAGAATAATCGAGCCAATATGTCTACCATATGGGAAGGGTCAGCCAGGGAAGAGGTGTGGACATTTACAGTCCATTTGCCCTAGCTATTATTTAGTTACAGAAGTTAGGGTTCACGATTTCTGACCTACCAATTAATTGGACCTGGGTATATCATGTGTCATAAGAAATCAGCAATCACTCTCCTGGCTACACACTCCCTTCATCTAGCTCCTCTCTCGCCTCACATCACCGCTCACTCCATAAACCTTCCCTTTATCAGAGGCCTGCCTTGTACAGTGGTACCTGCTGAAGGTAGCGAGGGCCTTCGGTCTAAAGGCAGATCGTAAAGATCACCTCGAGAAATGCATAACAAAAAAGAGAAGAAAGTCTCATGTTTCCTGATTAATGTCAATTTGAATTAGTATCAACATGATTAAATTATATTTCTATGGCTCATTAAACGTGTAACTAAATACTTTAATTGTATTATTGAAGAGAACTTCTTGTGAAATACATTAAATACAAAATTGTGAACAGTAGCTAAACCTTTTCCTTAATACATGTGCAACAGTACAATAGTATTCCATAATGCATCCACATACATTTTACACACTAATAGGCAGTTGGGCTTAAGCGACGTTCCCATGAGAACAGAGCAAGCTAGATCATCGAACGAGTTGTCACGGCTTCTGGAAGCATATGAAGGCGACTCATTCGCGGCCACCCACTCTCGGGGATTACGACGTCTGGCATTAAATGGATATAAGTAAAACATTGAGATGTCATCATATACAGTATACACCAATCATCACTATGTGGGAATCATGTGTACCTAATGAATTACTTTGAAGAAAAAAAAAATATATATATATATATATATTAATAAGCTTAGTGCTCTGCTAATAGTCCAGTAAATCTAGCAATCATTTAACTGGACCTAGAACAAATTGTAATAGAAGGTTTTTTGGCTTTAACTTGTTTATTAGGTCCCTCTGATGAACATATAAAAAGTCTCCAACTTTTGGACACCGGGAAAGTGGTTAATTTGCATAAATTCAAGATGACCGCCGTCCAAAGCTTCAATTTACAGATAACTTTTTTCTGGTTGCTCCTAGACCCTATAAATGTATTACAAACAACGTTTTTTGGCTTTAACTTGTTTATTAGGTCCCTCTGATGAACATATAAAAAGTCTCCAACTTTTGGACACCTGGAAAGTGGTTAATTTACAGCCGAAAAACCTTACAGACAGGCTGAACTGTCTCTTTCACAAGGGGTGACACAGGCACTTTGTGCTTGTATGGGTTTTTTGACCTGTTGTCCCTCTTTTTTATAAAAAAAAAAAAAAAAAAAAAACATGACGTAGTATGACGTCATTCAGAGCCAATTATGTAATTCATGATAGGAGTTCGTATTCACTTGGATCATCGGTGCTTGCATCAAAGTTGCTATTTTGACAGAGTCCTTTACATTGACCACATGCACTGGAACATTCAAGCTCATTCCGTTTGCAACTACAGCGTTGAGTGTCACAGTTGCCCTTACACTGACATCTGACCAATTTCAGTAGTGAATCCGGAGCCACTGGCGAATCCATCGTCTTCGGTTCAAGCTGTCCCTTCCGCAGACACCAGCCCCATTTCTCGGGGTCCACACAGTTCCCCATCCATTCCTGGACCTGACAATAAACTCGGAACGAGTGGTATTTGGCTGCATCGGTTGTTGGGGGAAGGCTGTGAACTTCAACGGTAGTTGAACTTTTTGCCACCTTGTTGCAAAACTTTGTCTTTCGCAGTCCGTCAAGGGTGTCATTTCCTTTTCCCCCGTACAAATAAACCAAGGCCTTTTCACCAGCTGATGATATCGCGTCTTTACTTCCACTTTGGCAACAGAATGCTTCTATACATTTCAAGAAACCGTTGTCTTCCCTCACTTTCCTCAAGGCAGCCCCTTTACCAATACCATACAGTCGTGAGGTTGTGTCACATCCACAGAGTGCATGGACAACTGGCAGGACACGACAGATGCTTTCAACGAGAGCTTCTGCTACTGAGTTAATATGCCAACATTTCCCACCTTCCTTGCTCGACTTGAAGTACAAATCATTCATCCCTCGTTCCGCATAATGACACAACAGCACCAACAAGTCTGTGTCCTCACCTATCACATATGTCACGGTTTCCCTTGCATGCTCAATTCCCTTCTTCGCAATCATGACATCTGCATCTGCTGGCGCATTGACACAGTCAATTCCATTTGCCTTGAATGTTTCACACAATAAGTCAATGAAGTTTTGCTTATTGTCCGAGTTTGACAAGAAGTTTTCCTTTTTTGACCGAAGGGGCATGGTTGGAGTGAACATCACCTTTTGACCAAAGACTCCTTTTGATCGTCGATTGTGTGTCATGTCCTTGGTAGTAGGTCCTGATTTATAACTGTCGAATACAACCACCGGGTTGAGAAAGTTTTTGGAAACATGCTTCATGTACATGCTTGCAATGTCCTCAAATGTGTCACCCTTCTTCCATGGAATCCTTTGCAATAAGGAACCACCATCCAGAACATGGGTCACAGTCCTTTCTTCCTCAAATGATTCCAATGATGACTTGGGAACAACAGCAGCTATCTCATCTCCTAGCTGTGGTTTATTGGCTTCCCTGAGCCTCCCCCACTTATCGAACAGAGCAGTAGGGTAGCTAGACAACTCATACGCAAAGACCTCTTCAACACCTAAGTCCCTGTTATTAGCAAAGATGAGGAGCCTCTGGAAAAGGAGCTGTGGGTCGATTGGTACTTTTTCAGCACTGATTGTAACCTTTGCACCCAACGACTCAACTTGATCTTTCTTCCTAAATGAAAAGTCAAAAGCATTGCTACCTTCCATCTTCTGCACAATGTTCATACCAACCTCATACAGTAAATGAGGATTGGCCGAGGCTGGTCCTGTCACACCGTTGGCAATATTCCTGAGTTCATTTGATTCTTGAAATGGATCATAATCCTTGAAGAATGCGAGAACCTTCTCTGTGTCCTTCCTATCTCGTTCACGCCTTGCTTCAGTCATTTCTTTGTGCTGCTCAGAGGTGTGGAAATGCTTCCCTGTCAGTTCTTGCATAACTTCACTCACCTCAGCGCAGGCTGGCATAGCAAGTAACCAGCGCAGGCGTTGCGTTTCCTCCATGCCCCTACCATGTGTCAATCCACCATTCGTTTTCAAAGAGCGCATCAAAACCTGCTCTATAACCAAGTCGCTTGGCAGTCCTGCCCACAGCCGATCACTTCGGCGGATCACAAATAGACCGGAGTTCAATTGACAGAACATGTCTGGGTTGAGCTGCTCAAGTTCAATCATGTCTTGAATGTACACATGGGCTGACTTGGCATAATTGTTATGACCACACGCTGCAAAGTACGGCAACATCTCCTGGAGTGTTCCGAGGTACAGTAGGAAATCGCCCATTCTCAGTGCCCTCAGGAAGCGACGCAGCAGGTCAATCATGTCCATGTATTGAATCCATAGCTTTCCCATCTTATGCTCTGCTAAGGAGCTCTTCTCAGCTTTAAGTTTTTCAGAAATTCTGTTGAAAACGTCTTTACTGCAGACTTCATCCGGTGAAACGTCTTCACGCAACAGCTTATCCAAAAGATCTGCAGCCTCCTGGAAGTCCTTGCATGAAACAAGAAACAAGATGATGGGATTAGTATAGGCCTAGGCAAAATGTAATAGACAATAATGTGCAGTAAAGGTAGGGCTTGACCTAGAACAAATTGCAATAGAAGGTTTTTTGGCTGTAAGGTTTTTTGGCTGTAAATTAACCACTTTCCAGGTGTCCAAAAGTTGGAGACTTTTTATATGTTCATCAGAGGGACCTAATAAACAAGTTAAAGCCAAAAAACGTTGTTTGTAATACATTTATAGGGTCTAGGAGCAACCAGAAAAAAGTTATCTGTAAATTGAAGCTTTGGACGGCGGCCATCTTGAATTTATGCAAATTAACCACTTTCCCGGTGTCCAAAAGTTGGAGACTTTTTATATGTTCATCAGAGGGACCTAATAAACAAGTTAAAGCCAAAAAACCTTCTATTACAATTTGTTCTAAGTCCAGCCCTACTTTGACTGGTCTATAACAACAACCAGACAGACAGATGTGTGGTGACTATCACATTATTCCCGCTACTGTTGTTGACGGAGATAATAATCAGTCTAGTAAAGACAGGTATGGTTCAGTTAAACTAAATATTTGTGCTGAAATTGAAATACATTGTAATTATTGTTTTATGAGCAGCACATCGGAAAAATAAACATTGCATTAGTTTCCGCAAATAACAGATCGTTTAACATTTAATGTAAATCAATTTAATATTCTCTTGGGTCTCTCTCTCTTTATTTCTTTGTGACTCGAGTTGTTTATTCAAATACTTCACCAGGGCATCATAATTTTGATTTTGCCTAGAAAACTTGCCCATATTTCCTGACCACGACTGTACAGAGAAGCCTCGATGGTAATATATATATATATATATATATATATATATATATATATATATATATATATATATGTATATATTATAGAGAGGAGAGAGATAGAGAGAGAGAGAGAGAGAGAGAGAGAGAGAGAGAGAGAGAGAGAGAGAGAGATAATTACACATAACTATGAAATAGGTTGGAGCACATTAAATTTGATTAGACTATTCTCATTAATATTGGTGTCATAATATTATGCACAAATGGTCAGAAATGCGTTGGATATAATGGCCTCTCTGCCTGGAGTGGTGGAGGCAGACTTTTTGTGTGGCCGTCTTAGATTTATAGCGGCGGCCACCAGTTTTATTGCTCTTGCTGAAAATCACCACATTTTACAAACTCCTGCTTCCCTGTGCAGCTCAACTTTGGTAGTTAAATTTTACAGGCACATTTGTTTGCTTGCAGTAAAAATTATATTATATATATAGCGCATCCAATAAGTAAAACAAAATATATATATATTTATATGTACCGTATACCGGTATGTATATATATATATATATATAATAACAAATTAATAAATAATTATATAAATATACCTGTATATATATACAAATGCAAAATTAATAATACTAATAATCAGGAGCCGTAGTTGGAAATTCGCTGTTAAAATATCTTCTTTTAATTTAGATTTTTAACTGTTTTGTTATCTCCCATGTCTAAGTATATATATTTAGTTTAAATAGTTGGCACTTTATATAGTTTATCCAAACTTGGACACTGGATTAACTTTTGCATACGGTACACCGAAATGACATTCAAAATTCAGTATGATATACTTTCATACGGGTACCTTTGATACCGAGGATATAAACAATGAATCATAGCGATGATAAATGCGTGTGTGTGTGTGTGTGTGTGTGTGTGTGTGTGTGTGTGTGTGTGTGTGTGTGTGTGTGTGTGTGATCACGTTCAGGCAGCCGTTTGCAGCATCAAAGCTTTTCGGCTGTGTGCATTTTAATGTAGTTAAATATTTATTGCAACGCTAAGTACGAAAACAATACGATACCGGTATACAAAAAATTAAAGGATTGAACGATCGATCAAAATATTGCACTATGCTAAAGCAGTTTATATTGGTAGTGTTATTGTTTTATAGTATAATTAGAGTGCTCTTAATATTGTCATTTGCGCAGACAAAATAAACTTATATTTTAATATTGTGTTGTTCCTAACCTGAACAAAACAATAAGAGCTCTTACACTCCAGAAACTATTTAAGCTTCATGTTCAACCCGTTGAAGATTGTGACGCGCTTTAAGGGGGGTGACCTGCTTTTTGTTATTTCTGTCCTTTTCTCTCTTTCTCTGGCTTGTATCCATTCGGCCCGATTCAGCCAACTATTTTAAGACGTTTATCCCCATCTAGGTGTCGATTTCTTCCTGGCGAGCGATAGCGAGCCAGCATTATATGAAGAAATCCGGCTTCGCCGGAGACATTTTTCTATCGAAAAATTTACAAATTTAGCCTGCTGTCAAACAAAAATAAAAAATATGCTGGCTCGCTACCGCTCACCAGTAAAAAACTGACACCTGGATGGGGATAAACGTCTTAAAACAGTAGGCTGAATGGGGAAAAATGGATACAAGCCAGAGAAAGATAGAAAAGAACAGAACAAAAACAGGTCACCCCACCTTAACAATATATTCTGGCTAGCACTCGACGATTTTATGCTGTTTAGGACGGGCCCCTGAAATATAAACGGTCATAATCAAGTCATTTATGCCTCTGACTCCTATACATCCCTCCTAAGCTGGATACATTTGCATAATGATGGCCAGAATATACTGTCAAAACGTTGCTATCATATTGACAATGACAGATATTTGCGATAATGGAAAGGAATGGATATATATTATTTTGTTATAGTCATAAACAATATATATATATATATATATATATATATATATATATATATATATATATATACAGTATATATATATATATATATATATATATACGGTATATGTGTGTGTGTGTGTGTGTGTGACTTATCTTATAATCTTTCCTATACGGAAAAACGCACTTTTCATAAAGTTAATTACTTAATATGCATCGCTCGTTCAAACACGGGCATTATGCAAATCATAAGACTGCTGTACTGTACAGTTGCTCACATAAGTACTGTTCCTCGTCGCGTTCTTCTGTATGAAAGCAAAGTTAGTATGAAAGAATTGCGAGTGTGCTTTCTGTTATTTATGAGTCGACTAGTCAGACAAGAAAATACAATTGTAATTCTTTCATAATAAACATATTTTCACACATAAGCTCAGGATGAGGACCATAACTTATGTGAGCAACTGTACAGCGCAACAGTCTTATGATTTGGATAATACCCGTGTGTCATGCACAATAAATGTCCATGTATCACGGAGAGGAACAGAACTTATGTGGACAACTGTACATTGTCCTCAGCATATAATATGGTTACACCAATTCCAATATTTAAAACTTTAAGACCAAGTTCTGAAGCATTTGATACATAACAAAGCATTGCATTGTCTCGTTTGCGTTCGATACTGACTCAAAGGGGTATGTATGCTTCTGACTGTACTTTGTTTGGCGCTCAGTCAACTGCAGCTGACATATTACAATTGTAAGTATTATGTACAATCTTGTTTAACTCCTTGAAGATACGATGACGCGTTTCTGTCTAGTTTTCTGGCTAAAGTAGGAAGGATAAATGGAAGTCAGAGGGTTAATTGAGATAATCTTTACTCTTTTAATTCTCACAATCATTCTCAGGTTGTATAAAATAGTCTAATGATAGCCAGAATAACATGTCAATACGCGTCATGATCCTCATAGGGTTAATCATACATCCTGCACGCTAAATACCTCATGGTTGGAGGGCAGAGGGGCACCTACCCCCATAAATTATATCACCAGCCCATTAAAAACGTTAGCTCACCCGATTTAAGTTTTCACAAAGATTATTAGGATGGGAATTACTTTGAGCTGAGCGTGTGAGATAAAATAGCTATTAGTTGTATTTATGTGTATTACAACTATGTTATGTTGCTGCAAATAAACGTCATTTTTATTCAGTTTACCTTTTGAGGATTATGCCGCGTTCTGACAGTATATTCTGGCTATCTCAGCTGATATTCTGCCTTCCATGTACCCTTAATAATTTGAATAACATCGTCTAATACTAGCCAGGAAACAGAAAAGAAAGGCGTCCGTGTATCTTGAAAGAGTATCATAATAAACCTGAAAGGTTTAGTCTAATGAAGCTGATCCATTGTATCACTAGTGGAAATTAGAACGATTTGATTATAAAAGGAGGTAGTTTTATTATATTACAAAGATATAAATAATGAAAAAAGTAAAAATAGTATGTAAATAGTATAATAAACATATTATTTCAAGCCGGCACAACAGCCAATTAGGCTTAACACAGTTTAAGAGGTATTGATGGTTTTATATTATGTCCTCCCCCGCATCGCTGTAATGGACTCTTCCATGTCAAATAGTTTCCAGCTGGTCCAAAGTGAGCTATTATGTCTAATAATAATTTTGCAACTTACATAATTATAACAACTTGATAATAACATAATAAAATAATAGCAGTTAGAGAGGGGTGTGGTAGGCTCTATAACAGTTAGAGAGGGGTGTGGTAGGCTCTATGACAGTTAGAGAGGGGTGTGGTAGGCTCTATGACAGTTAAGCCAGCTTTATGGGGAAATACTGAAGAAAATGCCATTCTCAACGGGCAATATCTCTGTAACGATAACATTTGGAATTTTGCTTATAGAACATTTTATGTTTAGAATATTTTTTCTAACCCAGTCCTGAAGTTTGGCACGTCTATTTCGGGATACCCTGTATATATATGAAAGTGAGAGAGAGGGTTGGGTGGGTGGGGGGTTGGCGGGGGGTGGGGTGGGGAGCGAAAACAATATACCGAACACGGCACAAACAGTGCGAAGTACGGTAGGAAAGAGATGGAGGAAGAAGGGGGAGGAAGTGACAAACAAAAGAGGGAAGAATGGAAATGGTGGACCCTCACCAGGGAAGGTGAACACAAAAATACTGGACCAGACAGCGAGAGGTGAGGACAAAAAATAACGTGAAGGAGAAGAGGACATAGAGCTGGAGGGGGAAGAGAAGCGAAATGTGCAGGGAGAACAGACAAGCTGGAGCAGAAGAAGAAACAAACAAACATATAGGGTTGAGAGTTATATACAACAACACACGCAACAAAGCCACTACAACAGCTTCCTCTATCTCCAACATCCATTCTTCCCTCCCAACAATCTTCGAAAGCAGATAGGAGGTGTCGATGTAAAGGCATATCCCTCAATACCTTCACCTGATCTGGCTACATACAACACATACGCCACAAACAACCATAAACAACCTCTTACATTTACCAGTACACAAGAAGGCAAGTCAGGAGTCGTTAGCCTTGGTCGGCAACCCATCTAGGGGATATAACCTTATAAAAATCCGGGTGGATGGGACTCGTCAGCCTTGGTCGGCAACCTGTCTAGGGGAGTAAACCTTATACAAACCAGCACTGCTATCTTAGGGTGAAGCAGGTTAGTGGATGGATTAGCCGCATACCACTGTAGAAAAATAGTGCTAAAAAATACATAAAAGGCCTCGGAGTCAGACGAACCCTAAATTGAGTGGTCAATCCTGTAGTTCCTTCAGTAAACTGGCATGGGTTGTCCCTCTTACAGGGGATAGGTTTGCTTGGGGGCATTTTGTGTGTATGGCCACCCCTATTAAGGGGAGTAAGGCGTCTGGCAATAGATAGATAGATAGATAGATAGATAGATAGATAGATAGATAGATAGGAGTATACGTACAACCCATGATACTATACAAAATAAAAAGAACAGAGCTGAGTCATAGATAAACACACACGGCACATAGCCTACGCAACAAATAACCATGCACAACCTCTTGCAAAGCACATAAATTACGGTCAGAATACGCACAACCTATGATACTATGGAAAGGTTGGAATGGGAATTATTATTTGTGCCTTACACATTTTAACACATACTTAATTGAACATTTATACGAGAACATTCAGCATTTTTGCGAAATGACCTGACTGGGCCTAACACCTGGATCAGTAACGTAGGAATTCAGCATCAAACCAACTAGGCCAAAACAAAAATGCGCAAAAGTACACCAATTAGCACTGAATACAACAAACAAATATTAGCTAACCCTCCCCCCCAAAAAAAATAAAAACCGAATAATTTTCTTTTTCCTGACAATGACTTATATAGTACACACACAAACCCTAACAAACACCCAAGCAAAAACACTTACGCACGTAAATACATAGTATGTTTTAAAAAGCACACTTACCATACCCACACCTAAACTGCCTGAATGAAATACACAAAACAAACACACACACACACACAAACACAATTACACACAGTCACAGAAAACACAAATACCAGCAACCCACACACGCAGACAGAAGCACCTCGTAAAACATATTATTTAGGCCACTACCACCATCAAATACGATAACTTTCACTTTAAACTTTACTAGTAACGAACCAAACAGTAGCATCGAAAAAGTCCCTAATTTCAAGAAAGCAAACTTTCATAAACTTAGAGCTATGTTTAAAGAAACTGACTGGAGCTTTTTAATTAACAATAACGACATAAATACATCTTGGAAGTTATTCGAAACCACTTACCTAAAAGCAGTGCAAGACTGCATACCATCGAAAATACGGCGTCCAGGCCATAATAATAAGCCCAAATGGTGGAATAAAGATATTTCAAACTGCCTACTTGCTAAAAAATTTGCTATTGATAGATTAAAATCCTCACAAAATGACGAAGAACGGGTGAAATTTGTAGAGCTACGACGCAAAGCCAAAAAGTTAATTAAGCAAAGTAAAAAGACCCTAGAGTTACATATTGCGAATCAAAGTAAAACAAACCCGAAAGAATTCTATAGTTATATCAGAAAGAAAAAAGTAGTTACTTCAACTGTTGGACCGTTAGTCGATGAAAATGGAGAATACACCAAAGACGAAGTACAAATGAGTAATGCCCTCAATACCTTCTTTGCATCAGTTTTTACAACAGAAGACCTCAGTGATATCCCTACACCATCGCCGATTCAGATTGATAATTCAGATGTTCTAAGCAATATCACCGTTACAGAGAGAGAAGTATTGAATTGTTTAGATAAACTCAAGGTAAATAAAACGCCTGGACCTGATACAATCTCGCCTAGAGTTCTAAGGAAGCTCCAAACCACTGACATTACTATTCAATAAATCCTTGCAGTCTGGAACTATGCCTGATCAGTGGAAGATAGCCAACGTAACACCGATATTCAAAAAAGGCAGCAAATCCCTACCCAGTAACTATCGTCCAATTAGCTTAACCTCAGTTGTATGTAAAATGCTAGAAACGGTCATAAGAGACAGACTCGTAAATCACTTGGAGGAAAATAACATACTTAAAGATACTCAACACGGCTTTCGTAAAAAACGTTCCTGTTTAACAAACCTCTTAGACTTCTTCCACGATATCCTCAACCTCTACGATGAGAGTAAAGCTGTAGATATTATATACCTTGATTTTCAAAAGGCCTTTGACAAAGTTCCCCACAAACGTTTACTGCTAAAACTAAAAGCGCATGGAATACAAGACGGTGTGTTGAAATGGATAGAAAATTGGCTCAGCGACAGAAAGCAAAGAGTAGTCATAAACGGTAAGGCATCTAAATGGACCTATGTAAGTAGCGGGGTACCCCAGGGATCGGTACTAGGACCAATTCTCTTTCTAATTTACATCAACGACATAGATGAGGGTCTCACCTGTACAATCTCAAAATTTGCTGACGATACAAAAATTGCAAATAGCGTACTCTCAAAAGATCAAGTTGACGATATGCAACACAATCTAGATAAATTGTCACATTGGGCCCAAATTTGGCAAATGAGTTTCAATGCGGATAAATGTAAAGTACTACATATCGGATACCTAAATGAGAAAGCAAACTATTCGATGAATGGCACTCAGCTTAAGAATGTAAACAGAGAAACCGATCTGGGAGTAACAATATCGAGTAACCTAAAACCGAGTCAACAATGTTCAGAAGTTGTTAAGAAGGCAAACAAAATAATTGGCTTTATAGGCAGATCATTTGAGCATAAATCCAAAGACGTAATCCTAACCCTTTACAATTCCTTAGTCCGCCCTCTTCTGGAATACTGCGTTCAATGCTGGTGCCCTTATTACCAAAAAGACATAAACAAGCTAGAACGAGTTCAACGTAGAGTTGCCAAAATGATACCTAGCCTAAAGAACAAACCATACGAAGAGCGTCTTAGAGAATTAAATCTATTTCCTTTAACCCAGTGCAGATTAAGAGGTGACTTAATTCAAGTGTTCAAAATCAAAGGCATCGACAATATGAACTGTAGTAAGTACTTCACTATCGACCAATCTAATAACACGCGGGGAAACGGTTGCAAAATTATTGGTAAATCTTTTAACTCACACGAATCTATGAATTTCTTCTTCAATCGAGTTGTCAACTTGTGGAATGGGCTTCCCCGAGACGTTATAGACTGCAGCACCGTTGATTCATTTAAATTCCGCCTAGACAAATATCTCGCATCAAACCCGCGACTGACTGCGTTTGTAAATGAATAACTTTATTTTATCCTCCCCTCAGTTACTAACCCATATGTCCCCTACTAACTTCCTAGTCCTGCCACGTTAGTGGCAGGGCAGTAGTTCCCTTTCCAAAGTTCCCTTACCCAATCTAAACCACTGTTTGGACACTTGATCCTCAGTGTTTTGGAGGACAAGCAGCCTAGAAGGGTCACTAGATCTGTTGTTGCTTGATTTCCTTTGTACTCCTTTGTAAATATACACCCTGTGTGGTCTGGCTTGATTATTCTGCCAGACCCTCAATAATTATTTATCAATGAGCATGCACATATTTTTCTTATTTTTTGGGCATAAATTAGCTGAGCAGGTGCAGCGCTGGCCGAACAAAAGAGAGATAAAGCACGATAGTCACCTAAATAATTGCAGTATATGTTTAGTAAACTAATTAATAGATTTTTTGTTTTTTTAGAATATACCGGTATATACTGTATATATATATATATATATATATATATATATATATATATATATATATATATATATATACCGGCATAGTATACTGTATATACCACGTTAGCATTAACAGACACTTGTTCACCTCTTGCCAAGCGCCTCCTTCCACTTGTTTCTTCTTTCTGACACACACACACACACACACCTATACATACGAGCGAGAGAGATAGAGAGAGAGAGCTTTCAGTGTTATCAAGAGAAACACTCGGTCATATATAATATACAGTAGCAAGGACACGTGCGCATAACATACTCCCACCAACACTTAACAGCAGGAATTAGTAAGGCCAGAAAAACACACTCACACACCACATTCTGAAACATTACACGCACTGAATATCCTAGTAACAACACACACAACACAAGGAAAACACCAGGAGAAAAGACTTATTGTGGCGAATGTCTTAAAATCCCAAAAACCACTGGGGCTAAACTAAAGTAAAACACCATGGTCATATTATTTACGAACACAATTTACACCGTGGGTTGCTTACTTGACGTACCATTTAGTTACCAGGCCGACAGTCAAGGTAATTAAGTTCCCAAATGAGTATAAATGGAGAGGTATGTATATTTAATGGAAAGGTACCGGTAGCGATGTTATGAATGTAGGCTTCTCTCTTTCTCTCTCGCTCTCTCTATCTATCTATATTTCTCTTTCATTTTATATGCTACAAAATATTCTATATACTGTGTCGGGAATAGGGTAATGATCCCGACAGTTTCAATAGGGCATTTGAATTTGGCGGTATCGTATCGCATGTACGATATCGGCTAGTTCTTTGTGTATTGTAGTTTATTATTAAGTGTAGGTTAAATATTAACTGTAATATATAAATATCTACATCAGCTCTAGATGTATCATGAAACCAAGTTATGGGTTATAATTATTATGAGCCGGCAGCCATATGTAATTTCGCGAAGCGATCGGACGCCGGCCCTTTAGTCTCTCAAAAACCACCATACAGCCAACAGCTCCCCCCGGCTCTGACTCGACCCATAGTTCACCATGTGCTACAATTATTAATCTATATCAACAGTCCTACATCACCAGTCCTCTAAGCTAAGTTCATTGTATCGATATTGTATTATGTGAACATTCCTACATGTCATGCAATTGAATTAGCCGTGTGTGGGGGACTGGATTACACCCATCGAATACTTCGTTGGTAATTATTATATAACTATTTGTTGGGATATTTTCATGTACCAGTGATATGCAATTTAACCTCTTTATCTAAATTCCCGACAAATAATGGTCCTTCGTGCCCTTGTGCTTATTATTTTACCATAAGTGTTTTGTTTACTACCGCTTCACTTGGTATTGCAAATGGCTGCCGCCTCTTACTTTGTTGGGCCGGTTGCCCTTTCCCTAGTTTCTTAGCCTAGCTTTTTTCCCTCGAGTTTTTTTTCTGGGTAGCGCCGTCACAGTATTTTTTTGGTCTGGTTTCCCGTGTTTTTGGACGTTGTGCTCCTTGCCGTTCTTGGAGGGTTTGTTGGGCTAGTGCTGGGTGTGAGGGTTATTTTTTCGTTGGTTCCATTTTGCGCGGTTGAGCTAGGCTAGGCCTGCAGGTGTCTGTGGTAGCTATTCATTTCGCTTTGGTGGTGGGCCTGTGGTGTTCATTGTGTTTTGTCATTGTGAGACTCATTATTGATTTTGCTGGTGGGGAGGGTTCTCATGTGACCTTTTATATTTCAATTTCATAAAAGAGCCTAGGCCTAGTTGCTTATAGTGGCGGTCATGAGTGTCGGTCTTTGTTAATTCCTAAGCGATTGACAGTCAATAGTCAGACCTCATGATTGTAGCTTGACCAACTAGGCTTACCTATAAAGGACTTTAAATAATTAGTGCTTCACCTTACCCTTTATTTGAATGGATTTAGTATTTAATTCTGTTTTCGGTACATCATGGCTCGAAGGAATCATCCCACAACTGCGTCAGGAAGTGGCATTGGGGTGAAATTTATATCAACCTCTTCATACAATCAGAGCCCGGGGAAAGTGATGGGCATATATATTAGACCACAGTTATGTTAGTCGCCTAGGAGTCTCCCGCCGAGAGTTTTACGACCCGGGTTTTGTATTGAGGGTGTTTAGTGCCCCAGGAGCCACTCTCGATAATATTATATCCAAACCAGCTTGGGATGATCTTTTGAGCCTAAGGCCCGAAATCACTGTATTAGTGTTGGGCGGCAACGACGTCGTCTCTGGGGTAGTCCCACAGGACCTAGCGACTAAGATCAAGGAGTTGGCCTTTGAGATTGAGGCATCCACGAACGGTCGCTGCCTTGTATTGGGGTTGGAGCAGAGGGCGTCTACCCGGGCTATTCCGGCAGGTGAGTACCACAAGGTTAAGAACTCGGTCAATGCTCTCCTCAAGAGGAAGCACAAGCACCTTGGTGGTCGATTTTCCCCATATAGTTTCGGGAGCCAATACATGTCCGAGGACGGCGTCCACCTCACCCATAAAGGCAGCGATCGTTTGTTGGCCCAGGTCGTTAAGATGGTAAGGGACTATCTTGCGTCGCAGTAGCCAGTCTCCTCATTGATAGCCCCAGTGTACTTTATGTTGTTGTCCAGTTAGATCATTTCCTTTAGATAGTTTATATTAAGGGGGATGAAACTACTATGTAATTCTTTTTGAGTAAATTTCTTAAGTAATGGGAGTTTGCCGCTGTTGATTCCTAAGCGATTAACGGTTTGTAGTCGGACCTCATTGTAGTTTAAGTTGCTGAAAATTTGACCTTAACGATGACAGATTTAAAGAAACTTAAGATTCTGAAGGGAGGGATGAAGGGAAGTTTAAATAGGTGTTTAAGAGATCTAGATGACTTTTTATTAAGTGCCTCGGCTGATCAAATTAAGGGTAAATTTGCTACTGTAAGTAAATCGCTAGCCACTTATGATAATTATGTTCAGCAGGTATATGGTTTATTGACAAGTACTGACGATGTGGAAGAAGAAATGTCAGCAGATCTTGAGTACGTTGAGGATGTTAATACAGCCTTAGCCAGACTATCTTCCACACAAGAATCACCCCCTGTTAAGGATACCAGGACACCAAAGGCGACTGGCTTTAACCTGCCAAAGCTTACTTTGCCTACTTTTTCCGGGGATTCGACTACCTGGACTGGATTTTGGGATATCTTTGTGTTCCGTCCATTGGAATAAAACACTCACATCCATCCAAAGGTTCACCTATCTCCGTGGCCAATTGAAAGGGGAGGCATTGAAGTTGATCGATGGGTACAAGCTAGAAGCTACAAGCTACGAGTCTGCAGTGGAGTTGCTGAAAAGAACTTACGGGAGAGAGGAAGTCATCAAGACCGCATTAATTACTAAATTCTTCACTCTAGATCTTCCATCTTATGATGTGACAGACCTAAAGGAGTACTATGTCTCCTTTGAGAGCCTCCGATCTATGGAGACAATGGCCATCACCAAGGAGGAAATATTTAGTGTAAATATCTTGAACAAGATACCCTCTCCCCTAAAGGAAATCGTAAGACAACAACTAAGCGACTCTCCACTAAACTTGGAAGCGTTGGTGCAGGTGTACCAGACTGAAGTCTTCAATATGGAGAGTATTGGACACTACCGACAAGTGGAGATGTCGCCATCCACTGCAGCTTTCCCGGTACAGACTTCTCCTAAACAGAAATGGCCAATATCATTAGGTTGCAAGTTGTGCAGTGTCCACGGTCATCTGTGGTACCAGTGTCCTAAGTATCCTAAGGCTACACAGAAAATTGGCAAGGCTAAATCGCTTAATTTATGTACCAGCTGTCTGGCAAGAGACCACTTCAACAGTACTTGCACCAATTCCTACATCAAACCTTGTAAGTATTGCAAGGGGAAACATGGTTTTCCCTTTGCACCCAGTCTGATCGGCACGACGGCAAAGAAAAGGGGAGAACCACCAAAGTCACATGAGAATGGTAAAAGCGAGGGTAATAAAGTATCTGCCATGTCCATTGCTTCTCGGGAATGTCAATTTTTTTTTTTTTTTTTTTTTTTTTTTTCTATGTGATTGAGGGAGGCAAAAGGCAATTGCTTCCTACTATGATGCTGCCAGTAGTGGGGAGTAATAATAAGCCTAAAATGACGCGCACCTTACTCGACCAGTGCTCACAGAGGTAATTCGTTCTGGGGTCATCATTACACCCAGCTCAAGTGTACCAGCAAGGGCCAAGAGAATTTACGTCTCCATGGTTTCACTGGTGAAGTAGATTCCAGTGACTATGATATAGTGGAGATTTCCTATATTTATAGAAGATAGGTATGTGCCATCAAGGCTGTTGTGGTCGACAAACTACCGTTTCTATATAGCATCAGAGATTCAACCACATTTGAAATATCTCAGAAGCAAGGGTTATAAACTGGCTGATGATCAACTCTCTGCTAACAATGGAATTATGCTACTGGTCGGAGCTGATTATTACTATGACCTGGTTCACCCTGGGTATCGGCGGGTAGATAAGCTAATAATGCTCCCCACGATCCAAGGGTATGCCATTTCTGGATCCTATGCCACTTCCTCTCAAGACACACAAGTGGAGGTGGTTACGGTCTTCAAGGTAGCAGTAAGCCCCATAGATAAATATATTAGGCCAAATGTGCCTGATAATACATGTACTGATATAGATAAGCTATGGGACAATATTGGAATTGACCCACATGAACTTGTTCGGGAGTCCAAGCTAGCGTTGAGCTCATATGAAGAGACTGTAACGTATGACTCTGGCAGGGGTCAGTATGTGGTAAGGCTCCCTTGGAATGATAATAAGAGTAAATTACCAACTAATTTCCATCTAGCACTTGGTAGATTACGTGGCCTTCAGAAGCACTTTGTCAAGGATCCAAAGTATTGAGAGACTTACGCGGCAGTACTACACGAGCAGGTACAACATGGATTTGTTGAAAGAGTAGATCTCAGTGAGTATGGGGATAACATCCATTACCTTGCTCACCATGGGATTAAAAAGGACAGTTCCACCACTCCTGTTCGTATTGTGTATGACTGCTCTGCTAAATCCAGTGATCACTCCTATAGCCTGAATGATTGTCTGTACACGGGTCCATCCCTGGTCTCTGATCTCGCGCAAATTATGTTGCGCTTCAGATGTCATAAGTTTGCATGGGTCGCCGATATTGAGAAGGCCTTCCTGATGCTTCAACTCCAATGTGAAGACAGGGACTCGACAAGATTTTTATGGCCACGGGACCCAATGGATCTAGATTCAGAGTATCTGGTCTACAGGTTCAGAGTCGTCTTATTCGGGGCGACCTGTTCCCAGTTCCTTCTCAACGCTACTATCTTGCAACATCTTGAGAAGGCTGGACTAGATCCTGACTTCAAGAATGAGGTCAAGCAGGGGATCTATGTGGACAATCTTCAAGGCACTGGAGACGATGAAGATTTATTGCTCGAAAGATGCTGGGAGATCCGCGATATATTTGCCAAGGCTCATCTAAACTTGAGAGAATGGGCCACTAATAGTGATCTTTTGAAAGGTCAATTTGCTTCTGACGGTGTAGCTACTGAGAATAGTGAGGTGAAGTTTTTAGGCCACAAATGGGACACTACCACAGATTGTATATCCTTCTGTCACACCCCATGCGGCAGTGAGCTTATGACCAAGCGAAACTGCTTAAGCTTGTCAGCGAGGTTGTTTGATCCCCTAGGTTTTTTGCTGCCTGTAACTATCCGTGCTCGTATGTTTTTACAGCAACTGTGGCGGCTAAAACTAGATTGGGACACGCCCCTCCCGACTGAGTTACAAGATACTTGGCGGTTAATTCGGTCGGACCTTTCCACATGTTGCAAAGTCCAACTTAATCGTCAGGTTATTAGTGGTCAACAGGTGGATCTACATGCCTTTTCTGATGCTAGTAATAGTGCGTACGGTACTGCCATATACATATGCAATGGTAGTGAACGAAACTGGCTATAGCAAAGGCCAAAGTAGCCCCTATAAAGAAAATTACAGTTCCTAAATTAGAACTTATTGCATTGCTTCTGTCTGCTCGTCTAATAAAGTTTACACTGGATGCTTATACAGACATACTATAGATTAATAACGTCTATGTCTGGAGCGACAGTCAAATAGCACTTTCATGTGTACACAGCCAGAAAGTGTTACCTGTTTATGTTTCTAATCGCACTGATGAGATACATAACTTAGTTCCTACAGCTAAATTTCGCTATGTGGGCACCAAGGATAACCCCAGTGACATAATTTCCCGGGGGATCTCGGCGCAACAGTTTATGTCGTCCTCTATTTGGTGGCATGGACCTCCATGGCTTATATCTCCAACTGAATGGCCTCAGGATTTCAGGGAATGCGTATCTGATCCTTCAAGTCGGCCCCAAGATGATGTGTTCAGTAGTTCGACTGTGAGTACTACACATCAGGATAACAAGTTGGTAGAGTGGGAACGTTGCGGCAGCTATGATCAAGTAATACGGGTATTTGCATGGATACACCGTTTCATTAACATGAAAAGTCGAGCTAACGGGTCTTTCCTTAGTGAAGATTCGAAGCATATCAGACTCCATGAATTGAGATCAGCAGAAGCGAAACTAATATGTTTAGTACAAAGGGAATTTTATCCTACTGAACATCAAATCCTGAGCAAGGAGTCAAAGGCCAAACCCTCTAACTTAATGAGGCAGCTAGGATTATATATGGAAGGAAGCATAATTAGGTGTAGAGACAGGATACAAAAGGCGGACATTATTGATTCTGCGAAATATCCTGTCCTCCTTAGCTCCTCTCATTTGATTACCAAACTGTTGATCCACCAATGCCATAAGACCTGCCTACATTTTGGCGTAAATTATGTTCTGGCGTATATGCGACAACGTTGGTGGATCCCTAAGATGCGACAAGCAATTAAAGGGATCCACAATAGCTGTACTATCTGTAAAAGATTACAGGATAAACCTTACTCCCCAGTAGATCTACCTCTCTTACCTGAGTTCAGGGTACAAAGGCCTGAACCATTTCAGGTAACTGGGGTAGACTACACCGGAGCGATTCAAGTTAGAGAATCGCCCGGTAATATCATAAAGGTATATGCCATTCTATTCACATGTGCAGTAACCAGAGCGATTCATATTGAATTGATTGACGACCTATCCAGTGAGGGTTTTTTGCATACTTAAGACGCTTTGCAGGCCGCAATGGTTTCCCTCAAATTATTATGAGCGATAATGCGACTTGTTTTGTCGGGGCCTCTAAATATCTCCAGAGTTTAATGAATGACCCGCAAGTTGTGGCTACCCTCACTGGAAAGGGTTGTCAGTGGAAATTTATACCAGCACGTGCACCATGGTTCGGGGCGATTTGGGAGAGAACAATCGGTATTGTCAAATCTGCCATGAAGAAGGTATTAGGAAGGGCACTGGTGACCAGAAGGGAGTTGCAAACCATCTTAATAGAGATTGAGATGTCAGTCAACGACAGGCCCTTGACCTATACCTCGGCAGATGTTGATGACCTCTTACCCATTTCGCCTTCTATGCTAACACGTGGACGAACCCTTAATACCTTTCCTAGATCGTCAGTAACCGACGAAGATCTACAAGACCCTACGTTCGGCGATGCTGACGCCACCCGTCGTCGCTTCCAGTATGTGAACAAGGTGTCGGACGATCTATGGAAACGGTGGACCCAAGAATATTTGCTGTCTCTTCGCGAGCGTCACTCCAATATGATCAAAGAGACGAATCAACGATGGCCTCATATCAGGGATATCGTACTGATTCATGATGAGCGTCCTAGGTTATTTAGGAAGCTTGGGAGGATTGTCGATTTGTTCCAGGGCATTGATGGTCTTATAAGGGTTGCTAGATTACAAACTTCGACTGGGGTTACTACTCGCCCAGTCGTAAGGTTATATCCCTTGGAGCAGGATGTAGAACTGCCGGATGATACTGGCGTCTCTACTGATACCCCTCCGCGGCAGAGTGCTGGTGACAGTGCTCCTCAGGGTGGGGCAGTTGATGATGAGAAGGATGATCCTCCTCTGGCTTCAGGTGGCGCTCGCCCCAAAAGGAGGGCGGCTATGAGTTACGTGGATCTTTGGAGATCTAAGATCAAACAAGGTGATCTTTGAATCTTCGATGTCCTTTTGTTTTCTGTATATAGCTACTGTATATTATTTTTGGTGGCGGGCAGTATGTCGGGAATAGGGTAATGATCCTGACAGTTTAGGTCCAATAGGGCATTTGAATTTGGCGGTATCGTATCGCATGTACGATTTCGGCTAGTTGTTTGTGTATTGTAGTTTATTATTAAGTGTAGGTTAAATATTAACTGTAATGTATAAATATCTACATCAGCTCTAGATGTATCATGAAACCAAGTTATGAGTTATAATTATTATGATCCGGCAGCCATATTTAATTTCGCGAAGCGATCGGACGCCGGCCCTTTAGTCTCTCAAAAACTACCATATAGCCAACAGCTCCCCCCCGGCTCTGACTCAACCCATAGTTCACCATGTGCTACAATTATTAATCTATATCAACAGTCCTACATCACCAGTCCTCTAAGCTAAGTTCATTGTATGGATATTGTATTATGTGAACATTCCTACATGTCATGCAATTGAATTAGCCGTGTGTGGGGGACTGGATTACACCCATCGAATACTTTACTTCGTTGGTAATTATTATATAACTATTTGTTGGGATATTTTCATGTACCAGTGATATGCAATTTAACCTCTATCTAAATTCCCGACATACTGTATATGTATGTTATTTAGAACACTTCTACATTAACAAAATATATATTGATCGTGTGTGTGTGTGTGTGTTAACAAAATATATATTGATCGTGTGTGTGTGTGTGTGTGTGTGTGTGTGTGTGTGTGTTAACAAAATATATACTGATCCTGAGTGTGTGTGTGTTTGTTTTAGAGAGAGAGAACCTGCCTCCTGGTTTCATGATGTTATACGTTTATTCCTTCCATATTGCATGCATCCAAAATGTCTGTATCTCAAATAATTTGCAATTCATATAATAGGTTTATGAATCAATGAGCCAATTTCAATTCAATGATAAATAATCATAAATGACCACTAGTAACTTTCATTCTATATGGAAAACAGAGCCGTACACATCAATATTTAGCAGAATTATCAGCTAATATACGGTTGTAGTACAATCGCGGTAATATGTGATGTCTCGGCACCAAGTATGTTTAGATCAATAATTTGTATCAGCAATATCTAAGCTTCATTACTTCATATCGAGTGAAATATATAAACATGTTCCTACACTTACCCACCCTATTCAACATCTGACGGACATTAATTCAGTGCACTTCGAGCAAAACGTAATGAGAGCGGAAACAAGACTGATTTGGCCAACTGTACAATTATATAACTGCACACAACCCAATTATATAACTGCACACAACCCAATTATATAACTGCACACAACCCAATTATATAACTGCACACAACCCAATTATATAACTGCACACAACCCAATTATATAACTGCACACAACCCAATTATATAACTGCACACAACCCAATTATATAACTGCACACAACCCAATTATATAACTGCACACAACCCAATTCAACATCATTTTCATCCACCAGAAACCTCTATCATTAGTGTATTTCCGTTGAATCTGGATGTACACGGCTCCTACTTTCTTAAGGGGAGATTTCCACTTAAGGGATGTTTTTCTTGACCCCCTTCTCCCTCATGTTTAGCCCCATTGCTTTTGATTTTATAAGACTTTCGCCCCATTAGTTTAGCGACTTTAAGAACTTTCACCCCATATTAAGACCTTTCGTGCCATTCAGGTGTCGATTTTATCCTGGCGAGCGATAGCGAGCCTGTAATTTAAGAGGAACCGGCCTTAGGCCGGGACATTTTTCTACCGAAAAATGTACAAATTTATCTTGAAAGGGACTCAAGGGGGTATAATTTTAAGCTTGATGGAGGTCTAGGGAACAAAGTAAATACCTCCCCTTAAGGGGAGATGGGTCGTATTTCTGGTCCCCCTTTTTCCTCATGTTTAGCCCCATTAGTTTTCAGATTGTATGACGTTCGGCCCATTAGTTTGGCGATTTTATAACTTTTCGTCCCATTTCTATATCAATATCAAGACCTTTCGTGCCATATAGGTGTCGATTTTATGGCTGACGAGCGATAGCGAGCCTGAAATTTCAAGAGAAATCGAAAAATTTCCAAATTTATTTTGAAGAGAGTGTTTTTTCTTAAACTTAATGAAGGTTTAGCGAGGAAACTAAAACATAGATGAATATATAAATAAATAGACCCCCCAAAATAACCACCGTCTCCCTCAAGGCCTGACACTCGCCAGTGATCCATGCTATCAATTACCATAGACTCATACCCGACCACCTTGATGGAGAGTTTCCGTCTGAGTTGTAGTATTAAGGGAGCCCACCTCGCTGTTGTTCTGTTTCTCTCCCTCTTTCTTTGGTTTGTATCCATTCGGCCCCATTCAGCCTACTGTTTTAAGACGTTTACCCCCATCCAGGTGTCAATATTTTCCTGGCGAACGGTAGCGAGCCAGCATATACTGTATACTGTATATTTTTGCTTTGACAGCAAGCTAAATTTGTACATTTTTCGATAGAAAAATTTCTCTGGCGAAGCCGGATTTCTCCATACAATGCTGGCTCGCTATCGCTCGCCAGGAAGAAATCGACACCTGGATAGGGATATACATCTTCAAACAGTTGGCTGAATGAGGGCGAATGGATACAAGCCAGGGAAGGAGAGAAAGATAAAAAAAAAAACGGTGACCCCCCCTTAAGGCCTGAAACTCGCAAGTGGGCCATGTTATCAATTACCATAGCCTCATACCTGACAACCTTGATGGAGAGTTTCCGTCTGAGTTGTAGTATTGATGTGGTTAGAGCAGTAGCGGGAAGGGGAAGTGATCCAATTACCATAATGATATTCAGCAGGTAATTCATCAGGGACCGTATGACACGAGGCCATAGGTAATTGAGGAGGAGGAGGAGGAGGAGGAGGAGGAGGAGAGAGAGAGAGAGAGAGAGAGAGAGAGAGAGAGAGAGAGAGAGAGAGAGAGTGAGAAAGAGAATGAGAATGAGAGAAAGAGAGAGAGAGCACATATATAAACATATGTAACTAATTATAGACCTATGTTGGGGTCAGTTTACATGTTCAAATATTATGTGTATATTTTTTAATAAGACTTTTGGTTTTGAGAATACCACAAAGATAATTGGTTCATTAATTTGTGAGCCGCCTACGCTGGCGGAGGTATGCATCCTACCGACCGTGTCCTAGATTGAGTCTCTTTTTCCTTGGCGCATATCCTATTTTGTTTACAGACAAACCGAGATAAAAACAAAAGCTTCAACACACCAGATATTGACCAATTTTAGAGAGTAGCGCGTATGTTGGTCAATGCAACCTAAGAAGGAGCATTATTCACTCTTAAGACAGTTCAATAATATTAACATTCCACTCACCTATCGCCTGGTGTGACGTCACAGGGTCGCGCAGGCCACCACTGACAAATATATAACATTAACGTCTACCTAACGTTGGATGAATAGAAAGAGAAGATAAAATGCAAATTAAATATACGAGGAAAGATAAAATACAAATATGATATAATACCAAGCAAGGCAAAAGATGATGTGGCAAAATATTCAGGTCATCCGTATACCTGCACTACCTGCACTTTGTGTGGGATGGCGGTGCAGTGGAAATGAAAACTAATACGGTATGTCGTGCTTTCATTCTACACAACAACACACTGGCCTTTTACAATGGCCACAGGAAGGGTATATATATATATATATATATATATATATATATATATATATATATATATATATATATATATATATATATATATATATATATACCCATCAGAAATCATGCCAAAACTGTTCAAAACTGTTTGTTTAGTTTGCAAGTTTTACATTTTAATTAAACCTAACTAAATCAAACTTTCTCCACAAGCAGGCAAATAAACTTCTAAATAATCCAAATGATAACAAAATATTTTGGTCTACTCTTAACTCATTCAAATCCAACTTCACTACTGTTTCATCCATTCCACCATTAAAATATCCGACTGGCAATCTTGTAAGTGACCCACGAGGTAAAGCTAACCTTCTTGCGGATATTTTCTCCACCAACTCAACCTTAGATGAAATAAATCAAGATGTCCCTGTACTTAATTTTAATTCGACTGAAATTCCCTCACTTAAGATCCACACCAGACATGTCAAAACTAGTTTGCAGAATCTCTCAGTAGATAAGGCTCCTGGTCCAGATGAAATTCCTCCAATAGTACTTAGGAATTGCTCCTTGGTGCTCGCTCCTGTATTGGCAAAATGTTTCCGTCTGTGTACTCATACCTCATGCTTCCCAGTACCCTGGAAAGAAGCAAACATCCATCCAGTTCCTAAAAAGATGCCTCTTCAGATCCATCAAACTACAGACCAATAGCTATAACTTCCACTCTTGGTAAAGTCTTTGAAATTATATTAAATAATCACATAATTAAGCATCTGGAGAATAATAAATTAATCAGTGATAGGCAATATGGTTTTAGACGATGTCGATCAACTGCAGACATTCTTTGCCTTCTTACGCATCAAATCAACCAAGCTACAGACCAACATGGTGAAACACATACAATAGCACTGGATATATCAAAGGCATTTGATAGAGTCTGGCATCAATCCTTATTGTCGAAGATGTCACACTACGGCCTTGCATCATTAGTTCCACTAATTTCTTCTTATCTTCATAACAGAAAAATACGTGTAATGGTAGATGGCCTTTATTCTCAATTTCACTCAATAAATGCTGGTGTTCCCCAGGGATCAGTTTGGGCCCCAACTCTGTTCCTCATTCATATCAATGATCTCATATCTACCACTCATAATCCAATACATTCCTACGCAGATGACTCAACACTCCACAGTTCCTTCACATTTACCAATTCTTTCACCCAACCCGATCTTATAAATTCAAAAATAAACACTGCAATTTCTCTGAACCAGGATCTTTCTAGAATTAATGAATGGGTACAAAAGAATCTAGTTTCCTTTAATGCACAGAAAACCAAGTACATTCAATTTTCTAACCGACAGAATCTCACCGACTCCCATATATTTTTTAATGATGTACATATTCCCACTTCCCCTAGTATTGACATTCTCGGTGTAACATTAACTACTAACTTGAGCTGGACACATTATGTTAGAAACATTGCTAAGAATGCCTCTAAAAAACTGGGACTCCTGTACAGAGTTCGGGAATTCTTCACTGGCGAGCAGTTGGCCGTAATATATAAAAGTCATGTGCGTTCTCAGATGGATTACTCTTCACCTCTGTGGGGTGGAAGTGGAGTGGTTGCATTGAGGCAGTTGGACAAAATTCAAAATAAAGCTATTAGATTAATCAATTACCCTGCAATCACACAGGACCTTCCTACATTATCCATACGAAGAAACGTTGCATCCCTTGCATTATTCTACAGATATTTTCACAGCAATTGTTCCAAGGAACTTGCTTCAATTGTGCCGCCTCTCCACATCTTTCCCCGTAGAACTAGGGCAGCTGAGAGTGCCCATGAATTTACACTTTCTCCTCCACAATGCAGAGCTTCTGCTTATCAGAATTCATTTATCCCCACTACTATCCCTACTACTCTTTGGAATTCACTTCCCTCGAATTGCTTTCCACAAACTTACAATCTACAAATGTTTAAATCCAGTTGTTACAAACATTTTATGAATGAAGGATGCCTTTAGGCACATGGACCTTTTTGTTTTATGTGTTTTTCCTTCCTCCGTTCATCGTCTCTTTAAAAAAAAAAAAATATATATATATATATATATATATATATATATATATATATATATATATATATATAACATTTTACCGGTATATATATATTATATATATATATATATATATATATATATATATATATATAATATATATATATATATATATATATATAATATATATATATATATATATATACACAGTATATATTGTATATATATTATGAAGGGACAAGGGCAAAACATTACAAGATTCCCTCCCCTATTTACAAGTATAAGGTATACGTTGGGAGTGTTTATACTTTACATTAATGACTAAGACCACAATTGCTTGAAAAAATTGCCATAAAAACCGCTCTTGTACCATCGGCTATTTAACCTCTCCAACCACGCACGTCAAAACTTTATTTTAGGCCTTTGTTTTATCTGGGAACTTTATTACAGTAAGTTTTATATGACGTTAGTTTACACAGCCGTGTGGGCTACGAGTCTTGGTACGTTGAGAGAGAGAGAGAGAGAGAGACGGTGTGTGTGTATGTGTGTGTGCATAAGTGTGCCCCTTTACTGTAGCAAAAGGAGAGTACAAGAATATGAACCAGTTATTTGCAGACATTTCACCTCACAAATAATACAAGTTATGTTATTCTAGCTAAATACTATACTGTCTCTCTGAGCGACATACTATCACTCTGAACTTGGGGATATGCATTATTCATTTAGTTAATGAAGCATCATACGTCGCAATTAACCTTTTACATTCAATTAGGAATCTTCGTTTTGGAATTCTAACATGAGTGGCAGCTGTGAACATTCGCGTCACTTAATTTGCATAAGTCTGTACAGATGATTGAAGAATATGAGATAAGCTTATAAAATGCCCACAATATATTCCTCACAGATAAATTTGCGCATATTTCGGTTAAAACTAAAATTGCTCTGGCGGAAGGCTGGAGACTTAATTTGTAGGCTGACTGTCGCTCGCCACCTAAATGTCACGAAAGGTCTTCTAATTGCCAAACTAATGGGGCGAATGTCTGAAAATCATAAAACTGACGGGTTAAACATGAGGGAGAAGGGAGTCTCGTTTTCGTTCTCAAGGAAAATTATCGACACCTAAATGACATGGAAGGTTAAAAAATCACCAAATTAATGGGGCAAATGTTATAAAATGTCAAAACTAGTGGGCTAAGCATGAGGGAAAGGGGGCCCAGAACTGCCAAACTTATGAAAACAAGAACACAACACAAGAATAAGTATAATTATGATGAATAGGAAACTTACACGATTTATTACAGACTTTGATATATGGGAGGAAACAAAAAAAAAAAAAAAATTTGGAAGTTGTATCGGGAATAAACAAATATACATGGATTGGTATACCTAAATCCATAAATCATGTCAAATATATATTCAAGTATTTTTAGACAGAATCTCAAAGGAATTTCCAAACCTAAGACAAGGATAATTTGGAAATGTAATGGTCTTGCATAATATTATAGTCTAAACGTTTAATGCCTTGAGGACTATGACGCATTTTGACAGTTTATTTTGGCTAGTATTAGATGATTTTATTCAGATTAGGAAGGGTATATGGAAGTTACAGGGTTAATTGAGATATAATGTACCCTTTTGATGCCCATAGATCCTTCTAAAGTCGTATAAAGATGTCTAATAATAGCCAGAATAAACTTCTAAAACGTGTCATAATACTCAAGGAGTTAACACGAGGAATGGACATAATAGAACCACACAAGTACCACAAATGCGAATGAATACCCTCTGTGGTCAAGGTAAGAACGGCAAAGACAGTTAATGTTGAGATTGAAGTACAAGGTGTTACAACGATTATTATATCTCTGAAAATTCTGCGGTGAACAAAACAAAACAATAGAGAAGGAAAGGTTGGAAAAGAGAAGCCAGGAAAGGATACAACAGAGGAGAAGCGGACGAATAAACACGGAGAGAGAGAGAGAGAGAGAGAGAGAGAGAGAGAGAGGAGAGGAGAGAGTCGCTAGGAATCTGGGGATGCGCCATTAACTATAAGAAATGGAAGGTTCAGCCTCAATAACTCCCTGATAAAGTGTTGAGGAAATGCAAGTATTACACAGTTGGCTCATACCTCTCTCTCTCTCTCTCTCTCTCTCTCTCTCTCTCTCTCTCTCTCTCTCTCTCTCTCTCTCTCTCTCTCTCTCTCTCTCTCTCTCTTCTCTCTCTCTCTCTCTCTCTCTCTCTCTCTCTCTCTCTCTCTCTCTCTCTCTCTCTCTCTCTCTCTCTCTCTCTCTATCTCTCTCTCTCCTCTCCTCTCTCTCTCTCTCTCTCTCTCTCTCTCTCTCTCATTTAAAAAACAAATGTTAGGTTAAGTATCAGTAGTATACAATATTTCTCAATTTCATTCTTACGCAAATGACACCCACTAAGTTACACTGATACATATTACGCGATTGCCTTAAATTTACTAATACATGACAAAATGAACATACCAATATTGATTAGTAATAGGATAAGTAGCGAGGCAGCGAACAACATCAGTTGCTCGCTGCCTCACTGGTTATCGATTCCCGAAGAACACGTATAAGCTATAAACAGTATGTTAATATATACTAAATGTAACAATAGTATGTGTGAGATATTCACTTTGAGACACTGGTTTATGTTAAGCATAATTCACCAAGGATTTAAGTTATTTGTGTTTGTTTAAGAATAAGTTGGAAAATGCATAAAATTATGACCACACCGTTTATAATGTTTGGGGAGACGACGCTTCAACCTCTCTCCTCTGTCCATGATATGCAAGCACCCACCCACCCACGCACACACACACACACACAATGGGTAGCGCCGAACTGTTTGCTGATCTTAGTGATAAGTTACAGTAATGAAGCTAGTAATTAAGTATCCACCGAGAAAAGTATAATGCAATAAGCATAGCGTGTCATATTACATATTAAGGTAGATTATGTATTGGTCAATCACAGTGCCGTGAATACTGGAATGGAAAACAATATATACCCTAATAACGAAATTGTTTTTTATTACAAAGAAACAAACTTCATCTCAGCTAAAGCTTTTTCCTAACTGAGCCGACATTGTCATGTCCTTATAATACATAAACTGTTCGTTATGTGGTTATAATTTGCTCCAAGCTAGATTATAATGCGATCCAACTTGTCTTGACGAGTGAATTGTAACATCCCTTCTCGATTACTTTTACATGTATACGATTGCTAACACTAACCAGGACTTCAAGGTTGGTCATTTTTAAGTGGTGTTCCAATGGAACATATCTATTTATTTTCTATAACAAATTGTATGAGGTAATGAACAGAATGCAAGTTAATAATTGAGAATCAGTAAAGGTAAAAAGAACAGTATTCGTAAAACGCCCTAGTAATATTTGTTGACAGCTTTGAACACGATGAGGAAAAAGAGAAGGGGAGAAATTGGGGAAGGCAGCAGAGAGAGAGAGAGAGTGTGAGGGGGGGGGGGGGGGGTGAGAAGTGCGAAGGACAGATATTTGATCGTCGGTATATTTGACACCATAAATAACATAACACCTGATGTGCTTACTTATTTGTGATCTAGGCTTCCAGCATGGGCTAGTCTTATAATATAGCCTGTGTGTTGTGTAACATTAATCTTATTATGTGTGCTGGTCTCGAACACACACACACACACACACACCCGTTTGACTCCTCCTCTTTCAAACCTCTGTATTAACCCCGCCCCATTTTATTAGAAGCGATTAAAGGGCCATCTATAAAAAGATAAGTGAACTAACACACTGCCTCAGGTCATGGACAACAGTTCCGTCGTAGACTGTACTGCACTAGTTTTAACGTCATCTTTGTCTTGTGCCATAGTTCTTGTTGTGGATACGGGTTTCTGTTTGGTATGTTTTGTTTTCCTTAATCTATTATTATGACTTGATAGCGTAATGCATAGTGCGCGGAATTTCGATGCGAGTATCCTGGTTTCAAGTCCTCGGAGTGCCACATGCATTTGTTGATTTCATTAATTGAGTTTAGATGTGAAGTTAGTTGGTGTAAAAAACATAATAATTACATCTGAGTTTAAGTGTTTTCCCTATCGTCTCTTCCTTCATTCTTCCACGTATAACTCCTGGCCCATCATTTATTTTATTATCCTGGACTTGACCCTTCACGATGTACCTCCTAAGCCATCTTGTCGTTACAGTTCAATTAGTGTTCACCACCGTCTCCCTCCCCCTCTAAAATTCCTCGTACCCGTTTAAGTGGACAGTGGTTATATTTGGATCTATTAACTTATATATTTATTTATTTTTTAGTTTCCTCGCTAGACCTCAAGCTTATAAGAAAAAAACCCGCTCAAGACCTTCCTTCAAGATAGATGTGTACATACTACAATTGTCTATAGAAAAATTTCCCGGCCGAAGGCCGGCATCTCTTACAACTACAGGCTCGCTATCGCTCACCAGGAAATAATCGACACCTAAATTACACGAAAGGTTTTAGCATTGACATAAAAATGGGGCGAAAGGTCTTAAATCAACAAACTAATGGGGCTAGCGTTTTAATAACTGAAAACTAATGGGGCTAGCGTATTAATATCTGAAAACTAATGTGGCCAAACATGAAGAAGAAGGGGGACCAGAAAAACAACCCATCTCCCCTTAATTTCCCCCCGCTATTTATATTTCCTAAGCCTCTTTCTCTCCAGCCGCGTATTAACCCCTTCGGTATAATACTAATAATAATAATAACATAGTAAATAATAATACAAATAATAATAATAAAAACTATAATAAATTAGAATACAAAATAAGTAAAAATCAGTCACGAAACAACTTCTTGGCCCCATATTGTTCTCAAACCGGGTCAAGCATATGCGTATGATGCGTCAGTCCTCAATGGCGTGAGGCTCGGTGACTGTTTATGATCAGCGCCATGTTGTATACCTCGTACTATAGTGGGACAGTCCTTACAGTGCTACCATTATATTGTCTTTGATATACATTGAGGAGATACGATAAATGTTGATAATTAAGGGAGGAGAGAGGGTTCTTTAACTCCCTAGACCTCATGTAACTTAAAAATACACCCCTAAGAACCTCCTAAGAGATAATTATTTACATTTTTCGGGAGAAAATTGTCCAAGTTACAGGATCGCTATCGCTCGCCAGGAAAACTATCGACATCTAAATGGTACGAAAGGTGTTATAATTGACACCACAATAGGGCGAAAGGTCTTATGATCACCAAACTAATGGGGCGAACGACTTAAAATCTTCAAATTAATGGGGCAAAACATGAGAAAGAAGGGGGTCCAGAAAACTCACCAACCTGCCATAAAACTGGATAATAAGCCAAAGACTTCCATATACAGTACTCTTATTAGTCTGAATAAAATCGTTCAGTAATAGCCAGAAAACAGAAAAGAAATGAGTCATCGTAACTTGAAAGGGTTAACACAATGATTAATTTAAAATTCCTCAACATCCTACACCTTTGGTATTATTTAATTGAATACATAATAGGAGATAGTCATTTGTACAAGTCAATGTACACTCGGATACCATAGTCTCTAGCCCACTCATAAAAATTCCTGGAACCCCTAAGTTATTCTGTGTGCATTTATAACCATCTGGATTGTTTGTTTAGATAGAACTGGCTTTTCAATAAATAGTATATATAGTTTTGGCGTTGCTGTATAGAAATATATATTCATAAATTCGTTTCCGGAGATATACCTCCATAATTAGAAATGGATAAAGTCACGATTACGTATAAGTGGGCAAAAGACTATGGCATCCAAGTGTATATAACGGGTGCACAATTGTACTGCTCTTAAGAAGAGGTTGTTCCACGCCTTCCCTATAGACGTAACATAATGGTGGGTAATTTGTTTGGTAGAGAGGGAGTCGTTTCATAAACTTGAATCACCGCCATTATGTCCCCTCATTTCTCAGGAATGTATATCAAGCTATCTTATGTTGTATATATTTTTCTTATATTGCTCATAACACTAGTAAGAATATATACCATATTAAACAAATGTCGACAACATGTGTATGTACAGGAAAGTGTGAAGAGAAAAACCTTGAGGTGATTCGGTCATGTGAAACGTATGGAGAGTGAAAGAATGACTGAAAGAGTGCATGGGAGTGAGGTGGAAGGGCAGAGAGGAAAGGGATACCAAGAACTTGCCACTAAACTCCAATGTTAGCCAGAATAAAATCAAAATTATTTCGTCGCATTAATGGTGTTAAAATATATATCAATAAGGGAACAAGCCATAAAATTAAACAAATAAGAATAGTACAAAACTATAAGGGCACTTCAGAGAGCAAAAAACTCCGCCTACATTGACTGAGGCATGCGCTCTCTTGATCACCTCCGAAACGAAATCATAATCTTCCTTATCGCATATCCTATCTGACCACTAAACTTTGTGAACAACAGTTCATAACTGTGTGAGCCCCTAATTGTTGGCGTAGGTATGCACTTTACCAATCACCTTCTTAATGGAATAACTTCCTCCATGGCGCATATCCTATAGGCAGTACTAACTTTCGTGAAAATCGGTTCATACCTTCTACGATATCTTATTTAAAGACAAACAATCGGATGCAAAGCATAACCTCCTCCAACTTCATTGCTGGAGGTAAATATAAGGTATATCCTTCTTCCGTGTCCCTAACAGCACCCTAATATACCGAACTATTAACCCTGATTGAACCTAACCAGCCGAGCCACCAATAACTTCACGTCCACGAGATCCAGCACCCAATTCCACCCGCGTAATGTAAACAATCATGGTAAACACTGTATATAGGAGGGTTGGCCCTTCAGTGTTGTTGTTCAGCCCGTTTTCTGTGGAGTGTGATGAGGGATAATGTTACACGGAATTACCCACATGCGAGTCTCGGGCTATAAGGAAGTTGGAGCTGTGTTGGAGCTGTAATCATCGATATTAAACAGAAATGCAATTTCTAATATAGTTTTCTGATGAATGGAAAGTAAGATACATTTTATTTGAAGTATATAATTTATAAATGCAGTACAACTGTATTTTAGCTGATAATTCTGCTAAACATTGTTGTCTACAGTTCCAACTGCCTAATAAAACGTAACTCGTAAGTAGTCAATTAACCACATGCGAGATTCAGGCTATATGGAACTTAAAACTGTGGACATCAATGTTTAACATGAATCAACCCTCTGAGGATTAGGCCTATGCCACAATTTGACAGTTTATTTTTGCTATCATTACATTATTTGGAAAATATTACCGAAATTACCACTAATTTACCCATGGTTTTTCTTTTTGCTTTTAGGTAGTTTTCATCATTATACCGTAGTTGAAATTAGTTACAATCCCCGGAAATGTTTTTTCTCCCATTATCCAACAATCTTAAAACACTCGGATGTAAGTCATTTTCGGAATAAATATAAATTTTGTTTTACCTTTGGATACAGGATGGGCTGAGGGGGTGAAAGCCCTCACCCCCCCCCCCCCTCATGATTTAAAGAAATCAGAATCTATTTTAACAGTAAGGGGCTTAACCAATTGAGGACCAGCGACGCACGTGATGCGTCAGCAATGTATGTAACGCTAAACCCCAGCGCCGCATAGGGTGCATCGCGGTTAATTACTCCGGTCCTATGGCACCTACAGGGCCCAGATTTGTATGGGAACTGCGTGAGTATCTCATGCAACAATGCCGATGGTTGAAAACCCTCAAAGCCCAACCGTGTACCTGAGAGCGCGCAAAAACTTATTTTAGCATGTTTTTGCCTACCCATTTCCCCATGTTAATTCAGACTTTCGGGCGCCCGTAGGACCCCTTAATGACCTAGGGGATCGGTTTTTTTTGTGGTTTTTTCCTTTATTTCTAACCCATTCCAGGTGTTTTCTGGAAAACAATTTTGTTTACAACCTGTTGGTCCTGGAGTGTACATTTATATTATATTGCCTGGTGCTCAGTGGGTTAATAAGAGTTTCACTGCCATCAATAGGGAGTAATATAGGGAGATTTTTTTTTTTTTTTTTTACAGTGCTTTATATAGTGCACGTAAAATGTATCTCCGGACTTTGAAACAAATTTTAATATGATCTTTGTAACATAATTATTCTATAATAGCCTTCAAATATTGAGAAATAATTAGTGGTAGTTTCGGTAATAAGTACCCATTATTTTGTATAGCTTAGTCAGGATTTGTGGGGATTAAAAGGGTAATTAGCCAATTTTCTCAGGCTTTCTTCTATTCAACAAGTGAACTGTGGAACTTTCGGTAAACCTGACTTTTTGGACCGACAGCGATTTCAGTAAGTTTTATTTTTTATTTGTTTTATTTTTCCTTCAGATATAGTGTTGTTTTATACTGAAGAGGAGCTGAAATGAGTATTCACCCATTATCCGACAATCTAAAAACACGCCCCCACTAGTGGGGAGGGCTATGAAGTTCAGGGAAAATGAGGGGTTAAAAGCGTAAAAATACAATAATATAGCGTTTTGTATCAAAACTTGGCTCGGGTTTTAATGATTTTCAAAGGCATAAATCCTGATATTTCGAAAACCCGAGCCAAGTTTCGTCAAAAGTTGGCTCGGATTTTGCAAAATTTAATAAACGGAAAAGACAGTCACCTAATTTCGAAAGTTGGCTGGGGTTTTCCCAAATTGCAAACCCATAAAACCCAATTTTGTGAAAACTCGAGCCAACTTTTTGACGAAAAAGGCTCGGATTTCATGGGGTGGAGTGAGTAGCCTAATATCTTATGTTATGAAAATAGTCAACTTTGAGGAGACATTAGCCTTACCTAACCTAACCTAACCTAACCTAGTATATGGGTGGGGGCTGCTGACCCCGCACCCCAGCTGATTGGGTTGCTTTTTTTTTTTTTTTTTTTTTTTTTTTTTTGTGCTATTAGCCTAACCTAACAACCTAACCTAACCGAACCTAGTATATGGGTGGGGGCTGCCGCCCCCACACCCCCGCTGATTGGGTTGCTTTTTTTTTTTTTTTTTTTTGTGCTATTAGCCTAACCTAACAACCTTGCCTAACCTACCCTAGTATTATGAGTGGGGGCTGCTGCCCCCACACCCCTGCTGGTTGGGTTAGGCTACTTTCATTTTTTGTTTTATTATGTGCTAGGCTATTAGCCTAACCAAACAACCTTGCCTAACCTATCCTAGTATATGGGTGGGGGCTGCCGCCCCCACACCCCAGCTGATTGGGTAACTGTGCTTTGTTATTAAAACACAGTATTATGAGACATCCCTTAACCTACTCGTGTTATGGGTTTGAAATTTGGAAAAACCCGAGCCAACTTTCGAAATGAGATTAGCCTACTGTCTTTTTTAATCTTAAATATCGCAATAATCCGAGCCAATATAGACGAAAGTTAAATTTAGTAAGATAAAATTGCATACCTTATTGACCTGAAGTACCTGGAGAGGGGTCGTCAGGATCCAATAGAGGTGGAGTAGGGTCGTCACCCTCAACTGAAGGTGGAGTGTGGTCAAGGTTAGGGGGGTCGTCAGGGTTGTCTTCGGCGTCTGATTCTGAAGCAGGTCGAGGAGCCGGTTTATCCGATTGAGGAGGATATAACTTGGCAGCCTGCAGCAGAAACTCATGGAAGGCGTTGTCTGGATGCTCCTTGAGGAATATGTAGCGGCCAATATATTGTGAGAGATATTTTGCCTTGTCCCAGCCATTCCCAGGCTTCTTTATGAACTCTTTAATATCTCGCCAGAGCCGCTCCACGTGTTGGGTATGGATGTCAGGATTCTCCGGATCAACAAAATTCACGCTGTGGTTTATTTCGAAGTGCAGATATCCTTCCTCATCTAAGGTGTTATAGGCCTTCCATCAGTCACTAATAGCGCCAGGTAGAATAAATGTCTTAATATTAGGAACAAGTGTATCTTTGTTCCTTGGCCGAGCCTCGCTATGTTCGTCGAGTAGTGGGACCACAAAGCGCTTCTTCGACACCCTCTCTATGCCGCCGAACAGCCAAACGTTGTGCAAAGTAGGTAGTCTGCCCTTTTTATATTTCCGCCTGACAACGAGGGTTTCATCAATCTCAACAGCTATATTGAGCTATATTGATTGGATGTTGACAGTCAAACCAGCTCTCAGTCACTTCTGAACAAAAACTCTTCCAGTCAATACATACACATTCAGAAATTTTCAAGTTTTTTACAGCTTGGCGATGCTTATAATCCTTGTCCAGCCACTTGTTGATGTAACCAACCACTTGCCAAGGATGAAGGTGGGTGCCCGCCAAAAATTTCCCTTTATAGTGTGAAGAAGACCACCCACAATGATGAAGTTTTTTCTTATTATGTTTGTAAAACGTAAGATGGCACCGCCATATAGGGTTACGCTTGTCCCCGCGTAGCACACACTGGTGATTACAAACAGGACACTGGACACTAGTAGGCAGAACACCGTGAGCTCTTAGTATATCAGTACTAGGCTTTTCTTTTCGATAAGTTTGTTCAATAATTTTGTCAGAAAAAGGTTCCCATCCACTGCACAAGGACTCCATGGCTCAAGTAAGCTAACCGCGGTGGATTTGGGGTGGCGGTGAGGCCCATTGTTAATATGATTGGGTGTTGAATGTGACGTAATCGGATATAGGAAGCTAATTTGCTCCTGAAAAATAAATGGTACGATTTTACTTTCTGGACACCTATTTGACAGGTACCACCAAGGATTTAATACATATTTTATTTTCGGTTTCCACGCATCCAACACCAAGCTTCACCCTTTTCTGGTGTACGAAACACTAAAAAAGCAATGGAGACACTTTAATAATGATAATATGAGACGAAATATAAAGACAACTCTGTTGCGTTCGTAGAAGTACAAAGGAAATCAAGCAACAACAGATCTGGTGACCCTTCTAGGCTGCTTGTCCTCCAAAACACTGAGGATCAATTGTCCAAACAGTGGTTTAGAGTGGGTAAGGGAATATTGGAAAGGGAACTACTGCCCTGGAACTAATGTCCGTGGCAGGATTAGGAAGTTAGTAGGGGACTGAGGGGGGGATAAAATAAAGTTATTCATTTACAAACGCAGTCAGTCGCGAGTTTGATGCAACATATTTTTCTAGGCGAAGTTTAAATGAATCAACGGTGCTGCAGTCTATAACGTCTCGGGGAAGCCCATTCCACAAGTGGACAACTCGATTGAAGAAGAAATTCTTAGATTCGAGCGAGTTAAAAGATTAACCAATAATTTTGCAACCGCTTCCCCGCATGTAATTAGATTGGTCGATAGTGAAGTACTTACTACAGTTCTTATTGTCGATGCCTTTGATGATTTTGAACACTTGAATTAAGTAGCCTCTTAATCTGCGCTGGATTAAAGGAAATCATTTAATTCTCTAAGACGCTCCTCGTATGGTTTGTTCTTTAGGCTAGGTATCATTTTGGTAACTCTACGTTGAACTCGTTCTAGCTTGTCTATATCTTTTTGGTAATAAGGGCACCAGGATTGAACGCAGTATTCCAGAAGAGGGCGGACTAAGGAATTGTAAAGGGTTAGGATACCGTCTTTGGATTTATGCTCAAATGACCTGCCTATGAAGCCAATTATTGTGTTTGCTCTCTCAACAACTTCTGAACATTGTTGACTCGGTTTTAGGTTACCCAATATTGTTACTCCCAGATCGGTTTCTCTGTTTACATTCTTAAGCTGAGTGCCATTCATCGAATAGTTTGCTTTCTCATTTTGGTATCCGATATGTAGTACTTTACATTTATCCGCATTGAAATTCATTCGCCAAATTTGGGCCCAACGTGACAACTTATCTAGATTGGGTTGCATATCGTCAACTTGTTCTTTTGAGAGTACGCTATTTGCAATTTTTGTATCGTCAGCAAATTTTGAGATTGTACAGGTGAGACCCTCATCTATGTCGTTGATGTAAATTAGAAGAGAGAATTGGTTCTAGTACCGATCCCTGGGGTAGCCTGCTACTTACATTGGTCCATTTAGATGCCTTACCGTTTATGACTACTCTTTGCTTTCTGACGCGGAGCCAATTTTGTTTACTTAGTTTACTTTACGCTCGGAGTGACTTCCCGACGCCTTGGCGGTCGACTTAAAATGGCTAAGCTATAACCAGTTGTTGGGTAATTTTTTTTATCAAGACTTGCGTTATAGGCCGTGGGATACAGGAGACGGGTTGAGAGGGGGGCTCTGCCCCCCCCCCCCCCCCCCCCCCCGCCGTGAATTATAATATTCGTCATATATGTTGCCAGCAGGGGGCAAGTAAAACAGCTGGCCGTAACCTCGAGCGTCCTGGGTAAACAAACCGACGATCCGAAGCGACGACGGACTCCCGCCGATTTTCGGCACAAACGTGCCGTTTTATTCTCGTCGAAAACCACATTTAAAAAGTTATTATATCGTTTTCAATACTATTACCGGACCAGAAAAAGGTGTAGCCTTGTGTTGGATGCGTGGAAACCGAAACAAAAATATGTATTAAATCCTTGGTGGTACCTGTCAAATAGGTGTCCAGAAACTAAAATCGTACCAAATAAATAATTACGAGAAAGGACGGGTGTGGCGCCACTGTTGAATGATTTGTGTGTGAAAGTTGTTGTAGATCAGGGGCCACTCAAGCATGTCGCCGCGCCTGTACCAGCCCCTGTGTGTGAAAGCGTCTGGATAGCTGCAGACAATGGCGACGGTAACCGCGGTTCCGTCTATTGGTACTGGCTGAAAAACCTATTGTTTTACAGTATGTATTTTAGCAGGGTTTTTTTCTCTCCCTTATTCAGTAATACATTTCAGCTCTTACTGACATTTATAGCAATGGTGTATATGCTCTACCGGACCTATTAGGCCTAAAAAGATCGATGGGCTAACTGTCGGTCCAAAACATCAGTATAACTTTAGATTTATCTAAATATTGACCAAAATATAATATAGTTTTAAAACTCGTCTCCGGTGTAAAACTGTATTGGTAAACCTGACTTTTTGGACCGACAGCGATTTCAGTAAGTTTCATTTTTTTTGTTTTTAATTTTTCCTTCTGATATAGTGTTGTTTTATACTTTAGAGGAGCTGAAATGAGTATTTACCCATTATCCAACAATCTAAAAACACGCCCCCTACTAGTGGGGAGGGCTATGAAGTTCAGGGAAAATGAGGGGTTAAAAGCGTAAAAATACAATAATATAGCGTTTTGTATCAAAACTTGGCTCGGGTTTTCCCAAATTGCAAACCCATAAAACCCAATTTTGTGAATACCCGAGCCAACTTTTGACGAAAGCTGGCTCGGATTTCACGGGGTGGAGTGGGTAGCCTAATATCTTATGTTATAAAAATAGTCAACTTTGGGAAGACAATAGCCTAACCTAACAACCTTACCTAACCTATCCTAGTATTATGGGTGGGGGCTACCGCCCCCACACCCCCGCTGGTTGGGTTAGGGTTTTTTTTTTTTTTTTTTTAATGTGCTAGGCTATCAGCCTAACCTTACCTAACCTAACCTAGTATATGGGTGGGGGCTGCCGCCCCCACACCCCCGCTGGTTGGGTTACTTTTATACTTTTTGTTGTTTTTTTGAATGTGCTATTAGCCTAACTTAACAACCTAACCTAACCTAACCTAGTATATGGGTGGGGGCTGCCGCCCCCACACCCCCGCTGGTTGGGTACTGGCTGAAAAACTTATTGTTTTACAGTATATATGTATTTTAGCGTTTTATTTTGTTTTCTCCCTTATAATACATTTCAGCTCTTAATGACATATATAGCAATGATGTATATGATCTACCGGACCTATTAGGCCTAGAAAGATCGATGGGCTAACTGTCGGTCCAAAACATCAGTGTAACCACTGTATTTTTATCCTGTTGAAGTAAATATATTTTAATTTGTGAGGCTGGGCAAAAACTTCTGAATGTGACTGTACAACAATGTTTGGGTGTCATGGCAGCAGGCGACCCACACACATTTATCACCTCCACCAGATGTTACGGCCAAAGTAGTTATTTCTGAAGCCAACTGTACAATTCACCTTACCTTATAGACACTGTCGTAAGTTATCGAGAGTGACGAAAGTCGGAATTCACTATAAATCGCCATCAACAAAATCCACACACACGCGCGCATACACAAACAAAGATCTTTAACTCACTACCAGGTTCCAATATTACTATCTAAATCTCACAGCATTCCCACTGTGAGCACTCAACATCCGGGCGAAGATAAGTGGAACAGACGATACTCACTGACACACATTAACCAAACTGGCGAGGCTAGAATGGTTCCAATTCTTTGTGCCGGATGTAAGGCTTGCGAATGATTAATTGTTTAGTCTCTTTTCACTAAATTACCTTCATAAATCGCATCAACATATAATATCCCTTAACATGATGATTGTTTAATAATTAATATAATTGTTGAAGAGTTAAGCAGATATTCTGAACAATATCTGTGAGTAGCAATCACTGAATATACTTGTCAATAGCTCGGATTCAGTTCGGTTCGATTTTCCGTTCAATACGATCAATTTTCATTGCAGAGACGAGCAATTTAAGAAGATATGCTTACCCACTTAAATAGTTTTCTAAATGTGTTGCTTATTTCTTATAATATACATATGATAAATGTTATTATAGGTATGGGTTGGTATATGCATTACGGTACTCTTCATAATATGGGTTGTGGATGATTCACATAGTGATTCACATATGCTACAGAGAATATTAACACTGATGGAAGCACAGTCATGCTTAAAAGTTGTTCCATGCCTCCATAGTTTCTACTTTGGGTACACACTTAAACATTATAGGCTACCATAGCACAGTTGAGAATATGTACATGATTAGATTAATATCCAGTATTCGAGAATGGATAAGAAGTGCATAAACCTTTAACTGTCTTGGTGGTGTAATGGTTAGAGTGTTTAAAAATCTGTGTGTGATAACCCAGGTTCGAATCCCGGTGGATCACCTATATGCTTTCATTAGAGGTGCTTGGTGTTGGAGTGAAACATAAACAAATATAGATCTATAATCCATTCATTATAGGTAGGCAAATAATCCTGACCACTAACCTCTTTAAACGACTAAGGTAAACAAGCTAATATTTCCTCCAATTAGGAAGGGTATATGGAAGTCAGAGGGCGAATTGAGATAGTCTTTACCCTTTTAATTCCCACAGATACTTCCTAAGCTGTATACAATCGTCTCATGATAGCCAGAATAACTATCAAAACGCGGCAATATCGTGAAGGGGTTGAATAACTAAATCATTGGAAGTCTTCCTGAAAGTTTGTCGCAGTGTATTATATATATTTAATTTGATTTACCCTTTGAAAATTGTGACGCATTTTGACAGCTTATTCTGGCTACCATTAGACGATTTTATACATTTTAAGAAGGATCTGTGGATATTATAAGGGCAAAGACTTTCCCTATTAACCCCCCGACTTCCATGTACACTTCCTAATCTGAATATAATCGTCTAGTGATAGCCGGAAAACAGAAAATATATACGTAATGGATCTTGAATGGGTTAACATTGTTTTGTTTCATATATGGCAAGCGGAGTGCGCTGGTAAACCCGTTGTGACACGAGCGCTTTTTCCGTCAAATTTCCACGAGCATGTATTTTATCGTATTAGTTCGGTACATTATTGCACTGGTAACGGCAACTAAACTGAAGGTAAATTATGTTAGGTGGATGAATTATGCTAATGCGTAAATTTTGAAGCTGCCAGACCACAATTTCCCGAAACAATTGATACTTACAATGTGTGTGTGACGGCGACTTAATTCAACAACTAAGAGCATTATCGAAATAAAGTGTATTGCTTTTGTACGCATAATCATTACACAAACGGTTTGCCTGCTACCAATCAGAATAAACAGTGGGTTGGCCTGCTACAAATCAGAATAAACAGTGGGTTGGCCTGCTACCAATCAGAATAAACAGTGGGTTGGCCTGCTACCAATCAGAATAAACAGTGGGTTGGCCTGCTACCAATCAGAATAAACAGTGGGTTGGCCTGCAATCAATCAGAATAAACAGTAGCTTTGCCCATGACATTAAATGAACAAAAGCTTTGCACATAAACTACCAATTTATTGAAGAGCATTTAGGTATTTGACTAGATACAATTAATCGGATAAGCACATTAACCCTTTGAGGATAATTACACGTTGGACAATCTTAATCCAGCTAGCATTATGTGATTTTATGTAGCTTTCGAAGGATCTATGGGAAATAAAAGTGAAAACACGATCTCAATTCGGCCTCTGACTCCCATATACACCTTATCTGAATAAAGTTGTCTAATAATAGCTAGAAAAGTTATACGAAATGGGTCTTCGTATCCTAAAAAGATTAAAATCCCCTCTAGAAATACAGAATTAATTACTTACTTACTGGGACATATGGATAGATTGAATATATATACCAAAGCACTGAAGCAAACGAGGCTGAATGCAAGATGAGACTGATAAAGGAATATATCCGTGAGAATAAGTGACAGACGAGGGAATAGTCACGTACGGGGGATCCAGTGTGGAGGAAAGGCTTCAGGGGGCACCGAACGATCCATAGAGAGAAAACAATTGGCAGACAGATAGAGAAATGTTACTATATTTGTTTATTATCAAATGAACGTAGTGTATAATCTATCTAGCTAGCTATGTGTGTGTGTGTGTGTGTTTTTATGTGTGTGTAGTCCCAAGATGTACTCATGTTGCACGTGTATTCAGATTCCCAAATGGAAGCCTATCACATTCATAAAGGCTTACAATTGAAGCTGTAATCCAATTAACGAAACACAATCAGCTAATGGGCGATTTAAGGCAAATTACGATAAATTCTAACATCAACGAACTGCGCTTCATCGATACCTTAATAACAGAGATAATGCAGTTTAGCTTAACGCACCTCTAAACACATCACACAATGTAAACACGACTTGATAAGCCATTGTTTACAGTCTGAATACACATTGTGGTTAATTCATATATTTGTAAGTAGATAGTTATAACCCCTTCAGGAAATGCATTATATTCTGAGTATCGTTAGACGAATTTATACAGCTTAGGAAGGAAGTGTGGGAATTTAATGGGTAAAGACGGTCTCGATTGATTCTCTGATTACCATATGACAATGTTATTCGTCAACCGTCTAATAATAGCAATAATTAACTTAAAATGCATCCTAATCTAGGGCTAAATAATATAAAACGTTTGCAGTCTGTCTACACAGTGTATTCACATGTACTTATAGTCCGGGCAATATGTGGTTATACCATAGTCTATGGGTTATACCCAAAACAAATTGCAATAATTTCGAAACCTTTTTTTTTTTTATGTTTCCTTAGGTATAAAGTAATTAAAAACTCAAAAGTTTACCAAAATCTAATTGGTGGAACATATTTTTTAAGGGGATAGTTAACCGGCCCATAAAATAGCATAACACGATTAAAAAAGGTAATTGAAAGGGTAAGAGGGTGTCCAAATCAATGCCAATGGTATTTTAGATGTTGTACAGTCCCAATGCACCCAAACATTATTTACTGTATATTGTGTTTTAAATAGTTGAAGTGAATATTAGAGAGATTGAATAGTTTAAGGCGGATCTTGACCCATTTTTGTTATTCGAAAAACACATGCAAGAATATAACACGTTCACATTTAATCATTTAAAAATGTAATGTTGTTGTATTCTAAATGGATATTATGCCTTACCTCAAACAATGATAAATGTATTGTTGCATGTAGAATAGAGAGTACAAGTTTAGGCCTAGTATTAAATTATTATATTACTAGAAACTGGTATGTAGAGGTGCTCTTACTATTCTATTGGTTGTGGTACCTTTAAGCGATCAATTTATTGTAGAAACTGGATACCTGTAAACTAGTATTCTTCTATCTATATGCTCAGGCCCAATCCCCATTTTGGGGGTAGCCGACTCAAGACAGAGCAAGAACAGGGAAAACACAAAAACAACATAAAACAAAAAATAAACACCGATAAAAAACACAAACTCTCACACATCCAGGTCACCCAGGAGAAGACCCAGAGACCAGGGTTACCAAGGTCGCTCCAGCACTCCCCCGGCCCCTGACCACCCGGAGAGGTTCCGATCTCGGCAGGCAGACATTCAGCGGAGCCAAAGCCACAAGCCCTCCCACCACACTTCCAGGCACACCCTTCATATTAATCGTCTCCCCGGGCCAGGCGCCTGATGGACTATTATCTAGTCCAACTTGCGCCCGACCCCTTACTCCAAATGACCACGTGTTCACTCAACTATTCACAAGCAATTTCCATTCACTCCTGTCCACCACCACTTCCCCTGCCTGATCTATAGTCATTCCTCTATCATCCAAAGCCTTTCTTACACAGTCTCTCCATCTCAATGGGGGTCTTCCTGCCCTTCTATCTCCCCTTGTACCTGACTCACATATTCTCTTTGTAAGCCTTTCATCTCTTATTCTTACTTTTGTCTTTCTCTATCTCATTCCTATAAATCTCTTGCTTTGCTATGTACAAACTTTGCAACTGCTTGCCTATATAATAAGTATAACTATTTCTTCTCTTTCAGATTGTCATCTAACCCAGGTAGGAGATAGAAAAAAGTAGAATTGAAAAAAGTACAGAACAGAAATGGATTTCTGCCTATTTTGTGAGAGGCCATTGTCAATTGGAGAGCAAACTGCTACATTGACACAAAAGGGTTGTGATGGTATCCTGAATGCCTGCAAAGCAAGAGGTACTCAGATAAATTTTATTCCTGGTCAGGTTGTTCACGTCAAATGCAAAAGTGAATTTACCAATCCAAGAGCAATACAATGTCACAACAAACGGAAACTTTCTGGAGAACCAAAACATCAACAGAAAACATGTAGATCGGAGGAATCAACTTTCAGCTATAAAGATGATTGCATATTCTGTGGATGCCCTGATGCATACAAAGGAAAAAGCTAGAACATAAACTTATTCCAGTCAGAACAATTGATTTCCAGGAGAAAATACTCAAGTCCTGTGAAGAGTTCAAAGGTGAAAGGGCTGATACTGTAAAAGGCAGAGTCATTTTTGCTCATGATCTACCAGCTGCAGATGCAGTGTACCACAACATTTGTAGTATTAACTTTCGAACAGGAAAGCAAGTGCCAAGAATGTTTCAGAAAAACACAGAACAGAGCACAACAAAGTGCAAAAGAGTCAGCGTAAGTGCTATTGGTAGGCCTAAAGACTCTCTGAAATCTGAAGCCTTTGAAGCAGTAGCAGAGTATCTTGAAAATAATGATGATGAGCAGATGACCATAACTGATCTGATGGACAAGATGAAAGAGTACCTCAGCGATACTGACATTGAACCATACAGCTTTCCACATATGAAGAGTGAACTCAAGAAACACTTCAAGGACAGAATAGTCATCATTGAGATCAATGGGAAAACAAAATGTGTTACTTTCCACAGCACTGCTTCCAAAATCTTACACAAGTCCCATGAGCAAACTACACAAAAGGAAAGCAATGAGAAAACCAACATCATAGAAGCAGCAGCTAATTTCATAAAACAGGACATCAAAGACATCATTCAAATGAAGGATGTATATCCCAGTGCTGATGATCTGTCACCAGACACAGCTATACAGTTCTTGCCACCCTCTCTACACAAGCTTCTGAAGATTCTGTTCTGTGGAAAAGACACAACATGTAAAATTGCCTCAGTAGGTCAAGCAATTATGCAAGCAGCTCATCCCAGTGTACTTCTGGCCCCTTTGCAAGTTGGTTTAGGTGTTCAGATGCATCACCTATTCCAGTCCAAGTTTTTGGTGCAATCCCTGAATCAACATGGGTTTTCCTGCTCCTATAGTGAGGTCAAGAAGTTTGAAAGGAGTGCATCAGTAGCACAGGGAACAGAAATGCCTGAACTTTCTGCGAACAATTTTGTACAATATGCTGGCGACAATGTGGACCACAATCTGATAACACTGGATGGGACAGGCACTTTCCATGGCATGGGCATGATTGTAATGGTGACACCTGGAGCAAAGTCGCCTAGAAAGATTCCAAGGGTTAATGTCACTGCTGATGATATTGCACATATTGGACGCATAGACATCCATCAATTCCTGTCTGAACGGGACATCTTCAAATCACTCTGCTTCCAACCACTGGCAAATCCGAGCATCAAAGAGTCATCGGCAGATGTAGATCTACTATGGAAATCATCTCTCCTCCTGAAGGTTCAAAGACCCCAGTGGTCTGGACTTATGCAGCTAGTCCACAAGGGAGACCATCCTGGTGCTTCATAATTTATTTTCCTTCCTATGATTGACTTGGACCCCAATGACCTGTCTTGTGTATACTCAACACTGAAGTTCATATCTTCCCACGCGAGACAGCATCATTCATGTCCCGTGATCACATTCGATCAGCCACTTTGGTGGAAAGCTCACACCATGGTAGAGAGTTTGCCAGAACTGCAGCCAGCTGCCATTCGTCTCGGAGCATTCCATACCGAAATGAGTTACCTGAGATCAATTGGTCACCTTATGAGCGGAACTGGCCTTCAGGAACTCCTGGAGGTGGTGTATGCTGGCAATACTGTTGGACACATGCTCTCTGGCAAAGCAGTCGGCCGTGCTGTTAGAGGGCATATTCTGGTAGATGCTGCACTAAATACTATGTTGACATCATCTGCACTTGGCACACAGCTCCCACTCTCCGGAGACACTCTCCAACCAGATGCAGATTGTGAAAATGGTACCCAGCAGTCATCACCTTTGGATTCAGGTTACTACTCTTGTTATACTTCATATTGTATTAAATTAATAAATACTTTGATTAAAGACTGTCACTATTCAGTGTAGAAGACCATGACACACAGCTCCCACTTTCCTCAGACACTTTACAGACAGATGCAAATGTCCAGCAGCCATCTCCTTTGGATTAAGGTTATTAACATTGTTATATTTGTTATCTATTGAAATGCATAACTACTTACAGTAAAGTAAACTATTCAAATTTTTCTAGGATTTATTATTCTTATGTCATAGCAAATTATACATATATTTGTCTTTGCTACAGAATCCCCCGATGATGCTGTACAAGACCACCTTCTTCCTGCCTTGAAATGCCTATTGGAAGGCATTCTGTCTGGGTCAATATCCCCTTCTGATGTGGATAACAGTGAGGCTGTGAAGCTACTACGCAAAAGACTGGAGACAGAGAAAGAGAAGTTATGCAACTGCCGTGTAGCTAGACTCTGGTTGCAGTATATGGAAATAGTGGATTTGTTACACAGATTCATCAAGGCAGAAAGACTTGGTGACTGGGCACTTCACCTTCAGTGCCTCTATGACATGTTGCCATTCCTTGTGGCCTCTGGCCATAATCTATATGTTAAGTGTGTGCACGTGTATTTGCAGAAAATGCTTACACTTGAGGTCGACCGTCCTGAGGTGTACAGACATTTCATGAATGAACTGCATGTTGTGCACCGCTCAGAAAGACTTTGGGGAGGCATCTCAACTGATCTTGCCATAGAGCAGTACCTTATGTGAGCTTTGAAGACAAGAGGAGACTGAGGAAGAGGATTCACAGAAACACAGCGCCTCATCTGGGTTCTCTCCACTCCCTCTTGTGCTGAAGTGAATAGTGCCATGCAGGATTTCACTGGTGAGACATTCACCTCCAGTGAACAATACAAAGAGACCAGCAGAGCAAGGATGAACAAGGACTCTAGGGATGTGAAAAACCTCTTGCAATACCTGGCTCCAAGAAATCCCTTCAGCACTGCTGGACCACCAAATCTTCGAAACATAGCCACTGGGGTAAATGCACATGCAACAGTGAACTGCAACACAGCCACACATGTTGGCAATGAAATATTGAAATCCATGACAGGCCAAAAGGTAGCCGAGTACACATTCCACAAGAAGAATCAGGCAATAACAATGGACACAAAAACCTCAGTGAAGATTAGAGATGATGTAGTACATGTGGACCCCCTACTACTTTTCCAGCGTCTGGTAACAGCAGGCACTAGATGTGGTGACCTAACTGAGGTATTCAAATATGAACTCTGCTCCTACCCACCTACAATGTTTGAGTCACCACATATGATGAGACCTGCCAACAAAGCCAGCTTAGCAGACAGTCTGTGGTATTCTACAATTGAGGCAGCCCCCAAACCACCAGACCAGGCTCAGTTTGTCCTTGATGGAGGTGCTCTCCTTCACAGAAACCCATGGACAAAGGGATCTGCCTGGGGTGAAATTCTGAAAGCATACACTACATATGTCATTCACAGGTATGGGAGAGCCACTGTTGTGTTTGATGGCTACCTTGACTCCCCTAGTACCAAGGACAGTACACACATAAGAAGAAGTGGTGGCTGCATTGGTGCTGCAGTGCACTTTGATGCAACAATGGCCCTACAGACCAAGAAAGAAGCATGTTTGTCAAACTCGCAGAACAAAAAAAGGTTCATCAACATGCTAGGGAGCAGACTTGAGGCAGTGGGTTGTGATGTTCTCCATGCCAAGGGTGATGCTGATGTTTTAGTAGTAGAGGCAGCTGTGGAATGTGCAGAAAAGAACAATACTGTTGTGATTGCAGATGACACAGACATCTTGATTCTTCTGATTCATCATGCTGGCTATGCCAAGTACAACATATGGTTCCAACCAAATGTCAAAAGGGAAAGCTAAAAGGCTCAGAGGTGTTGGAATATAGAAGCTACAAGGTGTCACCTGGGGAGCACTGTCTACAGCAACATTCTATTTGCTCATGCTTTTCTGGGTTGTGACACCACATTCAGGCTGCATGGCATCAGAAAGAATAAGGCAATTTCAAAACTGAAGGGTGACATCTTCTCCAGACAAGCAGCGGTGTTCATGGATTCAAATTCAAAGATGGAAGATGTAATCAAAGCTGGAAACCATGCCCTTGTCTCCATATACAATAGTGATCAAGATGAAGACCTTGACAGCTTGAGGCTCCGCAGGTTTTATGACAAGACGACAAGCAGCACTGCAGCAGTTGAACCCCGTGTTCTACCTCCAACATCAGCTGCTGCTAAGTACCATAGCCTGCGTGTCTATCAACAGGTGCAAGTTTGGCTGGGCCATGGTCAAAATGTACCTCCAGAACTATGGGATGGAAGATTAGTGAAGAGAAAATGGGGCCCATTCTGACTGATAATCCTCCAGCTCCACAAGAACTACTACAAGGCATCCGCTGTTCCTGTAAAACTGGCTGCTACAGTTTCCGGTGCACCTGCAAACGCAATGGACTAGATTGCTCAGTTGCTTGCAGTGACTCGGGGAGTATGCTCAAACACTCAAACATTGCCTCCTGATACTGATTCAGAAGAAGAGGAACTTTAATGTCACATTTTTGTATCAGTGTACGTCAGTAAAGTGTACTTAAAATGTGTTTAAGGAAGGTCATGGAGCAGCTAAGGTAACATTTAATGACATAAAAAGATTGAATACCATGTCTTCATAACTATTGTATGGGTTTGATACATAATACAATTGGTTGGAAACATCTATTCAAGTTTGTAATGAGCGCAAAAGCAATATTTAGGAATTTTAGGGGGTAGGGGTAAACTGAGCTTTTAAAAAGTATGATCACCAATTAGATTTTGGTAAACTTTTGAAAATTATATTGTCACATACCTATAGAAGTAATAACAAATTGTTTGAAAACTATTTCAATTTTTTTTGGGTTACCCCCTAAACTTCCACAGGTTGCCCGGACTATTATGAGCAGAATTAGATGATACTAGGCCGCCAAGACGTCTTCGGCCTAAGTGAATGCATATTTCTGCACTTTCTTACACCAATTTTCTTCACAACCCTTTCTCTGGCCAATCCCTTCCTTCCTTGATTATTTTAAATTATCTCAACAATGACGCTTCCTTCAGACACATGAACGTTTGCCGTGGCGCTCAATGTCTGTCTGATGATTCCTCCAGGGTATTTTATCCACCCTCTCCTCAATGTACATGTACGTTCATCACTTCGAGGCGGTCTTCTGTTTTATCCTTACGCATTCCTTCACCGTCCTCTTCTTTTGGCTCTATATTTTTCACCTACATACCGTAATTGTCACTGTGCCTCTTGATAAGTTTAAAGGTCGTTTCGTCCCCAGAGAGTGTGGTTAGTCTCACGTCCTAAATTTGAGAACACAAATGAAGAAGGAAATAGTAAGGAATGGCAGCTCGGGAAGAGAGAGGTGGAACATATGGAGAAGGATGGGTAATTTCCTTGAGCCTGAAGGAAAGTATAATGGTGTGCTTCACTAACGAGTGGAGAGTTGTTGGTGATGGTGGTGGAGACGTGGGTGGTGGAGGTGGTAGTGGTGGTGATGGAGACATGAGTGGTGGAGGTGCTGGTGGAGACGTGGGTGGTGTAGGTGGTGGTAGAGACGTGGGTGATGGTGGTGACGTGTGGGTGGGGAGAGACATTGAGAAAAAAAGTTGTATATACGAAAATCAAGAGAAAGACTGCGAAAGCCGGAAGGCATAGGAGGCCAACATGTAAGAGTTTTGTCTATGTGTATGAAGGAGACAAAAGGCAAAGCTGCCTGTAACAAGTGTCTCCTCCAAAGTTGAAAACAGTGAAAGATAACCTATTTCAAGGTACATTAGGAAGCTTGAAGAAGTTTGTCATAGGATGAGGGAAAGACAGATTGAGGGAGAGAATTCCAGAGCTTTCTTGTTGAGTTGAAGAAAGAAAGAATATATTTAAAGTCAGTTAATAAAGGAAGCTGATAATGAACTCGTGTAACTGATGACTGTTAAACGTGGTGGAAATGTGACTCTGATGTTAAGGGGAGGTATTGGTTTCTTCTAAACCCCCTTATCCCTCATTGTTAGCCCCATTAGGCGTGAGATTTCAAGACGTTCGGCCCATTAGTTTGTCGATTTTAAGAACTTTCACCCCTATTTCTGTCAATGTTAAGACCTTTCATGCCATTTAGGTATAAAACATTTCTTGTCGAGCGATAGCGAGCCTGCAATTTAAGAGGAACCGGACTTCGTCCGGGATGTTTTTCTACCGAAAAATGTAAAAAAATAATCTTGAAAAGGAGTCAAGGGGGTGTAATTCCAAGCTTAATGGAGGTCTAGGAAGCAAAATCAATATGTCCTTAAAAGTCCTGGTCATGTAACTCTTATTAAAGTCCCAACATGAAGCAGGCCCTGGAATGCCACACTAATACATACAGGTATACATACACACACACACCTTCACAACAAAGCAAGTACACACAATTACAAAAACACAACAGTACACACACACCTTCACAAACACCCCAATAATCCTTCAATTACATCTTTCCCCTAGTGAGCCCTAAGCCAGAGATTAAACGTGTACAATGTATTCATAACGGCGGCCCCCTACTACAGTCTCTTATGTAGCAGTCCAGGCCTCACTCAAATATCAAGGGGAGCTCCACCATCTGTGTGACTGGGTTTTTAGGATGTACTTTCCTTCACAGCCTTAACATGTACTGGCCTAGCATTAATGGCAGACTCTGTAAACCTAAGGGGAGGATTTATTTTCCTTTATTAATATTATTATTTTGTCTTTGCTCCCTAGACCTACATTATGCAGTATATATACAGTAGGCTATATATGTATACAGATCCAAGAAAGTATAATATTAAACCATTATATCAACAGCCTCTCTCCACCACCTCCACTATCTTCTACAACAGTAAGCTTTCCCTCAATCTGTCTTGGCCTCATACTATGACTTGAACTACTTTAAGTTCCGTGTGTCTAGACATTTTGACTCTAACGTGCCTTGAATGTCAGTCTCTATAACTCTTTCAACTTTTGGGGGACACTTGTTACAGGCAGTTCTTCCTTCTGTCTCCTTTAGACACAAATTAAAAATAAATAAATAAATAAATATATATGCGAAGACAAAAAGAAAATAATAAACTGAAAAAACAAAAAATAAAACGAAGGAATTTAGCGAAACGAAGAAAAACATACGGAGGAAAATAAAATAAAAAACTAACAGAAAAACGAAAACAAAGGAATGAAAACAGTAAAAAAAAATAAAAAATAACATTTATCAACAGCCTCTCCTCCCACCCCCGCAATATTCTCATCACTAAATTACTGTCTCTACCACTCTAACAATAAGTACATATATTACCATGCAAGTCTTGGATGACTGGCTCAGATAATATGCTGTTATTTACATACTCATCTGGCCGGGGAGCCTAGGAATTACATACTTAGGGTAAAGCAAGCTCGTTCGCTGCTACTACTACTACTACTACTACTACTACTACTACTACTACTACTTCTACTATTATTACAACTACTACTATATAGGCTGTAGGTCTTGTAAATCTAATGTTGTTGTTGTTGTTGTTCCCTAAGCTGCCTGGCCGAACAGCCCTGAGTCCCTGAGGAAGGCCATGGCCACGATCGGGCATTCCCACAGAGCTCTCATTGAGTGTAGATTGTGTTTTTGGCGTATGTGGTTGTGTGAAATGCAGTCTTCTATGATGTGTTTAATGGTATGGGGTGCTGGGTTACATCCCAAGCAGGTGTCGACGACTGAGTCATCCAGTCTCTTCTGATAGCTCAGGAGAGCTGGATGGTGTCCGCATCTCAGCATGGCCAGGTGGACTCTGTCCTCGCGAGGAAGGGAGGATTCAGAAGGATGGATTTCGGGAGGTCGTGCTTGCAGCTGTGTGTTGTCTGTGAGTGAGTGGATGGATCGGCGAGAGAAATGAGTGGATGTGCTTCTGGAAGTTGGTTCGGGGTGGGCAGGGAGGGAGAGAGGACAGTAATTGTGTGTGATACCGTGTGCTGGGTGTTGTTTTGATATTTCTTGGTGTCTGTGGGTGTGTTGCCATGTAGTTTAGTGGGTGGTCCTGGTTCATGGAGGCTGCTGCCAGGAATTGAGTGCCTCTCATGTCCAGATGGTCTTTGACTTTGAGGATTTTGGTTTCTTGATGTAGGTGTTCTGTGGGTGCAGTAGCTGTGCAGCCTGTAATGATCTTTAGGGCTTTTTTTTTAATAGTCTGTAAGGTCTTAATTATGTGTTTCAGCTAGGTTAGAAGCCCAGCCTGGGCTTGCGTATTCCATCACTGATCTTATGTATTGTTTATATACTGTGGTGGTGGTTTCTTTGTTGTGTCCAAATTTTATGTGAGCAAGTGACCTGAGGGCGTTAAGTCTGGGTGTCAGTTTCTTTATAATATTTGTGGTGTGCTGTTTGAATGTCATATGAGTATCATATGTTACTCCTGGGATTTTGGGTGTGTGTGTATGTGTTAGGGGTGTGTTGTTTATCGTGAGCTGAGGGATGTATTTGTGTTCTCCTGTCCAGCTTGTGAGCAGGGTTGCGGTGGATTTGGCTGGGGCTAGATTAAGTCTGGTTGTAGTGCACCAGCCATGTAGTGTGTTGAGATAAGGTTGAAGGAGATCTGTTGCTCTTATTGGGTCATGGTGTGTGCATGTGAGTGTTATGTCATCTGCATAGGAGGCTAAGAGTATTTGGGGCGTATTGGGTGTAGTTATATCGTGCATGTACAGATTGAAGAGTGCGGGCGATAGGACGGATCCTTGTGGGACTCTGTTTGGAAAGTTTCTGATTCTAGATGACTGACCGGCAAAAGATATGTGTGCACATCTGCCTGCTAGGAAGTTGGCCAGCCACCTTTTTGTGTTGTTGTGCATGTTTGTGTTGTAGATTTTGTTTGTTAGGTTGTGGCGGGGGATGGCATCGAAGGCTTTACTAATGTCGAGTGTGGCTAATAGTGATCTGTGTGGTGGTCTAGCTGAGTTGATGCCGTCAAAAGCTCTTTGTGTAAGGTCTGTGAGAAGAGTGTTTGTGGAGTGCAGTGGCCTAAAGCCATGTTGTGTTGGAGCTAGGGGAAGGTCGGGTGTACTTAGTTGTAGTACTAGGCGTTCCATGACTTTGGAGTGGGTGCAAAGGAGTGTGATGGGGCGGTGCGAGGAGGGTAGCGTGGAATCTTTGTTGGGTTTGGGGAATGTGATGATGATACCATGCTTCCAGATGTCTGGTATTGTGTTGTGTGAATAACTGTAGTTTGATATGTTAGTGAGTGCTTGTATGCCTTGTGGTCCCAGGTGTCTGAGGTGTATGTTGCTTATGTTGTCTAAGCCACAGGCGGGTGAGTGCTTGAGATTGTTGATGATATGCTTTGTCTGGTGGTTGGTGAAGGGTGTATAGTCAGAGTCTGTGGGGAATTGTCTCTTACGTCGGATGACACGTCGGTCGTCTTTGTGAGGTTTTAGGTGGCTGACATGTGAGAAGTGATTGATGAGAATGTTTGCTTGTTGTTTACATGAAGGAGTAGTCTGTTGTTGTGATTGCAGCATGTGATTGTGTTGTGTTGCTGTTGGAAAGTGTGATGCTGTTTAGTGTTTGTAGAGTTTTGGGGGGTTTGTTTTGTGATCAAGCGTTTGTAGGAAGTTATTCCAATTTAGTTTTTGTTGTTCTTGTATTTTGTTGTTAGTCTGGGTGTTAAGTGCTTGGATTTGTTGTATGATGTCTTGTGTGTGGGGTGCTGGGGAGTGTTTCAGTATGTCACGTTGTATGATGAGGTTTTGAATTTCTGGTGTGAAGTTGGGGTTGTGTCTTTTTCTGTTACCTCTTGGAATGTGTTTCTTGTCAGCGTTTTGTATAGTTTTATTGAGTATGTGTACAGCATTGTTGATGTTAGTGATGGGTGTACTGTTTAGAGTTGTGAAGTGTTGTTCTGTCTCATTTGTGAATGCTTCCCAGTTAGCTCTTTTATAATTGGTGTATGTGTGTTTGTGGCTAGCTGGGGTGAGTCTGGTTTTGGTGGTGATAATGATCGGGAGGTGGTCAGAGCCTAAGGTTCTGACCACCCTCCAGGATGTTGTGGGGGCGAGTTCTGGGGAGCAAAAGGTGATGTCTGGAGATGATGGGTTATAGAGGGCTTGGTGAGGAATATGGGTATGTTGATGGATGTCGTTAAGGATGATGAGGTTATCAGTTTGGTTTTGTAGTACCAGCCCTCTGTCTGTGTCGGGGTTGTCGACAAACCAGGCCGACGTCTTGGCGTTGAAGTCACCACCCAGGATGATGGGTAAGTGTGGTCTGTATTAATTTGGTACTGTAGGGGATGTTTGGGGAGGGATGTATGTGTTTATGATGGTTATGTTTGAGTTGTTGCCAGTGCATATTTTAATTGATTGTATTTCTGTTGTGTTATCATTTGGGGGAAGCAGGGATTTGGTATGTACACTGGTAACTATGTTGAGTACCGGTATATATCACAAATACACGTGAGCCACTAAATGTTTCTAATCTCTCAGTGGGGTTCGAACCGCCGACTGTCAGGATGATAGCCGACGCTTTAATCAACTACACCACGGCAGTCTTTGATATTTCTTTGTGTACCAGGGTGATGAGTCCACCGCCGACGGCCCGGTCTTGTCTGATGGTGGTGAAATCATGAAATGTAAGTGTTTTTTGTGTTGTGCGGAGTTTTGTTTCTTGTAAGATGGCAATGTGTATGTTGTGTTGTTTGATGAAGTGTGAGAGTTCGTGTTTCTTTGTGCTGATGCCATCTATGTTCAATTGGAGAATGTGAATGTTATGTGCACGATGTATGTTGGGTGCTGCTGTACGAGGATGGGGTGGGGGTGAGGGAGGAGGTGTAAATCTAATGTAATCTCCATAGTATACGACATAAAGAGGATTGATTGATTGACTACTACTACTACTATTACTACTACTACTACTACTACTACTACTACTACTACTACTACTACTACTAATTTCTCTCTTTTGTTTGATCGTGTTGTGCAGTATGTAATGTGCTAGTAATAGCATATACAGCCTCCTTTGATACACAGACAGGGGAGAAGAAACCCGCCACCAATAACACGTAGACGAATGCATACAAAACACACAAACGTACGGAATATAATGTTAGTCTTAGAAACGATATATTATTGTTACTATGTGAATGAAGGAGACAAAGGGCAAAACTGCATGTAACGAATGTCTCCTCCAAAGTCGAAAGAGTGACAGACAGCCAAGTTCAAAGTACGTTAGAAACCAAATATTTAGACACGAGGAGCTTGAAACAGTTTAAGTCATAGGATGAGGGAAAGACAGATTGAGCATATTCTAGGTTGTAGCAGCAGCTGGTAGGTGGGCAAGATTTAATTATAATATATATAGCAGGGCCTCAAATAAAGGATGATGGAAGACAAGGATAGTACAGAAGAAGAAGGAGAGAGAGAGAAAAATTTAATCAACAGAGCTAGAGAAAGAGATAAAACCAGAGCAAAGGAAGGGACAGCGCCAGATTAGAAGCGAATGAGGGATTACAGAAGAGAAGGGAAGAAAGCAGGGGTAGAGAAAACAGGGGAAGAGAAAGCAAGGGAAGAGAAAACAGGGGAAGAGAAATCATGGGAACACAAAACAGAGGAAGAACCACATAGGGGAAAGCAGGGGAAATAAAAGCAGGGTAAGATAAATTAGGGGAAGAGAAAGCAGGGGAAGGGAAAGCAAAGAAAAATAAAACAGGGGAAGAGAACACAGGGTAATAGAAAGCAGAGGAAGAGACAGCAGAGACAGAGAAAGCAAGGGAAGAGAAAGCAGGGGAAGGGAAAGCAAAGAAAAATAAAACAGGGGAAGAGAACACAGAGTAATAGAAAGCAGAGGAAGTGACAGCAGAGACAGAGGAAGATAAAGCAAGGGAAGTGAAAGCAGAGACAGATAAAGCAGAGGAAGAGAAAGCAGGGGAAGATAAAGCAGAGGAAGAGAAAGCAAGGGAAGAGAAAGCAGGGGAAGAGAAAGCAGAGACAGATAAAACAGGGTAAGAGTAAGCAGGGAAAGGGTAAACAGAACTGAGTGTGTGGAACTGAAAGGGTTGAGCGGAGAGGGGCGGAGCGTGAGAGGAATATAATCTAGAAGGAACCTCTCTTTTACGATGCATTTTATGTTACGCATCCTAGTTCTGACCACCGGTACAGGCACTCAAAAATCATAAAACAAATCCTGGGTTAATAAAGTTTTAAATTTTACATGTTCGTCGATGAAAGCTGAGTGTGGAATGCAATATTTCTACTGAATAATGTATACATTTTCTTTCGAAGGTGGGGTGTGTGTATGTGTGTGAGGGGGGAGGGGGGGGGGTATAAGTTGATGGGGGACAAATACAAAAATGAAAAAGAAAGATAAACAAAAATAGTGAACAATAATTATACACAAAATCTAAACCTCCCAATAATAAAATAAGAACACGGAAATCTGCAAAAGGCCGACCGGCCCACACAAGGCAGATCCCATTCACACCCAAACCATATAATTCATATGACTATTATATTCATTTAAGCAAAGAAAGCATGTCATTTATAAGTTGGCAGGTGATGGGCCTGTTAATACTGTTACAAGTTGATCTCGCCTTGGGGGTGTTATTTCATGCTTGATAGAATTCTAGATTATAAACTAAACCCCCCACCCTTCGTTTAATGTTCAGCAATTATTGAGTGTTGGGTTAAGAGAGAAAGAGAGATAAGGTGAAAAAAGACACCATGACAAATTAAGAGACTATTATATATGTGGCTGTGAGAGAGAGAGAGAGAGAGAGAGAGAGAGAGAGAGAGAGAGAGAGAGAGAGAGAGAGAGAGAGAGAGAGAGAGAGAGAGAGAGAGAGAGAGAGAGAGAGAGAGAGAGAGAGAGAGAGAGAGAGAGAGAGAGAGAACTCAAAGAAAGGTACTCAGGCTAATAGATAAAACACAAGAAGGGATAATCAATCAAGTAAATAGCAAGTGGAAAAATAGATCCACGTGATAGAAAAAGTTTATATTGTTATGAAGACAACAAAATGCAGCTTAAGAAGGATATGTAGCAGTAAAACGGGATAAGTGACGCTATAATTCCGTAGCTATATCTGAAAATACATTACATCACCATCACTCTCTCTCTCTCTCTCTCTCTCTCTCTCTCTCTCTCTCTCTCTCTCTCTCTCTCTCTCTCTCTCTCTCTCTCTCTCTCTCTCTCTCTCTCTCAACTTTAATGGGGGCGACCTGTTTTTGTTCTGTCCTTTTCTATCTTTCTCTGGCTTGTATCCATTTGGCCCCATTCAGCCTACTGTTTTAAGACGTTTATCCCCATCCAGGTGTCAATTTTTTATTGGTGAGCGGTAGCGAGCCAGCATATTTGTTATTTTTGTTTGACAGCAGGCTAAATTTGTAAATTTTTCGATAGAAAAATGTCTCCGGCGAAGCCGGATTTCTTCATATAATGCTGGCTCGCTCTCCCTCGCCAGGAAGAAATCGACACCTAGATGGGGATAAACGTCTTAAAATAGTTGGCTGAATGGGGCCGAATGGATACAAGCCAGAGAAAGAGAGAAAAGGACAGAAATAACAAAAAGCAGGTCACTCCCCTTAAAAACCGGGTGCCTGGATCATAAATAATTCAAGACGACGGGGATATGTTGACCTCTTTGACCTTCACCCTCAAGACCTCGAGGGGCAAACTGACCTACTTTATTTGTGTTGGTATTGTTGTGCGGCGCGTTTTGTTTTCAAGGGGATGTTTTTACTTAGGGGATTCTGGTGATGGGCTGGTCTATCAGAGTGAGAACTGAGCCATCTCTGCCATACCCATAGCTTACTCTGACTGTTCCTTTTACTTTTATATTTTCTAGATCTCAAGTGACGGCGTCTTTTCCGTGGATTGACCTCCCAGTCTACCTAGATTTTTTTTTTTTTTTTTTTCTATGTGATTGAGGGAGGCAAAAGGCATAACTGCCTATAGCGAGTGCCTCACCCATAGTTGAAAGAGTGACAGGGCCAAAATCAAGGGACGTTCGAGCCAAAATGCCTGGACACACGGAGTTTGAAGCAATTTAAGTCATAGGAAGAGGGAAAGACTGATTCTGGGAGAGAGTTCCAGAGCTCAGCTGTTGAGTAGAAGAAAGTTTGAGAGTAACGTTTAACTCTTGGGTTGGAGAGTTGCACAGAGTAGGGGTGGGATTGAGTTGCAAGACGGGTACCACGTGCCCTACGTAAAGGAGGTGGTATGCACTGGGATAGCTCTGAGGAACACTGATTATTATAGTAGCGATAGAATAACGAGAGAGATGCAACATTGCGGCGGAGAGAGAGAGATTGCAGAGAGTTGGTGAGTGGACGGGAGTTAATGATACGAAAGGCCTTCCTTTCAACTTTGTCTAGGAGAGCGGTGTGAGAGGAAGCTCCCACACATGTGAACAATACTCAATACAAGGGCGCACTATGCCCCTGTACAGAGCAAGAAGCTGTGCAGGGGAAAAGAACCCCCTAAGGCGGTTCCCAGCTTCTGGGAGGCTGCCTTAGCAAGACTGGTAATATGGTCCTTCCAAATGAGAGCAGAAGAAAAAGAGACACCAAGAATATTGAGAGAAGATGAAGGGTTGATTTTTGTATTGTTGAAGAATAAGGGATAGTCCGCTGGGAGATCCTGACGGGTAGATAGATGGAGAAATTGGGTTTTGGAAGCATTAAAGTTAACAAGGTTTTCTCTGCCCCAATTGGAAATAGTATTTAGATCAGAATTTAAGAGATCTATGGCTTCATTACGTTTGTCGTTGAGGGATTGCTGGCTGGGGCGTTTTGAAAAACTAATGGAGTAGTGTAAGGTTGAGTCGTCTGAGTATGAATGGATGGGAATTAAGGTACAGTTAAGGAGATCATTTATAAAAATTAGAAAGAGAATAGGAGATAGGACAGAGCCCTGAGGAACACCAGAGTTTATAGGGTGAGAAAGTGAACAATGGCCGTCCACAACCGCGGCTATGGAACGGCCGGAAAGGAAATTAGAGACAAAGGCACAGATGGAGGGATAGAAACCGAAGGAGGGTAGTTTAGAAATTAAAGATTTATGCCAGACTCTATCGAAGGCTTTCGATATGTCTATTCCAATAGATTGGAAGCCAAAGCGTCACATTTTTTCCTTTGCCCCTCAACTTTCTCTTCATAATTGCTGAGGGGCACAGGGCCCTGGGTAGGGCTTTGGTTTCCAGGGCGTTTCCGCACCTTCCTCAGCTCCCCGCCATGGAGAGGCTTCGGTCACCCAGGCTTTATTGTGGTAGGCAGTGAGGGTTCTGTGGGGGCGCACGGTCATGGCCTTGGCCTTGCTCGGGGCCTTGGGGCTGTTCAGCCAGGCAGCTGAACAACAACAACAACAACTTAGGGTTTTTTTCGAACCTTCTTCTCCCTCATGCTTAACCACAATAGTTTTGAGACTTGATGGTATTTGCCCCATTAGTTTGGCGATTTTAAGACCTTTCGTGATATTTAGGTGTCGATGATTTTGCCATGGAAGTATAGATGTTACTTTTTTTATTTATTTTTTTAGAGCAAAACTTGTAAATGAATATGTATTGTGCAGGAAATTGTACCATTGAAGATGCCTTTAACGTCGTAATTAAAATAGATTATGAATAACAATGGGAACGTATAGATTTTCTCACTATAATCTCCATGTGTGTGTGTGTGTGTTTGAGTGTGATCGACGTCTTTGAAAATCCCGATTTAGCCGAAAATATACAAAGTCCCTCGCCCACTATCGCCGAAAATATAGTCAAGTCTCCTTTACCCCTTTATGACAAGACATGCCAGTTAGATTAGGTAGCGGGAGGGTGGGGACGGCTACCCCCTCTTTGCTAGATTAGGTAGCGGGAGGGTGGGGACGGCTACCCCCTCTTTGCTAGATTAGGTAGCGGGAGGGTGGGGACGGCTACCCCCTCTTTGTTAGATTAGGTAGCGGGAGGGTGGGGACGGCTACCCCCTCTTTGCTAGATTAGGTAGCGGGAGGGTGGGGACGGCTACCCCCTCTTTGCTAGATTAGGTAGTGGGAGGGTGGGGACGGCTACCCCCTCTTTGCTAGATTAGGTAGCGGGAGGGTGGGGACGGCTACCCCTCTTTGTTAGATTAGGTAGCGGGAGGGTGGGGACGGCTACCCCTCTTTGTTAGGTTAGGTAGCGGGAGGGTGGGGACGGCTACCCCTCTTTGTTAGATTAGGTAGCGGGAGGGTGGGGACGGCTACCCCCTCTTTGTTAGATTAGGTAGCGGGAGGGTGGGGACGGCTACCCCCTCTTTGTTAGATTAGGTAGCGGGAGGGTGTTTAGCCTCTTCTGTACCGGCGACGTCATTTTAATTTTATTCTACCTATTTAGACGATTTATTCTACCTATTTATTCTACCTATTTATACGATTTATTCTACCTATTTATTCTACCTATTTATACGATTTATTCTACCTATTTATACGATGTATTCTACCTATTTATTCTACCTATTTAGACGATTTATTCTACCTATTTGTTCTACCTATTTAGACGATTTATTCTACCTATTTGTTCTACCTATTTAGAAGATTTATTCGACCTATTTTTAGACGATTGTGTGCAGTTTGAGAAGAGTTTGTGGTAGTACAAATTGTTAACCCTCTCAGACATATGGCGCAATTTTGAGCCTATTGGGGATACTTTAAAGTCTTTGTTACCATCAGGGGTATTTATAAACCTTTAGTTTAGTTACTTCAACCTCTGCAGTTGTTTTTGAGTTAGCTGTGGGCAGAAAACTAATTTTGGAGGTAATTATAAGAGTGAGAGAACTCTATTTCTTATTGCTAATCTGGCAACCTTTGCGTCATAAATGCGTGAAAAGGTTAAGTAGGATAGTTCGAAGCCTGTAATTTGCTGGAGGCCTAGTTAAACTGAATAAACTCGTCTAATAGCAGCCAGAGTAAATGTAATAGGACGGCACCGGTACTGAACGGGTTAGGTTAGGTAGGTTAGGGTAATAATATGATAAATAACAACAAAACACTATATTCTTTGAAAAATGAACAAACAAAAGAGGTAAATAAGGCTAAGAAAGGAATCTTCAGTGATGCCCCATGACTAATACATAAACACTATTTAGACCAAACACATTCTCATGATAAATACAATACCGATACGTTAGCTAATATGAAGCAATTGATTTGTTTCTCCTTCATGTTTAGCCCCATTAGTTTTCAAATGATAAGACTTTCACTCATTTCTTTGTCAACATTAAGACCTTTCGTGCCGTGTCGGTGTTGATTTTTTCCTGACGAGCTATAGCGAGCCTGTATTTTAGGAGGAATATGTGAAACTCCACTAAACAAGAACATACAGTATATTAAAAAACAACAACGTGAACATAGTAAACCTTTGCATTTTCAACATAATATTGCGCAAAATGTTTGTGAAATGACCTCGCTGTCTGTAAAATTATGGTTAAGGGGGGTCACCGGCATTATTTATCTTTCTCTCCTTTTCTCTCTTTCCCTGGCTTATATCCATTCTGCTCCATTCAGGCTAATTCAGCCAACTGTTTTAAGACGTTTATCCCCATCCAGGTGTCGATTTCTTCCTGGCGAGCGATAGCGAGCCAGCGTTGTATGGAGAAATCCGGCTTCGCCGGAGAATTTTTTCTATCGAAAAAATGTACAGATTTAGCTTGCTGTCAAAACAAAAATATATATGTGTTGGCTCGCTACCGCTCGCCAGGAAAATATTGACACCTGGATAGGGGTAAAGTCTTAAAACAGTAGGCTGAATGCGGCCGAATAGATACAAGCCAAAGAGAGAGGGAGAGAAAGAGAAAAAAGCGAAGTGACCTCCCTTAATATTGAGTTCCAGTCAAGTTAATGACCTTAAGTTCAGAGATAAAAAATATATTGCTTTTTCTATTTGCTTTATGTTTGCATCTGTACCGGCGACGTCCTTATTATTTCATTCAAGCTACATTTAGAAGATTTTGCTAAGTATAAGAAGGAACTGTGGTTGTAAAAACGGCTAAGCGAGATATTTCGATGCCTGTTCCTTGCATGAGCCCCTTTTTAAACTGAATACAATAGTCTAAATAAAGCTAGACTATACTTAAATAGACGTCGCCGGTACAGCAAGGGTTAATATTGAGTCATGGCAAAGCTAATGACCGGAAGCTCAGAGATAAAAATATATTGATTTTCTGTTTGCTTTACGTTTTCTTTACAGGGAAGATAGGGAATGGAAAGACAATGGAGAGAAAGTGAATGTGGAATAACTAGTAAAACAAATAAAGGAGTAGCGAAATAGGCGAAGGGAAGATATAATACTACTACTATTAATACTATTATCTATAATTCGTATATTTATAATAATTGTTAAAATAATATATGAAATTACAAGAACAATATTAAGAACAAGAACAACTAAGATACCGGTATTAACAAAAATATACTACTACTACTACTACTACTATATATAGTATATTCATCATAATTAAGCCAAACATATTGATCAACAACCTCTATATCTCAAAACCGACTATAGTAATTGAGCTAATATTTCTAACATTTGGGAACATTTGGCCCGATCGTGGCCATGGCCTTCCTCAGGGACTCGGGGCTGTTCGGCCAGGCAGCTTAGGGAACAACAACAACAACAACAACAACATTTGGAAGACTCCGCGATTTCATAGGCTTACAAATTTACAGCTCATTTGCTCTAGTCCATTTTTAGTTACAAAGGTTAGGGTCCACAAATATCTGGCCTACCTATAATGAATGGAATATAGTACTAATAATATATTAATCAAAATAGGTATAAAACAAGGATGGGACAGTGAAAGATAAGAGAATTATTATTATCATTATTATTATTATTATTATTATTATTATTATTATTATTATATGAGATGCCGAAGTCTCCAACCAGGGTGCAGAAACACCATCAACATGAATCCACACAAAACACCCGGAGGCACTGGAAAGAGACTACGGCAACTTAGGAAAAAATAAAAACATATACTGTACTGTACATATACACATACTAAACACAGATAACATATTATGCAGTGGAGGATATCAAGTATAAATATAATACAATAAAATAGAATACAATTAGTTTAAAAATTAGAATTAATGCTGCAAAAAAACATTAACTCTAGACTTAAAAATGGAGATATGAGCTGAATTGACTAGCTCATTTGGCAACTTATTCCACAAGTCAACCATGGCCGGCACAAAACACCGTGAAAACTGTGTAGTAGAAAAATTAACACGGCTCATGGCAAGATCATTAAGATTGCTTGTGAATCTAGTTGCACGAGCCCGGACATAGGGCCCAGGCAGAACCCCATGTAAGGGATGTTGAGGGATGTTGAGGGTCGTTAAAAACTTTATATAAAAGACTAAGGGCACCAACTTTACGTCGATGACACAGATCAAGAGACAAATGAGGTAGAATAAAACTGATGGAATTTAGCGACCTGTCAAGCAACTTGAGATGGCAGTCAGCTGCTGACAACCAGACAGGTGAGCAATACTCGAAATGTGGCAAAATAAAAGCATAAAAAGACTTGATAATTGTGGCGTCACAAGCAAATGTTTTATAAACCTTGCGAAGCAGACCATTTTTTTGGGAAATGGAAGAGGAGAAAGAACGAATATGCTTTTCAAAAGTAAGTTTGGGATCAAGAGTAACTCCTAACAAACGCAGAGTATCCACATTCTCAATTTGCTCGCCAGAAACTTGTAGATAAGGATGGGGAGGATCCAAGGTACGAGATCTGCTGATGATAATGGAGTGTGTTTTACTAGCATTAAGTTTCATGCCCCAAAGTTCACACCATGATGTAATTTTGGCTAAATCCCTATTCAGAGCAGTAGCAATTACGTGTCGATCTATTGGTGATGGAATTGACGCATATAAAGTTGTATCATCAGCATAGGAGATTAGGTTATTTTCAAGCTCGGAACACAGGTCAGCAGTAAAAATAATAAAAAGCAAAGGCCCAAGGACACTGCCTTGTGGAACACCCGAAACAACAGTAACAGAAGGGGAATGACACCCATCAATGACCACAGACTGAGATCTTTTCGTCAAAAAATCTTCAAAGATCCTTAAAAAATTGCCACCAATACCGATGAGCTGTAACTTATACAGAAGAGCTTTATGGTTGACTAAATCAAAAGCAGAACTAAAGTCAATATCCACGACACGAGACTCATGTCCCTGGTCCAATGAAGATTGCAAGTCATGGGTGAGTGTCAGAAGCGCATCACGTGTACCGTCCCTTACGAAAACCAAACTGTGAGTTTGGTAAGACACAGTTACACAAGGAGAATGAGAGGGATATCAGCAGAGAGAAAAGACTATTTGACAGCTTTGGGAAGGATTATATGGAGCTGTGTGGGAGAGCAGGAGGAGGAAGAAGAGGGGAAGGGGGAAGAGTAGGAGGTGGATACAGCGGAGGAGCAGGAGGCGGAGGCGGAGGAGGAAGAATAAGGTGCAGAGGAAAACTGTGAAGATGAAGAGGAAGAGCTTGTGGAGTAAGATAATGAGGAGGATGGCAGAGGAGAAGGAAGAGGAGGAGCAGGGGGAGGACGAAGATGAGTAGAAAATTGCAGAAGAAACAACTGTGAGGATCAGGAGGAGGAGGAGCAAGATAAACAGGAAGGAGGAGAAAAAGAAGGAATATTAGGAAGTCTCTCCCATGCTCGCTCGCTCTCGCTCGCTCTCGCTCGCTCTCTCTCTCTCTCTCTCTCTCTCTCTCTCTCTCTCTCTCTCTCTCTCTCTCTCTCTCTCTCTCTCTCTCTCTCTCTCTCATCACTGTAAATTGAATATTTTATTATCTGAAAAGGCATAGGCCTATTCTTTTATTTGAAGCCTCATAGATTGCAATATGAAAATTAAACACTTTTTGTATAAAGCAAGGGTTGATCAAACCTCAATACACTTGGAAAAAGTACAATGAATGATTGAATAACAATTAAAAGATATAATACTGTACATTGTTTATATATTTCAACTTTAGACCTGGAATTAATAAGGAAACAACTAAAAGGATATTCGTGTTTACTGTAATGACCGAGTATTATATTAATGTTTATACTATTTGATTAACACAACATTGAGTTCAGTTATATAAAATCATAATTAACACAAACGCAATTCTGATCGTAAAATATATAATACATCGAGAGAGCGAGAGAGAGAGAATGTAGTAAAAGCTGGGAGAGGGAAAGGAAAGGCAGACATATAAGAGGCGGAAACTGGCAATAAAAGTCATAGGAGGGAAATACAATAAGTGAAGGGGATTGCCAACGCTAAAGGTCATATCACACGAGCCCTTATTCAGACAATATTTTGAGAGCAATTTTTGTCTCGCAATATTTAGTAGCTTTTTAAAATTGATATGAGAATCTAGGCTGAATCTAGAATATGTTTGGTGGCTTGATGACTAATAAAAGTGAGATTCTGAAGTTACCCGACGATAATTGCTCTACATTATTGCCAGCAAATGTGTTTGTGTGACACAGGCTTACCCCCCTGTCCCTCATGTTCCGTTAATTTTGAGATCTGAAGACGTTCGCCCCTTTTTGGGGGCTATTAGGCCTCTATGACATTTCGAGCCATTTGTTGTCAATTGGATTTCCATTATATACGGTAGCAATAAACAAGCGAATTAGAAGAAAAACAAAACAATACAAGAAAAGACACAAGTAAACAAGGCATTTTACTAAAAAGAGTACAACTGTATGGTATGGTGCATATCAAGAAAACACAGGTACAATAATTGTGTCAATTCAAGTAAATCAATGAAATTTCACTTCAATAAAAACGTTTTGCGCCATATTATACCTGGTTGTGACCTTAGCCCCATCTATACCGGGGACGTCTATATATCTTTATTCTTGCTATATTTATACGATTTTGTGCAGCTTAATAAGGACCTGTGGTAGTAAAAAGGGTTCCATGTCAACGCAACCAGTAGACCATTTCAACTAGTAGCTCCCAACCAGTGCCAAATTAACCCAGACCAACCAAACCAGTGTCAAAATATAGTACTAACCTAACCTAACCTAACCGTATTGGTTGATTTGGTACTGGTTGAGAGTTACTGGTTGAAATGGTCTACTGGTTGAGTTGACCGGTCACCAGTAAAAAGGGGTTCAATGAGATAGTTCGATGCCTGTTAATTGCTGGAGGCCCCTTTTTAAACTGAATAAAGTCGTCTAATAATAGCCAGAATACAGTTAAAAGAACATCATCGGTACAGAAAGGGTTAACCTTCTTATCTAGCTCGGAAACTCTCCCCTCAGAACGGTTCTTATCTGGCCATAGTTCGGGCTGCTTCTGATATACACGCCTTTAGTAAACATAGACAGGATAACTGGTGATATTTTCAGCCATAATATAAAACAGAGATTACAGACATACACATACAGAACCACATACATATACAGTACACACACACACACACACACATTATCAACAATTCACTACACACAACGAGTGAGACACACACACACTCACACTCACACACACACACACACACACACACACACACACCTCCCCGTGGCGTAACTGACAGCGCGTCTGGCTCACAACCAGAAGGTCCCAGGTTCGAGACCCGGGCGGGGAAGAGACATTTGGGCAAGTCTCCTAACGGTGTAGCCTCTGTTCACCTACCAGTATAAATAGGAACCTGGTGTAAGTGGACGAAGTTGTGACGTCCCATCTGGGGTTGGAGATCGGTTACAAGGTGAGATGGGTATCGTACTGGTTAACCTAAGCTACTGGTCAACCTAAGCCTTCGGGTGAGACTGGTACCGTAGTGAGAATAGTATCGTTCAGATTAACCCTAAGCCTTCGTTTCCAGATGTCGCCAATTGGCTAAAATACAGACTACACACACATCCACAGCCATTCCAACAATACATAAACACTTAACATGCATTTCACGCAATACATTCCCAGTTAAGGAGGCGCGATAATAATGAGCTTAGCTCGCATTGCGTGGATTCCCCTTGACGAACAAGCAAGTGAATACACACACACACACACACACACACACACACACACACACACACACACACACACACACACACACACACACACATATATTACCTTTCCCCTCACCTAATCGTTGGTGGTTTTAAACCTTTCAGTGTCAGTGCTGTTCTTTTAACTGTTAGACGATATTATTAAGCTTTAAAAGTCTCCTGCAATTAACATGCTTCTAATTATCTCACTTTACACTACTTACTACTTCAGAATCTTCTTAAGCTTCACACAATCGTCCAAATATAGCAAGAATAACATTAACAAGACGTCACCGGTACAGAAGGGGTTATAGGGATTATGGCAGATAGTCTTAATGTAAAAAAATATAGGCAATTGCAGATTGAAGGGTACACTTAAATTCAGTCACTATCGCAATCATACGAAAACCTCTACATATTCCTGTTATTAAACTGTATAATATTCCTGCTGTGCCGCCCATAATGACCGATAATTATAATACCGAGCCTAATTACCTACATACAGATGTATGTAATTAATATTTATGGTAATCTACGCTGGAAACATGACATATATTATATTATATTCTAGGCTTTCAAAAACATTATGCAACTTTTCGGGCTAGGGATTACGGTGCCTTAATCTAGCGCTTTTTTTCCCCTTAAGTGTCATTTTTTTAGATAAGGCATTTAAAGCCCAGAACAAAATATATTAGTCAACCTTTACTTTGGGATAGTATTTTTTTCTGGGTCCCCTTCTCCTACATGTTTAGCCGCATTTGTTTTGATAATTGAAGACTTTCATCCCGTTAGTTGGGCGATTCTAAGACCTTTTACCCCATTGCTGTCAATATCAAGACCTATCGTGCCATTTGGGTGTCATTTTTTTTCCTAGTGAGGTATGGCGAACATGAAATGCAGGAGGATCCGGTCTTTGGCCGAGAAATTTTTCTAGCGAAAAATGTACGGTAAATATCTATCTCGAAGGAGGGTCTTGGGGGTGTGACTAAGTTTGAATAATCGAGCATAGAGTATAAATACTGGTTGAATTTGTAATGGTCAATATACAGTATACAGACTGAAATGTTCTAATGGTTTAGTATTGCAGAGGTATTACTGCAATGGTTCCTCCTAAATGTCCGCTTGCCACGAAAAAAAAGACACCTAAATAGCACGAATGGTCTTAAAATCGTCAAACTAATATGACAAATGTCTGAAAATCTCAAAATTAAAGGGGCTAAGCATGAGGGAGAAGGGAGTCCAGAAAAATACTCCTTAAGTGTTGGCATATAATTATAGTATGTATATTTTAAGGTTACTGACATCATAAATGTTTTTGGTCTACTCCACATGTATTTCCTATATTATAGGAAATACTGGAGTCTGCCATACCGGTACTGTACAGTATATTCAAAGTAAACGTCTTGTCTCCGCCCCTGGAGGTACCATATGCAAAACGGTGCTGCCTGGACATAACACTATCACACACTGGGTTACACTTCGCAGATAAAACACTCGAACATATTACTATAACAGAACGTAAAATGCCACCTAATACAGGGGGTCCATAAATACGTGTGCCAAATTTCACACAAAAACATTCTAAGCATAACATATTCTATAAATAAAATTTCAAATGTCAATCAATACAGATATATTGACTGGTGGAAATGGTATTTTACCATGTGCATTGCAGACCCTGATTACCTCACCGGGAGTTATTTCACGTTAAAAAAAATCTTGCGTAGCAACCAGTAAGCAAGTAAGAATAAATGATAATATGAAAACTTTAAATTACGAACTTACAAAATACTGTATAATATATTGTGCGAGTGGGCTTGTGTGTTCTTACGTGTGCGTTTGTAGTAAGATTTAGTTAATGCGATCAAAACAATTATTCTAACATAGTTTGCAGTAAAACGTTAACATATACATGTTATATTCAATGGGGTTGTACGGTACGTATTTTCAATTATAAAATATACACTGCTGTGGAATAATTTATACCGTATTTGCTGTGAGCGAACACAATCATAATGTTTTAGAATGCAAGCTAGCGTATCCTGCCAACAATTGAGCATTTATGTGTGTGTGTGTATGTGTGCGTGTATGTGTGTGTGTGTGCAGATGAAAATATAACCACTTTGGGTGTGAAAAATCTAAGGACAGTCTATGTCAAAGTGGCGCATATATTCTGTGTTCAGGGATTGACTAGACCTGAGGGCAGACTATGTTGTGTGTTTGGCTCGGTATGACAAATATTGTGGTTGTCTGTCAAAATTGATCCGATTTTTTTTTGTATAGAGAATGGGCGTAAAGAGGTTTGCTGTGTGTGTGTGTAAGAGCATGAGAGAAAGAGAGAAAGAGAGACAGAGAGAGAGAGAGAGTAGGCTACGTGTGTGTGTAATCAACCACGTATGGATAAAAAACACCATCTGAGGAAGAGCACTTTATTGACAACGTTTCGCAGATAGCTTCTATCTCCCCCGCTCACCATTCACCTGTCAGGAACGTTCACCATGACATATCTATCGTGAAAACGTTGGGCCTAATTGCTGCTGTTTTTCTTCTGTAACTTATGACTACCCGTGTGTGTGTGTGTGTGTGTGTGTGTGTGTGTGTGTGTGTGTGTGTGTGTGTGTGTGTGTGTGTGTGTCTGTCTGTCTGTCTGTGTGTGTGTGTGTGTGTGTGTGTGTGTGTGTGGTCCTCAGATGTTGTCAATATTTCTGGAAATACTGACGTTACCGTGTAGTGACCTATGCCAATTAAGCATTAAGGATTCGCGCCGTTAGTGATTATATCTGGAAGAAAACTAAGCGAGTGGGTGATGAACTATTAACGAAAATACTATACTCTACCCAGCCTTCTCGCCCACAGTCAGCGCCACCTGTTGTTCAACCATACAAACCACCCACACCAACATTTCTACCAACACTTCTACCACTACCACTGTCTTCCCCCATCGCCTTTCTCCATATTGGTGATATGAATCTATCGTGTGGAAGTTAAATTAAGGTACCGGTAATTCAAAAAAGTGAAACCCTAAATAGAAAATGGAAAAATTAATTACCAGGCTGTAAACAACCTCCCCCCCTCCAACCCTTCCTCTCCCGCTCCCCTCATCCCCCCCCCCCCCCCCCCCCCCTCTCCTTCTCCCTACCTAGAAACATGTCTCATAGAACAAGCCTACCCCCTCCGGGAAGTTCATGCTCAAAGTGTACCAAGCCTTGCATAATTGAGTGTTTAAAGTGTGAAAACTTTAATTGTTTTATCCATGTTGCCTGTTCTGAACTTCCATCATACCACCTAGTAAATTACTTCAACTCTAGAATTCACTACAATTGTGAGAGTCGTGTACAATTAAAGTTTAAGGATAAATACGATGAACAGTATGCATGGGTACAATCAATCATCGAGCGTGATGTTACCAGTACCAGTACAGTGACTGACCTTACACAAGATGAGGAAAAAACATCACATGATTCTGAATCTTAAAAAGAGACGCAAACCAGTTAAAGAAACAAATGCCTCTATACCACAATTGAAAGAAAAGGTGGACAAGATCTGTTTCTATTACAAACAAAATAGTTGTAAATTCGGCCGAGAAGGTCGTGATTGCAGATATAATCACCCTAAGATCTGTCCAGCCTACCAAACTCATGGCCCTAACCCTGCACATGGATGTGTAAAGGGCCGTCAGTGTGAGAACTTTCACCCTATGATCTGTAAAGGATCAGCAGAGGCATCCAAGTGTTTTAACCAAAGATGTAGGAAACTTCACCTTAAAGGCACTCGTCGTCGACCTCTGAACTCCAGACTGCCACCAACGACTGCTCACCAGGTACCACCTACTAATGTTTACAATCCAGGACCCAGAACTTTACCACCACCTGGTCCAGTGGTTGAGCCAAGACCATCTGCTGGACCAGGACCCACAGTTTATGTTGGGCCAGGACCACCTACTTCTACAGTAACTACACCCACTGCTACTCCGCCAGTTATTCCTGAGCCTATACATCCATTTATTGCAGCTCCCCCTGTACAGAACCAACCAAGACCAAGTGATGGAATAGAACATTTTCTTATAAGACAAGTGTAAATCCTTCAAATGCAAATGAATCATATCCTCAAGATAAAAGCATGGCAACAAGACCAAAGCATCAATTGGCATCCATCCCGTGTGCCGATAGGCCATCCTCAAGGAGTCCTCTCACCAGATCATATGTTTCCATATTAAACAAAATAATTTCATGCAACATTGAGGGGCTAATCCCACGCAAGTTCAAAGCAAAGCTTGAAATAATTTCTGAATTAGCATCTGAAGAGGAAGCTCTTATTGTTGCACTTACCGAATCCCATCTCTCTGAAAATATTAAAGACGTCGAGGTTAAAATGAACAACTACACATCGTTCAGAACTGATAGAGCAAATAGAAGAAAGAAAGGAGGAATTAACACCTATCTGAATGACACAATCTCCCCGTATACCGAAGTGATACTTTCATTCTCAAACTCAATTTCTGAGGTACAATTGCTCAACATTGAACACATAAATCTGGTGTTTATTGTCATCTATTGCCCTCCTGACTGTACCCAGAACAATTATATCCCCATCCTGACACTGATTAAAGACAAAATAAATGAGATGTCAGCTCCCTTACCAAATATCATCCTAACGGGTGATTTCAACTTACCAATAATTGACTGGGAAACTGAAGTGGTACAAGGAGGATCTGCAGATGCACAATTACAAGCAGCTGCCCTCTTTGACCTAGCAGAGAACTATTGCATGAACCAGTATATCCGAGTCCTTACACATGGCAAAAATATCCTAGACCTATTCTTCACTAATAACGAAGAGCTTGTCCATGAGTACACTGTAGACCCAACCACTATATCAGACCACAATATAATTGTAATGACTACCAACATAAAATCTTTAGAACACAAAAAAAAAACAATGATACCACCCCAAAGAAACCTAAGTATAAAGATGAACTCAATTTGTTCAGTACTAATACATGCTGGGAGAATATTGATAGAGAATTGGGTGAATTATGTTGGGAGAAATTGTTGACAGATACAGACCCCAATAACCAATATGACTTACTGCTGAAACATTGCTTAGCGATTTGTGAAAAACACACCCCTATTAAAAAACAACCCTCAACCACTAAGATTATTTCCCGTGATCGAAGGATAATAATGAGAAAACGAAGAAGACTACGGTAAAAATTGCCCATTCTACCAACGACCACAACCGTACTTTGATGCAGCGGAAAATCTTGACGCTAGAAGAGGAGTTGAAAACCTCTATTGAAAAAGAAATTAAGCTGAGAGAAGAACAGGCAGTATCTGCAATCAAATCAAACCCTAAATACTTCTTCAAATATGCAAGTAACCGATCAACAATTAAGGCCGCTGTTGGCCCTTTAACAAGTGAGTACGGTAAAATGATTGAAGACCCAACAGAAGTTTGTGAAGCTCTTTGTAAACAGTAAGAGAGTGTTTTCAGTACTCCTTTTAAAGATAAGATTATCACAGAACCCAACAACTTTTTCTCCAACAAGATCAAGAACCCATCAATAGAACATATAGCTTTTACTGAGAATGATATAATAGAAGCAGTTAAAGAAATTTCCACCAATGCTGCAGCTGGCCCTGATGGTTTTCCAGCCATATTACTGAAGAAATTTCCAGAAAAGTTGTGTGTACCTCTCAAAATCCTATACAGATCTTCACTGGATTGCGGGATTGTTCCTGGATTACTGAAGAGAGCTAAGGTAACTCCCGTATTCAAAGGTGGGTCAAGAGGCAAAGTAGAAAACTACCGACCTATTGCCCTCACATCCCATATCATTAAAACTTTTGAGAAAATTATTGTCAAGAATATTACAAACTACCTTGAACAAAACAATAAAATTAATGATAGCCAACACGGATTTCGACAAGGTAGATCATGCTTGTCCCAGCTCCTTGCCCATCATGAAAACATTTTTAGTACACTAGAGAATAGCAGCAACATCGATGTAATCTACTCGGACTTCAGTAAGGCCTTCGACAAGGTGGACCACGGAATCCTTTTACATAAAGTCCGCAATCTAGGAATAGTTGGTCGCCTTGGAGTATGGATCCATAACTTCCTAAACGAGAGAAAGCAATGTGTTGCTGTGGGTGGTGTCATTTCCCAAGACTCAAATGTCTACAGTGGTGTCCCTCAAGGTTCTGTACTGGGGCCACTGCTGTTCCTCATACACATATCCAACATTGACCAAGGTACACTCTACTCAAAATTCTCATCTTTTGCCGATGATACCAGAGTAATGAAAGAAATTAAATCAATGGAAGATGTGGACAAATTAAAATCTGACCATACCAAGCTATATACATGGGCCGAAACAAATAATATGTCTTTCAATAATAACAAATTTGAACTGGTTAGATATGGTACAAACAACATAGAAGAAGTCCACTATTCGGCACATGATGACCAAAGAATAAAGTGCAACAACAAAGTGCTAGTCTAGACCTAGGGGTAACAATCAGTGATGATGCCTCCTTCACTACCCATATCCTAACAGTAGTACAAAAGACACGAGCCCAGGTTGGCTGGGTATTGCGTACTTTCAGAACTTGTGAAAGAGAACCTATGTTAACCCTGTATAAGGCCTTGGTAATACCACTCTTGGAATACTGTTGCCAGTTATGGAATCCCTGGAAGTCACAAGAGAAACAGGCATTGGAAGGCATCCAGCACTCCTTCACTAGTAAAATATTGTCTGAAAGAGGACGACTACTGGCAAAGACTTAAGTCTCTAAACTTGTACTCTCCAGAACGACGCCGAGAAAGATACTTGATAATTTATACCTGGAAAATTCTCAATAACTTAGCCCCAAACCTGCTGGGAGAGGAAGAAAAGGAGTTGATAGAGATAAAAGAAAACCAACGACTGGGCTGTATGTGTATTATCAGGTCAATTAACTCAAGAGCACTGACAAGAGTTAAGACACTTAAAGAAAATGCCTTCGCTACACGGGGTTCGAAGCTCTACAATTCACTGCCAAAAGAAATAAGAAACCAAAACTACCCAACTGTTGAAAAATTAAAAAAGGACTTGGATGATTTCCTGTCATCACTGCCAGACCAACCCATCCTACCCCACTACTACCAGCCCTCAACTACAACCCCAGGAACCACAGAGAGGTGTGGGGAGGGGGAGGGGGGGGGGGGGGGCCCCCCCGCTGGAGAACGTAAACACTGGTGAAAGACCTCCTCATCTTTTGATCAATTTATAAGACATTATGCCAAGTTAAAGAATTTTCTGGTATGTCTTCAGTGACGTGAGGCATCAGTGCATTCATTATGATATGAGTTTAGAGCCATATTGCTGGAATACCTGAGAAATAAGCCAGTTAGTGTGTGTCGTCGGCGATCGGCCAGATTCCTGCCAGCATGACTGTGGCCAGAGAAGGTGAGCCTGCCCCAGGATTGGATTGTGGCCTCGCTGTGTGGACAGTAAATATACATAGCAGTGTTTATCACAATGGCCAAACCATTACCGGAGCTGAGGAGATTGCAGCGCAATCAGTTGGCAAGGTTGACGAAGGAGGACTTGATCGACAGCATTGTGGCGCCACCAGAGCAGGGTGCAGAAGCCATGCAAGAACTGACGGAGAAAGTTAACATACTTTTTAATGAAATCACCGAACTGAAGAAGGTAATTACATCACCCGATAGTGTTGTTAACAAGAAACTTAGTTCCTTACAAGAGCAGGTAAACATGCAAGCTGAGGTTATCGCTAGCCAACAGCAATTTTTGGAGGTGATAGACCGTAAGGAGAGGGAAACGAAATTCGTAATTACTGGAGTTCCGGATGAAAATGAGAGTTTAGAAGGTGCAACGACAGAGGAGGAATAGCTGAAGAAGATGTGGTCTAAGGTGGGAGTGACAGCAGAGGGCGTGACGCACCGGAGGCTGGGGAACGTGGCTGTAGGCGTTAGGAGATGGGCTATTTTGGTTACCATACCCAACAAGCAGCTACGTGAAGTGATCCTGAGTAATGCAAAAAAATCTGAAGGAGGCACCCTGTGAGTATAGCAAGATATATGTCAAGAAAGATGTCCACCCAAGTATACAGAAGGAATGGAAACGGCTACGAGATGCAGAAAAGGCGGAGAAGGAGAGGCCGGAGAGGCCGGAGAATGCCGGATGCGTTATTCACTTCAACCCCAAAGAGAGGAAACTGTACCGTGATGGGATAGTTATCGACAACTGGAAACAACAATTTTTTTAAGCCAACCACAGGATGTTAGAAAACTTAAAATTCTCTCTTGGAACATAAATGGTGTTAAAACAAAATTGGAAAAGAAATGTGTAGATGACCTAATACGCAGTTACAATGTGGTAAGTTTATATGAAGTAAAGACATCCCTAACACTCTCTTTTCCCGGTTAGGTGACGTTTAGAAGTGTCAAAAGAGACACAGCACATAGAAGGGGGACAGTGGTATTGATAAAGAATTGTTTGGAGAACTTGGTTGCAACTGTTGATACTAATATTGATGATCAAATATGGATTAAGTTTCATTGTGCAACTAACATTATGTTTGGATTTTTGCTATATTCCCCCTGCTGACTCTCGGTATTATTCTCACATCTCATTTTCATATATTCAAGAGAAATTAAAAAGTGACTTTGATAGCTGCTATTTCATAATTGGTGACCTGAACGCTAGATTTGGCAAATTTGCACGAGAGTTACCCAAACTCGTTGAGGTGCCAGACAATCATTTATACTCTTATCCTACTTTACCAGATGAAGCTAGATTCCCAAACGATAATGCCTAGATTCTGTCTACGATCTATATAAACTCTGAATTATTATTAGTTAATAATCTTAAGACACCCAATGAACATTTTGTTAGCAACTTGACATATCGGAAAGGAAATTTTTGAGAGTCAGAAGTAGATACGTGTGTGGTTAGCTCCTCGGTGTTGGGCGGGGTGAGCGATTTTTCAGTTATTCATAATGATTCATTACCTTCAGATCATGCACCTACAACTGTGACAATTTCTTTGAAAGGAGTAGATATGGAAAATCTATGTTCCGGCGCCCAACTCCTGGGGGATCATGCGGTGGTGTACGGTAGTAAAGCTCAAAGCAGTCAAGTTAAGAAACCTGTAAATATGAATGTTATAGATGAAAGGGTGTTTCGAAATAATCTAATTCGATACGAAATTCCTGCAGGTCTGGAGAGTATTGATGAGTTTGCCAGTAGCGTGACTGATGCATTGTATAATTGTGCGAGTATCAGTAGGAGTCAGCCTAATGAACAACAGGTGGATAATAGTATGGGTCGATGGGAGAAGTTATGAAATGATAAGGATGTTTAAAGATATGGAGAGTCATAGACTGGAAGGGGGAGTATGACAAAAAAGTAAATACAGATGAGTGCCCGACTAATGTTGAGTTCAAAGATTATTTTGAGAATGCTCTAAACCTTCCATCCAATGTGGGGCTCTCCAATCATGAAGTATTTAATGATGTATTTATCCCTGTCTTAGATGAGGCTATAACACCTATGGAAATAGAAAAACAAATTAAACAGGTTAAATCTGATAAGGCATGTGGACCAGATGGTGTGTCGCCAGGGCTGTTCAAATTACTACCAGGTCCTTGGATTTTGACTCTTGTGACGCTCTTCAATACGGTGTTTCGTTCAGGTTCGTACCCACAGTCGTGGGCAAAAGCAAAGTTGTTTACGATTTTCAAAAAGGGTGATAAGTCGAATGTTAGAAATTACCGAGGTATTAATATCATAAGCAGTATTGCGATAATCTACGACATGGTGTTGTGTTCACGTTTGTAAGAGTGGTTTAAACCATTTAGAGAACAGGCAGGAGCACAAGCGAAAATATGATGCTTAGTACACATAATAACCTTACGTTTGCTTTGTGATATGGCGAAGAGGAAAAGGCTAACATTGTTTTGTTACATTTGTCGACTTCTCACAGGCATATGACTTAGTACCGAGAAATATTTTGTTCTGCGTATTACGAAGGTTAGGATGTGGTTCATTGATGCTGGGTGCCTTAATTGCTATCTATAGTGTAACGGAGAGTATAATTGGGACTGCTTTCAGAACTATAACCCTTGGTGTAAGATAGGGATCTCCAACTTCTTGTCTATTGTTTATTATTTTTGTTGATGATTTAATTAAGATGATTGAGGAAGGATGCGAGCGAGATGGGTTTTTGATGTGGTTACATGTACTAGTACTTATGGACGATACTGTACTGCTGGCAACAACTAGGACAAATATGATAAAGAAACTATCTATATTACAGAAATATTGTACTGAGTATGGGATGAAGATCAACCAATCAAAGACAAAGTTTTTCGTGATTAGCGGTAGTAAAGCAGACTCTGAGCCATTGGTTGTTAACGAGCTAGTTGTGAACCCGTGTGATACCTATGTTTATTAGCGGTAGTAAAGCAGACTCTGAGCCATTGGTTGTTAACGAGCTAGTTGTGAACCCGTGTGATACCTATGTTTATTAGCGGTAGTAAAGCAGACTCTGAGCCATTGGTTGTTAACGAGCTAGTTGTGAACCCGTGTGATACCTATGTTTATTAGCGGTAGTAAAGCAGACTCTGAGCCATTGGTTGTTAACGAGCTAGTTGTGAACCCGTGTGATACCTATGTTTATTAGCGGTAGTAAAGCAGACTCTGAGCCATTGGTTGTTAACGAGCTAGTTGTGAACCCGTGTGATACCTATGTTTATTAGCGGTAGTAAAGCAGACTCTGAGCCATTGGTTGTTAACGAGCTAGTTGTGAACCACCCGTGTGATACCTATGTTTATTAGCGGTAGTAAAGCAGACTCTGAGCCATTGGTTGTTAACGAGCTAGTTGTGAACCCGTGTGATACCTATGTTTATTAGCGGTAGTAAAGTAGACTCTGAGCCATTGGTTGTTAACGAGCTAGTTGTGAACCCGTGTGATACCTATGTTTATTAGCGGTAGTAAAGCAGACTCTGAGCCATTGGTTGTTAACGAGCTAGTTGTGAACCCGTGTGATACCTATGTTTATTTGGGTTCACCATTTATGAGTGATGGTTGTGCTTCATCAGCTGTTAGAGCCCATGCTAATGCAAAGATGTGCCATGTACATGGCACACATGTATCATTTGTAACGAAAAATAATTATGTTCCTTTTATAGTGAAAACACGAGTGTTTGATGCGTGCCTTATGTCAACATTGATTTATGGATGCGAGTCGTGGTTGTGTTCGGATCTGAAGTCAGTTATTAAGTTATACAACTGGTGTTTGAAGCAGTTACTTGGAGTGAGGCGAACTACTTGCAATGACGTTTGTTATGTAGAGTCGGGGTATCTTCCATTACAAGACCTCGTTAAATTCAAACAGCATTAATTATTTTCTAAAATGTGGCAGGAAAGATCCGAATACCGAGATGACCCGCTTTCATTTGCCATTGGTGCCGTAATTGATTCGAATACTGTTACGGGTAGATTGGTGAGTGGATTCGTTTCACGAGATACAGCTGATCTGAGAGTTGCGATGCAAGATGTTGGGTCTGGAATCAGGAATAGTGAGTCATCTAGACGTAAGACCTATTAGGAAATGAACCCTTCTTACAACGTACATAATGTGTATAAACAGAGACATACTATCAATGAAATCCATAGATTGTCATTTACTCATTTTCGTGTGAGTGGGCACTCATTAGCTTGTGAGACAGATCGGTGGTATAGGCGGGGCCGGGGCCGGCTGCCGCCTGAGGAGCGCCTGTGTGTGTGTGTGTGTGGAGATGTACAGAATGAACATGTGGTACAAAACTGTTCGCTCACCAATCACCTCATGCAGACCTATCATTTTGAAAATTTACAACAGTTAATTATTTCAGATCAGTTCACACCAGATATCTTGTGTAAAATCATTCATGGTATTTTGGCTGTTTATTGATAGTTATTCGGATGATCAAAGGCGAGGAGGATATTCAGTGTTTACAAATATTGCATATTGTGTCATATATAATTATTTGGAAAGGGTTTTGTTTTTGGACTACAGTTTTCACTTATGTTGTAAGACTAGACAGTGAGATATGCATTGCTTGTTGGGAAACTATAATTGCACTCTGTATAAATTTTACGATGTATTCTGGGGTCAATAAAGTATCTATCTATCTATCTTTTTGTGTGTGTGTGTGTGTGTGTGTGAATTTTTCTCGAATAGCCAAATCATTGACCCACAAATGCAGGACATTATCATCTCTCGAATGGACATTCAGGAAGCTATTAAGGAAATCTCTAGGAATGCTGCAGCTGGTCCTGATGGGTTTCCAGCCATCTTACTTAACAAATATACAGAACAGTTGAGTGTACCCCTCCTATCCCTATACAAAAACTCGCTTGATACTGGAATAATCCCTGAACAATTGAAAAGAGCAAAGATTACCCCTGTATATAAAGGGAGATCGAGGGCCAAACCAGAAAATTACCGACCAATAGTTCTCACATCCCATGTTATAAAAATATTTGAAAAAATTATAGTGAAAAAATTACAAACTTTTTAGAAATAAACAACAAAATGAATGAAAATCAACATGGATTCCGAGCAGGTAGATCTTGCTTATCCCAGCTCCTCTCTCACCAGGTAAGGTGGATCATGGGGTCTTACTGCATAAATTAAGAAATCTAGGAATAACTGGTCGTTTTGGAATGTGGATCCACAATTTCTTGAAGGATAGGAAGCAGTGTGTTGCTGCAGGCGGTGTCCTCTCCTGTGACTCTAACGTCTACAGTGGTGTTCCCCAAGGCTCTGTTCTGGGAGCACTGCTTTTCCTTATCCACATATCTGATATTGACCAAGATACCCTCCACTCATCAGTCTCTTCATATGCTGATGACACAAGAGTCATGAAAGAAATCAAATCAGCAGAAGATGTGAATAAATTAAATTCTGACATAACCCGTTTGTATTCCTGGGCTGATGCAAACAATATGTCATTCAACAACAATAAATTTGAACTAGTTAGTTATGGAACCAACATCAATGAAAACGCCAACTATACTGCAGATGACGGTTCCCTAATACAACGCAATAACCATGTGCTAGATCTGGGTGTTCCAATGAGTCATGATGCTACCTTCAGCAAGCACATCCAAGCAGTGGTTCAAAAGGCAAGAGCCCAGGCTGGCTGGATATTGCGCACCTTTAAAACACGAGAGGTGGAACCTATGCTTACCCTGTGCAAGGCCTTGGTGATACCTCTTTTAGAATACTGCTGCCAGTTGTGGAGTCCCTGGAAATCTGGGGAGAAACAAGCCTTGGAGGGGATCCAGCACTCCTTCACCAGCAAAATTACATTTGTAAAGGATCAGGACTACTGGGAGAGATTAAAAACATTGCAACTATACTCTCTCGGGAGACACAAAGAAAGATACTTAATCCTATACACTTGGAAAATTCTTAATAACATGGCTACAAATCTGAAAATTGAAGATAAAGTAATCATCAAATACAAAGAACATAAATGCCTCGGTAGAATGTGCGATATCAGACCCATCAAATTAAGAGCGCTAACCAGAGTGAAGACACTAAGGAAAAATTCTTTCGCTACTCATGGTCCTAAGGTGTATTTATTTTTATTTTTGTTTAAGAGACAATGAACGGAGTAAGGAAAAACACAGATAAAACAAAAAGGTCCATGTGCCTAAAGGCATCCTCCATTCATAAAATGTTTGTAACAACTGGATTTAAACATTTGTAGATTGTAAGTTTGTGGAAAGCAATTCGAGGGAAGTGAATTCCAAAGAGTAGTAGCTCTGGGGATAAATGAATTCTGATAAGCAGAAGTTCTGCATTGTGGAAGAGAAAGTGTAAATTCATGGGCGCTCTCAGCTGCCCTAGTTCTACGGGGAAAGATGTGGAGAGGCGGCACAATTGAAGCAAGTTCCTCGGAACAATTGCTGTGAAAATATCTGTAGAATAATGCAAGGGATGCAACGTTTCTTCGTATGGATAATGTAGGAAGGTCCTGTGTGATTGCAGGGTTATTGATTAATCTAATAGCTTTATTTTGAATTTTGTCCAACTGCCTCAATGCAACCACTCAACTTCCAACCCACAGAGGTGAACAGTAATCCATCTGAGAACGCACATGACTTTTATATATTACGGCCAACTGCTCGTCAGTGAAGAATTCTCGAACTCTGTACAGGAGTCCCAGTTTTTAGAGGCATTCTTAGCAATGCTTCAAACATTATGTGTCCAGCTCAAGTTAGTAGTTAATGTTACACCGAGAATGTCAATACTAGGGGAAGTGGGAATATTGACATCATTAAAAAATATATGGGAGTCAGTGAGATTCTGTCGGTTAGAAAATTGAATGTACTTGGTTTTCTGTGCATTAAAGGAAACTAGATTATTTTGTCCCCATTCATTAATTCTAGAAAGGTCCTGGTTCAGAGAAATTGCAGTGTTTATTTTTGAATTTATAAGATCGGGTTGGGTGAAAGAATTGGTAAATGTGAAGGAACTGTGGAGTGTTGAGTCATCTGCGTAGGAATGTATTGGATTATGAGTGGTAGATATGAGATCATTGATATCAATGAGGAACAGAGTTGGGGCCAAAACTGATCCCTGGGGAACACCAGCATTTATTGAGTGAAATTGAGAATAAAGGCCATCTACCATTACACATATTTTTCTGTTATGAAGATAAGAAGAAATTAGTGGAACTAATGATGCAAGGTCGTAGTGTGACATCTTCGACAATAAGGATTGATGCCAGACTCTATCAAATGCCTTTGATATATCCAGTGCTATTGTATGTGTTTCAC
>CM064567.1:15324455-15355673 GCA_032716605.1 Paralithodes platypus
CATCAAACACATCCCAATGAAATTAATGAAAGCATGTGATCCTCCCGGGATTCGAACCTGGGTTGCCACATACAAATCTTAAACACTAACCATTACACCATCAAGACAGTTAAAGGTTAACTACACGAATACGATTGTATATCCATTTATCGAATACTGGTCTAACTACTATTTCCAATTGGGGCAGATAAAACCTTGTTGCCTTTAATGCTTCCAAAACCCAATTTCTTCATTTTACTACCCGTCCGGAACTGCCAGAGGACTACGGTATCCCTTACACTTCAACAATACAGAAATCAAACCTTCATCTTCTCTCAATATTCTCGGTGTCTTTTTCTTCTGCTCATTCTTTCTTCTATTCAACTGCTGAGCTCTGGAACTCTCTCCCAGAATCAGTCTGTCCCGCTTCCTATGACTTAAAGTGCTTCAAACTCTGTGTGTCGAGGCATTTTGGCTCGAACGTCCCTTCATTTTGGCCCTGTCACTCTGTCAACTCTGGGGGAGGCACTCGATACAGGCAGTTCTGCCTTTTGTCTCTCTCACTCTCATAAAACAAAACAAAAATCTAATCAAAATTGACAGTGTTGGGATGTTTGTTTCCCCTAAACTACCCGAGGACAGATGATGGATGGTGGAGCCAATGAAGGACCAACAATTGGGAGATTTATTTCGGCCGGGTTGTGGTGGGATGATGAATGGTGTAGCAAGTGAGAAAATATGGAGATAACAAAAAATATGTGTGATAAACTATTTGTCCATTTTATATCGTCTAGTGTATTCTATTTTATCTATATTTTTTAGTTGGGTCTATTTAATATATCTATTTTATAAGCTTTTCAATTGCGGCATCCTGTGATTTGGCTTAGTACATTTTATAGATTGCAAAGACAAGGAAAGCAACGTTGTATTGGATTACAGAGGAAAGCGACCAACAACCGTCCTACTGATCCTCACTAAGCCGTTTGTTGAAAAGTTAATATGGGGTATAGATGGATTGCCACAGAAAGCAACACGGAGGATCAAGTTCCAGAGTGGATGATATAAGGAGGGTCGCCGTTTTTTTTCTCGTTCTCTCCTTTTCTCTCTTTCTCTGGCTTGTATCCATTCGGCCCCATTCAGCCAACTGTTTTAAGACGTTTATCCCCATCCAGGTGTCGATATCTTCCTGGCGAGCGATAGCGAGCCAGCATTGTATGGAGATATCCGGCTTCGCCGGAGAAATTTTTCTATCGAAAAATGTACAAATTTAGCTTGCTGTCAAAACAAAAATATATAAATGCTGGTTCGCTACCGCTCGCCAGGAAAGTATTGACACCTGGATGGGGGTAAACGTCTTAAAACAGTAGGCTGAATGGGACCGAATGGATACAAGCCAAAAAGAGAGGGAGAGAAAGAGAAAAAAGCGAGGTGGGCTCCCTTAATAAATGCTATTTTGATAAGGGTAAAGATTACATTTTAGAGTACATAAGTAATTGTTCTATTATCCTCTCCTATTACCAAGGCAATGAACGAATGAAACCAATAACAATGAGTTTCACTCGTAATCAAGGATTAGCCTATGACGCGTGTTGACAGTATATTCTGGTTATCCTTAAATCACCCAATACTGCTTACAAAAAGGATTTGTGGGAATTAATAGGGTAACGACTATCTCAATCAACCTCCGACTTTCATATTTTGTGTTCTATGTGAGTGAGGGATACAAAAGGGAGAACTGCCTGTAGCGAGTGCCTCCCCCAGAGTTGAAAGAGTGACAAGGGACGTTCGAGCCAAAATGCCTGGACACACTGTGTTTGAAGCAATTTAAGTCATAGGAAGTGGGGACGACTGATTCTGGGAGAGAGGTCCAGAGCTCAGCTGTTGAATAAAAGAAAGACTGAGAATAACGTTTCACTCCTGGGTTGGAGAGTTGCACAGAGTAGGGGTGGGATCGGGTATTACTTCAGGGGTCAACATTGGTCTACAGACCAATACCGTCAGTGTTATACATATGGACTTATTCACTATAATTCACACAGTACACATACCGTATAGGTAGGCACACATACTGTACTAACAATAAATACAAGGTGACGTAAACATACTAACTTAGTACATGCGAACACAATATTCAATAAATATTTCTCTCTCATATATATATATATATCATAGACATACATATATACGGCATATATATATATATATATATATATATATATACAGGGTGGTGCAAAAGTAGGTTGACCGTCTCAACTCACAACATGTGGTAATGGCGACTGTCAACCTACTTTTGCACCACCCTAAATATATATATATATATATATATATATATATATATATATATATATATATATATATATATATATATATATAATCAGTTAATCACACTTGCACGAAGTTAACATAATCTTACATTAACACACACGAAACATCCAAACAACACTTGCATGACTGAAAACAATGAGCTCTACTTGATGCAAACATGCTTAATCGCTCGTATGAATGATATATTAGTATTGGTACTATATATAATGTATGGTGTTGGACCAGAGACTACAGAGTGGCTATACATTTATGATCACGCTACTGAATACAACATGGACCTTCGTCAACACAGCCAAGGAGGGTATGTTTATACAGTTCCGTTCTTGACCTCTTATTTTTATTATCCAACTTCTTCTTCTAGTTTCCCTCAAATGTTCTGTTTCGTATTTTATGTGTGCTTTATTTTATTGTTTGCCCATTATGTGTGTCTATGTAGGTGTCATATCTTGTATTTACTACTTTCTCCTCTGATTCTTATAGATTTTCCTATTATATTCGATAAATGTATGTCGTCAATTGCATTGTTGCATAGTTCATATTCCATCTATATTTAAATGTTCATTTTCATTTGTCTACTGTATGCCTCTTGTTCATTTATTACCTCTATTCCCTGATTTCCTTTGCATCATTATCCAACATTAGATGTAGGCTATTGTATGTGTTATTCCCCTGTTAGCCTTTCTTGACCCTCCCCAGCAGCCATCTGTCAAAATGATCAGTGTTAATCCCACTGAACCCTCCACACTGCACCCCACAATATCCCTTTCCGTTGTCTTCACCCATAATCCCCCTACCTTACCTTCCCATCTTGCTTGCATACACCAACTGTCATCAGGTTCGGCTCTTGGACAACTCAACTAGTAGTCCATTTCCACTATTATATCTCAAACATTACTAAAATCCACCAGGGCCAAATGAAACAAAGCCAACATAAAGTTCTACCCTGACTAAAATTAGTTGATCCTCACATTATTGGTTGGGTGGCCCTAGTTCATAATTATATGCTGGTTGAAATCTACTGTTTAAATTGTCACCATCAGGTTTCGTTATGTTCAATAATTATTATCGATCATGTTTTTGTGTTTTCCATTGAATAGAGTTCCATAGTACTTGTATACTCCACCCACTACCAGTTTTCATTACATCAACTTTCTTTTCTACAGTATTTACGCATATATATCCTCAGATTGTATTCCATTCACTTTCTTTTTACAGTATTTACACATCTAAGCATTCTAAGGGCTTCACAAACGTCCCTTACAATCCCACAGATGGGGCTGTTCGGCCAGGCAGCTTGGGGAACAACAACAACAACAACAACAACAATCCCACAGATGGCCTCCAGCACCGCCCTCGCTTACACCTCATTCATATGTATGTGTCAGGCGAGAAGTGGATCCCTTAGCTTCCACCTAGTCCCCGCTCCTCCACCTTTTCCTACTACCCCTCTTCTTGCCTTTATTTTGCTTATCGTACTCCATATCCTCCCGTTACCTCTCATAATCAATCATCATCATCATCATCATCATCGCCCTCCTCCTCATCTTTGTTAATCACTACTCCTCCTCATCATCATCATCATCATCGCCCCCTCCTCCTCTTCCTCCATCATTCTCACGCCTCCTCCTCCTCGTCAGTGTCCAGCTCCACCTCTACCATTCTGTAGGTGATCCCTGGTGACAAGTGGGAGTCAGACAAAGGAATATAGAACGGTGTTGTCATCAAGGTGCCTTCCTCCCAGTTCTATAGTTTATACTCTCTTATTTCATGTTTCTTGTTTTCTATCTATCTATCTATCTATATACTCAGGCCCAATCCCCACTTTTGCTATTTTTTTTTTATTTTTTTTTTGGGGGGGCGACTCAAGACAGAGAAGAATAGTAACAACACAAAACACAACAGAAAACAATGAACACACAACAGAAAACAATGAACACACAAAAAACTAAATACAAATTCACACAAATCTTGTTTTCTAAGTTTTTGTTTTGTTTATGTCATTATTATGTTTATATGTTAGCTTATTCTCTGTTTATCTGTTCGTATAATATTATTATATTTCCTGTTGTTATCTACATTCATGATTGTGTCCTCTGCATGTTCGGTTATTCTTCTCATTACCTCTCTGACTTCATGTTCCTTGTTGTCTAACTTGTATTTTTGTTCGATGTTCGCTTATTCTCTCTTTATCTTGTATGTTGTATCTCCTGTTCGTATCTACGACCATGTGTCTTCTGCGTGTTCGGTTATTATAGGTAGTTGAAATACTAGGCAACTTTAACGATTTTGTTCAGGTTATTAAGGAGGGCTACCGGCTTTTTTTTTATCTTTCTCTCTTTCCCTGGCTTGTATCCATTCGGCCCCATTCAGCCAACTGTTTTAAGACGTTTATCCCCATGCAAGTGTCGATTTCTTCCTGGCGAGCGATAGCGAGCCAGCATTGTTTGGAGAAATCCGGCTTTGCCGGAGACAGTTTTCTATCGAAAAATGTACAAATATAGCTTGCTGTCAAAACAAAAATATATATATATATATATATGCTGGATCGCTACCGCTCGCCAGGAAAATATTGACACCTGGATGTGGCAGAGTGGTCTTGCCACTGGACTGGTAATCTAATGGACCCGGGTTCGAATCCCAATATGTCAATGGGAAGATATTATTGGGATGGAATTTGTGCTGTACCTAGTTTCAGTGCATTACCACAGCACACCGAAAATGCCAAAAAAATACCCTCATTGTTCCCTGATTAAATAGCATTGTATGAATATTCCCATATTCAAAATATGTTACAGGGGGGCAATGCCTAGTGAGTTAATTGCTCTATAGGTGGCGTTCTGAGAGTGAGGGTCCGAGTGTGGGGGATGAGACGGTGAAGCGCAGAGGCGAAGCGGCTTCAGAGATGGAGTTGCTTCAAGCTGGGGTGCTTCGCATGTCTCACTCCCTAGACTGGAACAAGACCTCACGGGCCTCACCGTGATCAGCGGTGTAGTATAAAGGCTCTCAGCCTATGCCCGAGAGGGAGTAGATGGAATATATAGAAAAAAAAAAAAAAGTCTTAAAGCAGTAGGCCGAATGGGGCCGAATGGATACAAGCCAAAGAGAGAAGGAGAGAAAAAAAAAAGAAAAAAAAGTGAGGTGGCCTCCCTTAACCCGTATAGCCCCAGCGACGCGTCTGACGCGTCGGCGATGTATGTAACGCACCGCCCCAGAGACGCGCCTGGCGCGTCACCCTAATTGCGCTGACCGTAACCTCAGGTGTAGCCACTCAAGAGGGCTCAGATTTGTATGGGAACTGTGTACGTATCCCACGCAACCGTGCCGATGGTTGAAAACTCTCAAAGTCCACGTGCGTGCGCGCGAGCGCGCAATAACCTGGATTTTTGGGATAATTGCCTTCAATTTTTTACTCTTGTAAAATCCGTTTTCGGGGGCTCTGTAGGACCATTTTTTAAGCTTTTTGAGCGATTTTTCATGGTTTTTCCTTCATTCCTAACCCATTCGCTATTGTTTCTGGAATAAAACCATTTTTTGAAAACCGGCCGGGTTCTGGTGCGCAAACATTACAAAACTAGCCGGGGCTCCACGGGTTAAGGAATTTTGAAGTCAGAGGGATAAGGGGAGATCTTTAAGGCTGAAGATAGATTATATTAGGCAGTTGAAATCGTATGCATCTCGAACAATGATATTCAGTTTAGGAAATAATTTTGTAGTCAGAAGGTTAAGGGGAGATTCTAAGTTTGTTCCCTACCTACGAAACGGCCAGACTAAAATTGTGAAGAAAAAAACACTGCAAGGGAAAAAACTTTTGTATAAGCTATATGACGGCTCTCCAGGACACTACTGGTGAAGAGGGGAGGCTGAAGCTTACACCCACAAGTCAGCCTGTATAAGAGATAGAGTTTCTGGCATTATACTATCTTATTACATATGGTAATATTAAGATTCGATGAAAAAATCAGATCTCTATGTGCGCGAGTGCGAGCGCAAAATTGCATAAAATTTCATTGCACTTTTGTAAAACCATCTAGTCACTCAAAATTGTTCAAATTTCCCGCAATTTTTGCTTGGCATAGAGTACAAGCATCTCCAACACCGTGCCGTTTAAATATACCCCTATGAAATAATAGAAAGTGCTGAAATAAATATATTACATTATCATCTTTGGGTTACAGCTGATTTGACTCCAAAAGGGTAAAAAATCGGACATTTTCGGCAAATCAGGATTTATTTAAACGGACAGGCCTTCCTATGTACCCCTATGTACTCTATGTAGAAGGGGAATGCATTTGAGCAATAGATAAAAATATAGAGACTCGTAAGTGCCAAAAAATGTTACCAAACCACACAAATTTTTAGATTTCCACGACTGTAAAATAATTTTGGGGCAGAGAAAACAGTTTGTCATTTTTAGCTTCCGTTTTCTTTCATAGTGCACACATAGAAGATCGAGAGTAATGGCTAGCTAAACAAAATTTTCGCCAGGGGAATGATTTTCAGAATTTATGAAACAAATATCTACAAAAAACCATGATTTTGGGGCCCCCCAAAGGGGGCCCTAGGGATATCATATGGGTGTTTATGCCCTCATATGATCATTTTTATTGCTTACAGCAGCCCTTTAGACTACAGACACAAACAAAAAATTGTGTGGCTGAAAAAAAAAAAAAAAAATTCGGGGGTCGAGGTCGAACCCCCGGCCCGGGGGGTTATGGATGCGATATGTTTTTTTGTTCCTTCCTATGCTATTCTCCTATGTTGAAAGAAGCATTATAGAACAAAAACACAATAATTAGACATTTTGATCTCTGGGCTCAGAACAGGGTTCAGCCTCCCCTATTAAATTTAAATTAAATTAAGAGGGAATGACAAGTGTGGGGCTGCTTAGTAGGGAAGTTAAAGAGTACAAAGCTTGGCCAAACAAGCACTTCTAACTTGTTCCTATTATGCCGGGGAAGTTTGGCTGAGTGATCTCTCTCTATCACTCTCACTCACTCACTCACTCACTCACTCACTCACTCACACTCACTCACTCACTCTCACTCTTTCTGAATATAGTCTACTTTGAGGCTACCCAGTGCCAGCGAACTTGACAGAAATCGCGAACTCATAACTTGTAACTCGAAAAGAATGAAAGCAATTGAGCTGATGTTTCTAGCATTTATAAAGTGTCGGCCAGGAAATGGACATAAATTTACAGCTCGTTTGCTCTAGCCCCTTTTGAGTTATAAATAGGTTAGAGATCAAGATATTTGTCAAAGTCACTGGCACCGGGTATAGTTCCTGATACCAATGTAAGTAAGCTCTGATATATTACGAAAACAAAAAACAAAAAAATTGCTCCTAGAAAATGACAGGAAAAAGCGCTGTGTGACATCGCCCTAAGAGGCTTACGTAAATGCTACCTGCTTGTTACCTTCAAACGCTCGGTAGGCCTATAGGTTGGCCGGACGTTTATAGAGGCAGCAGAAAAAAGAGCAACCCTGTTCTACCACAATGATTACTTGCTGGTTTGGATTTTTTGGGGAGCGTATTTTTTTGGTTATTTGTAAAATTTGTTATCATATATTTTAGTTTCCTCACTAAACATCCATTAAGCTTAAACATACCACCCCTTAAGACCTTCCTTCAAGCTATACTTGTATATTTTTCGATAAAAAATTTCCCCGCCAAAAGTGTTCTCTTATATTACAGGCTTGATATCGCTCGCCAGGAAAAATATCGACACCTACATAACACGAAAAGTCTTAATATTGACAAATATATGAGGCGAAAGGTCTTAAAATCGCCAAACGAATGAGCTGAACGTCATAAAATCCAAAAACTACTGGAGCTAAACATGAGGAAGAAGGAGGACCAGAAAAATTACCCTTCTCCCCTTAACACTTCACCATTACAATGTTATAAGAAAATAGCACCAGATTTAATATGATGAGGTATTGAAAGAATATGTTGCGCAGGAAATTATCATGTGTGAATTTTACACACACACACACACACAACACACACACACACACACACACACACACACACACACACACACACACACACACACACACACACACACACACACACACACACACACACACACACACACACACACACACACACACACACACACACATCGATATTCCATGTGTATATGAAGACGGACTTTGCTTCAAACATTTTCCCCTCACAGCTCATTTGGGAAATGGTGTGCTGAATTTTACCAAATTCAGAAGTAATATATGTGTAAATTTATAGCCCACTTGCTCTTATACTTTATTGAGTTAAAGGCGGTGTCACACGAGCGATTTTTCCTGCAATTTCTACGAGCAATTGTAGTCGGGAGCTTCAAAGTATAAGTTTCATATGTACAATACTACCTAAGATAATCTACCTTCGATCTAGTTTCTGATTCTAATGTGAAAGGGCCTCAGAATAGTACGAGAAAAAACTTGCTCATCGAAAATTGCCGGAAAATACATAGGTTTGGAGTTACAATTTCTGGCCTACCAATAATGAACAGGGTATAATCTTGTAATTTATCTGTTATCTCTATCAGTTGGAAAGCGACAACCAAGGAAGAGGTGTCTAAATGTACAGCCCACTTGCTCTTACCCTTTTTGAGTTGCAGAGGTTAGGGGATACAATTTCTGGCCTAGGTATATCGAACAGGGCATAATCTTGGAGTCCCCCGTTCACCAAGGATCTGTTCGCCTGAACTTCAATAACGTTCCCTCTCCAAACTACTTACCTCAATCCCCAGACGTCACTACATTCCTCACTACTTCCTTACTTCCCTCACTCCCCAGACGTCACTACTTCTCTAACTTTCATCATTACTTCCTTACTTCCCTCACTTTCCAGACGTCACTACTTCTCTAACTTTCATCATTACTTCCTTACTTCCCTCACTCCCCAGACGTCACTACTTTTCTAACTTTCATCATTACTTCCTTACTTCCCTCACTCCCCAGTAACTTCTCTAACTTTCATCATTACTTCCTTACTTCCCTCACTTCCCAGACGTCACTACTTCTCTAACTTTCATCATTACTTCCTTACTTCCCTCACTCCCCAGACGTCACTACTTCTCCAACTTTCATCATTACTTCCTTACTTCCCTCACTTCCCAGACGTCACTACTTCTCTAACTTTCATCATTTCACCACAACTCTTATTCTTGTGCCTTTCCCATCAAACCCCTTTTCTCTTAAGGGGAGGTTTTTAGTTTGTTCCCTGGACCTCAATCAAGCTTAAAATTACACCCTCAAGACCCCCTTTAAAGGTAAATTTGTACATTTTTCGGTAGAAAAGTGTCCAGGTTCCGCTTATATTACAGGCTTCCTATCGCTAACAGAATTGACAGAAATGGGGAGAGAGTTCTTAAAATTGCCAAACTAATGGGGCGAACGTCTTAAAATCTCAAAAGCAAATGGGGCTAACCATGAGGGAGAAAGGGGTCCAGAAAATAATCCCTCAAGTGTAAATCTCCCCTTAAGCAACAGTGTTCTAACTATATTACACATGTTTCATCAACCTCCTGTAACTCAAAATGGCGAGCAAATCGACTGTAAGATTCCACACCTAGTCCCTGGCTGACCCTTCCTGAATGGTAGAAATATTCACTGGATTACTCTAGTCATTTATTAGCTATAAGGTTATTAATGGTGAAGATATTTGGTCTACTTGTAATGAATGAACTATAGATGTAGGCCTAGTGTTAACGGGTGTACAAATGCTAAGAATTGGCGCTTGTATTCTTAAGCAATTCTTCCCTTTTGCAGAGCCAAGGAAGGACGAAATAACTTGACAAATGACGTTAACTTAACAAATGGGAGTGCTAATCCATATACTCTCAATAAAAAACACTCCTTCCCACAGTATTGGTTCGGTACCAGGCGCAGCGAGGGGAAACAGTTGTTTAAGGGGAGAATTGTTCGTATTAGTATATATTTGTTTGTTTGCTTATAACGTATAATACTTATATATAATGTTTAGTTTCCTCTCAAGACCTCCATCAAGCTACAAACAATACCCCCAAGACCTCCTTTCGAGATCAATTTGTAAACATTTTCGGTACGGTAGAAACATGTTTCGGCCGAAGGCCGGTTCCTCCAAAATTACAGGCTCACCATCGCTCACCAGGACAAAAAACGACACCTAAATGGCACAAAACTCCTCTCTCTTCTCTCTCCCGCACCACTCCTCTCTCAAACTTAATCCTCTACTACTTTCCAATGTTCGGTTTTCTTTCTCCGTCACCTCTCGCTCAAAAACTTCTCTCCTCCTTTTCCACAAATGTCCCTTGCCGTATATCGTTAGAGTTTCTTTTGTCCCACCAACTTTTTTTTTTCTTGTTGCTTTTTGAATTTCCAATCCTTAGTGTCCCTTAAATGTTCATGTTCTCATTAACCCCTTAAGGGGAATTTTCCAATTGAGGGATTTTTTTCTTGACCCCTTTCTCTCTCATGTTTAGCCCTATTGCTTTTGAAATTTTTAGGCGTTAGCCCCATTGGATTGGCGATTTTAAGAACTTTCGCCCCATTAATGTCAATGTCAAGATTTTTCGTGCCATTTAGGTGTCAATTTTTTCCTGGCGAGCGATAGCGACCCTGTCTTTTAAGAGAAACCGGCCTTCGACCGTGACATTTTCTACCGAAAAATGTACAAATCTATCTTGAAAGGGGGTCAAAGGGATGTAATTAAAAGCTTGGAGGCCTAGGGAGCAAACTAAAAGGCTCCCCTTAAGGAGTATGACGCGGTTTGACAATTTATTCTGGCTATTATTAGACAATATTATTCAGATTAGGAAAGGCACGGTACATGGAATTCAGAGAGATAATTGAGACAGTCTTTACCCTTATAATATCCACAGATAATTGCTAAACTGTATACAATCGTCTGATGATCGGCAGAATAAACTGACAAAATGTGTAATGTTCTTCAAAGGGTTAAACCACCTCCATGAAGCACTGAATCCTCTCCAACGAACTATTACTAACCCTTTCTCTATCGGTGACGTCTATTAAATTACATTCTTGCTATTATTAGACGATTTTATTCAGTTTAAAAAGGGCCTATAGTAATTAACAGGCTTCGTACTATCACACTTAACCCTTTTTACTACCACATGTCCTTCTTAAACTTCAGAAGATCGTCTAAATATAGCTAGAATAAACAAATATAAAGACGTCGCGGTACAGAAGAGGTTAATATCAAAGGATCATACTCTTTGAATGATAAGCCAATTAATGTTATCTCCAAAAAAGTTATGACATTAAAATCTAACCATTTGAAAGTTATTGCTGCAAAGATTGAAATTGATGTTAGTATGTCTATATATGTAAAAATGAATTCGATGTTTTTGGTGTATTTAGTGATGGTCTCCTAATACAATCGATGTTTTTGGTGTATTTATCGATCATCTAATTACAGCTAAAGTAATTGACGCTAATGAATTACTAAATCATTGTAAAAGCTGAATAATATAGAAAAGGTGATAATTTACCGTCAGCTGAAAACAAAATACCATGCTGTGTACTAGCTAACCACGATGACATTCGTTCTTTTCACCGTAAACTCAAATGATACGGTAAGCCTGGATTAATTAATGGGAGGTATGTCGTTTTTCTAGACCCGCTTCTTCCTCATGTTTATCCCCATTAGTTTTCAGATTTTAAGACGTTCGCCCCAATAGATTGTCGATATTTAAGACCAGTTGTCCCATTTCTTTATCAATATCAATACCTTTCGTGCCATATAGTGGTCGATTTATTCCTGGCGAGACAAAAAAAACAGCTATAGGTCCCTTAAGATCAAAGCTACCGACAAAAAGTAGATGTAGTCATCCTTACAGCCTACTTCCGATCTAGTTAACTTAAATGTTCGGCACAACAATCTCGTTTCGCTCTCTGACATAGGCCTATATACAAACGTCAACACGACATATATAAACAGAAAATAATTTACCTAATTGGAAAGACGAAACATGCAAACAAGTCAATACAACTTATATAAACAAAAATTATGGACTTAATTATAGGCAAAACATGCACAAAATGATTTCAATATATACCGGTATATAAAATGATATACTTAATTAGAAATAGACGAAACAAAAATACGAAAGTCAACACAACAACCGTACCGGTATATAAACTAGAACATAATTTTTGTTTTTTTTTTGTTTTTTTTATATGTGATTGAGGGAGGCAAAAGGCATAACTGCCTATAGCGAGTGCCTCCCCCATAGTTGAAAGAGTGACAGGGCCAAAATCAAGGGACGTTCGAGCCAAAATGCCTGGACACACGGAGTTTGAAGCAATTTAAGTCATAGGAAGAGGGAAAGACTGATTCTGGGAGAGAGTTCCAGAGCTCAGCTGTTGAGTAGAAGAAAGTTTGAGAGTAACGTTTCACTCTTGGGTTGGAGAGTTGCACAGAGTAGGGGTGGGATTGAGTTGCAAGACGGGTACCACGTGCCCTACGTAAAGGAGGTTAACTTAGGCTAATTAGAAATATAAAAATAAATAAATAAAACGAAATTGCCTCGTGATGCATACAGAACATAATTATATAGTATACCGTCCTTGAATTTACAGTTCAACCTCTACATTTTATGGAATATATTAATTAAGAAACATTAAAGGTCAATTCCAGGGATTAAACCTATTCAAACTACAAAGGAGTACAAAGGAAATCAAACAACAACAGGTCTAGTGACCCTTCTAGGCTGCTTGTCCTCCAAAACACTGAGGATCAAGTGTCCAAACAGTGGTTTACAGTGGGTAAGGGAACATTGGAAAGGGAACTACTGCCCTGGAACTAATGTCTGTGGCAGGATTAGGAAGTTATTAGGGGACAGATGGGTTAGTAACTGAGGGGGGAATAAAATAAAGTTATTCATTTACAAACGCAGTCAGTCGCGGGTTTGATGCATGATATTTGTCTAGGCGAAGTTTAAATGAATCAACGGTGCTGCAATCTATAGCGTCCCGGGGAAGCCCATTCCACAAGTTGACAACTCGATTGAAGAAGAAATTCTTAGATTCGTGTGAGTTAAAAGATTTACCAATAATTTTGCAACCGTTTCCCCGCGTGTAATTAGATTTGTCGATAGTGAAGTACTTACTACAGTTCATATTGTTGATGCCTTTGATGATTTTGAACACTTGAATTAAGTCGCCTCTTAATCTGCGCTGGGTTAAAGGAAATACATTTAATTCTCGAAGACGTTCCTCGTATGGTTTGTTCTTTAGGCTAGGTATAATTTTGGTAACTACGTTGAAGTCGTTCTAGCTTGTCAATATATTTTTGGTAATACGGGCACCAGGATTGAAAGCAGTATTCCAGAAGAGGGCGGACTAAGGAATTGTAAAGGGTTAGGATAACTTCTTTGGATTTATGCTCAAATGACCTGCCTAAAAAGCCAATCATTTTGTTTGCTTTATTAACAACTTCTGAACATTGTTAACTCGGTTTTAGGTTACTCGATATTGTTACTCCCAGATCGGTTTCTCTGTTTACATTCTTAAGCTGAGTGCCATTCATCGAATAGTTTGCTTTCTCATTTTGGTATCCGATATGTAGTACTTTACATGTATCCGCATTGAAACTCATTTGCCAAATTTGGGCCCAATATGACAACTTATCTAGATTGTGTTGCATATCGTCAACTTGTTCTTTTGAGAGTACGCTATTTGCAATTTTTGTATTGTCAGCATATGTTGAGATTATACAGGTGAGACCCTCATCTATGTCGTTGATGTAAATTAGAAAGATAATTGGTCCTAGTACCGATCCCTGGGGTACCCCGCTACTTACATTTGTCACTTTAGATGCCTTACCATTTATGACTACTCTTTGCTTTCTGTCGCTGAGCCAATTTTCTATCCATTTCAACACACCGTCTTGTATTCCATGCGCTTTTAGTTTTAGCAGTAAACGTTTGTGGGGAACTTTGTCAAAGGCCTTTTGAAAATCAAGGTATATATTATCTACAGCTTTATTCTCATCATAGAGGTTGAGGATATCGTGGAAGAAGTCTAAAGCCCGGTTCACACTAGCCGTTTTTCCTACCGTTTTACTTGTACGTATTAAAAATTGTGACGTCAGAGTGACGTCACTTACAGACATGCGGCGTGTACGTATTGTGAACCGGGAAGCCGTTTACCAAAATGCGTACCACTCAAAAAGATGGTTTCGATTCATCTTTTTGGTGTACGCACAAGAAGAACGTACGTATATTGAACATTGAAGTGAAATGTGTGTAATATTTTTCTGACAATTTCCATTAAATTATAGTTATAGTCATCCTCCTATGAAATGAGCTACAAGGTGGAGTCCCTCGCCCTGTGCGGTGTTGTCAAATATTCAAAGCTTTAACAACAAATGTTAGTTTTTCAGGCTATTAACAAATTAATTTTAGCTTTTATGACTATATATATTATATTACAATTTTTAAAGGTTATGTGGTGTTAAGAAACATATCATTTTAAGGATATATAGAAGGAATTTATACAACATATGGCACGCTATTTAGAAATTCTGCCATTTTTCTGGGGACAGCTATAAATAGATTTAACCCATAACTGTCGGGGCGCAACATAAGTCGAGTATAATAAATCTGGACTATCTGGCGGCGCTCGACATAGGTCGTGTGGCAATTTCAGCACGTAATGTTGCTGAGAGAGAGAAAGTGGTGGCAGGAGAGTAGCGAGCGTATGACTGCTCCAGACCACCGCGGCGAACCTACTGACACGAATCCCACCTCCTCCCTCCCTCTCTATATACGGAATTGTATGGGGAAAGTGCCGAATTACATGCTTTTTGCACTCGCGTTGCACGGTTGTTGCAAGAAAACTAGCCATCATAAAAGGATCGTTATGGTGTCATTGGAAAGCTCTGTTTATGCCCTTTCAGGGATAGATACTTGTTTTACGCTCTGGGTCTTATTTAGGCATGAAAATGATCACGTAAACAGCCCTATTTTGGGTAAAAACACCCCGCTGGGCGGTATATATAAATAAACCGCCTAGGCCGCTCATAAGGTGTTAAGGAATGGTAGGATATGCGACGTTGCCAAGTAATGTCAATGCGGTTCGGTTGGCTATGCACGCACTCACACACACCCCTACAGATACACACACAAACACACACATACATACACAATCTCCAAAATGCAATATAGCACAATGTAATCCCATCAAAAGAGAGAGAGAGAGAGAGAGAGCTGGATACGAGTAATGGCAACGCTTTAAATGGCCTCAAACTACGACAACAACATCATCCAGGTCAGACGGTCACTAACCCTCATTCATAGCGCGACCACCATGGAAGGAAAAATTTGCAAAAGTTACTCTCATCTTCATAGCCAGGCAAGGGAGATGCTGTACAATGTAAATAGGTATATACAAATATAGCCTACCTATTATTTCGTTTCTGTAGCTTTTATACAAGAATACCAATAACCCTTCCAGACATAAAAATTTCTTTTACATTTATTTAAAGTTTCCCTTCTAAATGTGGTTTTCCTTGGTTTCCCGTTTTCTAAAAGGTTTGTTCTGGTCGACATGTGGCAGCACCGCACAGGGCGACCTTGACCTCCTTGGAGCTCATTTCAGTTGAGTTTGACTATAATATCGCATGACAATATATGCTATATGTATAATTTTAATGACAAGGCAAATATTAAGGCAGTTTAATATGTTAACCTATTGATCGTGTACCTGGCAGCCGACGCGGCACCACCAAAGTTAACACGTTGTACTGCTTCGCGCGCCTCCAAATAGAGACAATGCACACCTAGAATTATAGATTATAACTACAGAACAACAACATGTTTCTCCAATAAAATCTCGATTCCCTTCTACAGTGCATATAATTAGTCTATGTCCAGGTACCGTTGCCCACATAAGTTGTTTCTAATCCTGATCTGATGTATGAATGTAAATTATATAGTAGGCCTATAGGCCTATACGAATGAATTGCGAGTGCGGTTTCTTTTAATTATCAGTTTACTAATATGAATTAACCACTATACACTCGTAATTCAATGATGCGCAATATATTTCCATTAGCATGGTCACGGAGAGGAATTAACAGAACTTATATAAATATGTGGGCAACTGCAGGCTACGTGATGGCTTGGTTTTGATGTATGTTCCTAGATAATATGCATTGAATTACGGTGGTGGTTCATCTTCGTTCCAAATAAAGAAATAAACACCAAGAAAGATCGTTTCTCAGTCCATGTTGACGATCGTCTAGTAGGTGTTTACCGTACGCCGTTCTGCACCCCAAATTCTGGCCCACGCTCTGGAATGTAGTACCATTTCATTTCAACTTCACTTCTCCACGTCCGTTTTTCGTATGTGACGTCACAGGCCCAAACACGGATCCCCAAGAGATGGCTAGTGTGAACCGGGCTTAAGAGGTTTGTTAAACAGGAACGTTTTTTACGAAAGCTGTGTCGAGTATCTTTAAGTATGTTATTTTCTTCCAAGTGATTTAAGAGTCTGTCTCTTATGAGTGTTTCTAGCATTTTACATACATCTGAGGTTAAGCTAATTGGACGATAGTTACTGGGTAGGGATTTGCTGCCTTTTTTTAATATCTGTGTTACGTTGGCTAGCTTCCACTGATCAGGCATAGTTCCAGACTGCAAGGATATATTGAATAGCAATATCAGTGGTTTGGAGAGCTCATCTTTACCTTCCTTTAGAACTCTAGGTGAGATTGTATCAGGTCCAGGCGTTTTATTTACCTTGAGTTTATCTAAACATTTCAATACTTCTCTCTCTGTAATGGTGATATTGCTTAAAACATCAGAATTATCAATTTGAATCGGCGATGTGGTAGGGATATCACTGAGGTCTTCTGTTGTAAAAACTGATGTAAAGAAGGTATTGAGGGCATTACTCATTTGTACTTCGTCTTTGGTGTATTCTCCATTTTCATCGACTAACGAACGGTCCAACAGTTGAAGTAACTAAAAAATAAAAAAATCTGATATAGGCCTAACTAGAATTCTTTCGGGTTTGTTTTACTTTGATTCACAACATGTAACTTCAGGATCTTTTTACTTTGCTTAATTAACTTTTTAGCGTTGCGTCGTAGTTCTACAAATTTCACCCGTTCTTCGTCATTTTGTGAGGATTTTAATCTATCATAAGCAATCTTTTTAGCAAGCAATGTCCATTGGGATCTGCTTGGCTTTAGGGGTATGATACTGAAGAACTTTCATCAATGTGTCCCAACAACATAGAAATATAGCTTATCTAAGTTATTTGATGTGGCGAGCACTGGAGTGTTTACCAAGAAGTCACTTTGTTCAATGGCGGGAACACTCTACATGGGAAATGGGTAAATCGGTGTTTTGTTTGTTTTTTATGTGATAAACTCTTGTAAATTGTATGCATGTTTACAGCTCAACATTTGGCTTAATCACTATCTGGTCAAGGGATTGGGATATATAAAATTAACAGAAAACATTAAAGAAATAGGCCTTAGTTTCTGGACCAGGATACACATTCATAAAACACAGCCTGTATGTTTATTTTTGGCGAGATTGGATTATTTCTTGATTTGCACCACATCTTCCGGAGCTTGTTCGATGTTTTGCAGAGCTTGAGTATTGAAGTGAAAGGTACTAATTAATAAAAACAGACCTGTCCACGAGCGTGTGTGGTAGAGGCAAGTATCCCATGTTGTTTACATATTGTCGTCACACGCAAATCAGCTGTTACTCTCCCAACAGACGGCTGAGGATGCCAACGGCGTTATAAATTAGTATTATTTTCTGGAATTTAATGGAATTATATCGATATTGCCCATATACATATTACAGTATATTCATGCCAAGTTATGACCCTGTAGTAAACTTCGTTTTTTCTGTAATCCCTCTAGTTCACCTTTAAAACACAAACACAATAAATTTGTCAACCCATTAAGAGTACCGGTATGCTAAAAAATATTAATGAGATAGCTCAGAAGAAAAACATACCAAAAAATAAAATGTTAAACAAATCTGTCCATGCGACTATTAAATACATGTCTTACATACTACACCAACTATATCTCAGTTGTCCCTCTCTCAATTACATTTGTTTTCCATAAACCGAAAAAAATACATAATGACAACCAATATAGTGCATTAGACCTCTTAGGTTCCTAGAGGTCCTTCCTAAACTGCAGAAAATCGTCTAATGGTCGCTAAAATCAACTGGAAACCAGCGTCATAATTCACAATAATAATTCTCACATACCGGCCAGCGTCCGCACTGAGAAGTGGGCGGAGCTTAGTCACATGGGAGGGAGGAAGGAAGGAAGAGTGTGTGAGAGTGTGTGTGTGTGTGTGTGTGTGTGTGTGTTTTGCACGTCGAACCAGGCCTCTCAAAGCGGCTGAATAAGCTAAAATAATGTGGATAGAACAGGACCAAGGGAATTTACAGAGACCGACGGTGTAATGTTGGGGGCTCGTCCGATTTTGGTGGTAGAAATTCACCTCTTCAGCACCATTACGCTTTTTTACTTTCGATTCTGGCTAAAATTAGACGATTCTGTACAGTTTAAGAAGGACCTATGCTATTAAGGGGGTTTATTGGGATGGCATTTACCCACTTGAGCCCTAGAGGTAGATCATATATACCGGTAATAAAGAACATCGTCTAATGGTAAACAAAATATAATTAAAATTACGTAATGGTGAAGGGGTTAATGTCATAACCTAATCAACACACACACACACATCTAGATTCCATGTCCAAAACAATATAGCCTAGTGTATCTAGTCAATCATATTGCAACAACAATATAGGCCTATTAGGCCAATAATACCAAATATATAATATATATTTGGTATTATTGGCCTAATAGGCCTATATTGTTGTTGCAATATGATTGACTATTATTTTATAAACTATTTGGAGAAAACAAAATTAATAGCCAATGCGAACGAACACCCATCCCGAGCTGAAAAATAAGTCATGTAGAGGTTGTCTGATAAATACACGTTTACCAAATCCTAGCATAAAATACCGCTAGATCCATTATCAAAGTAGCTAGGAGTCTGCTAAATAGTAAATAAAATCCGAAATTCACTAGAATAATGCCCCCGCTTGGTAAGATTTTACGGTGTGACAGTTACAAGCCCCATCCATGTTTGTGTAGCCTATATAATATAATAGTCTTCAGTCCTATATATCTCCTTCCCTTCGCAAATGTATTATAAGGGAGATATAGGGTAAAACACAGTCTTGTCTGCATAATGACAAGTCCTGTTTTACGGGATTTCTGCTTTATAGATATTTTTTTCCCTCCTACCTTACTCGGGGGACCTTACAGTTGCGCGATCCAGTGCTGCTTTGGTAATTGCGCACATGTTATTTTCCCTCCCCTACACAAAGCCACTGTTACTTTGTTTATGTTCTCTCTCTGCCGGAATACACTTTCCGTCAAGGTTATTTTCTATCCACGTATTATTTTTAGGTTAGGTTAGGTTAAGTTAGGTTAGGTTAGGTTAAGTTAGGTTAGGTTAGGTTTCTTAGTTAGGTTCATGACAAGGTATCAGCTGGTAGATATGGGATAAACTAGGGACACATACTAGCTGGTAGGTAAGGGTTATGGTTTAATGTTATTTTAATACCACGAATTTTGTTGATATATTTGAATATAAATAATGAATCTATATGCTCTAAAGATCATAAGAAAATTTGTTTTAACCCTCGGCAAAACCTAATAAAAAAGTATGGTACTAAAATTTATTTTTCGTAACAAGGTTGTCAATACGGTACTTTCAGTCATCGATAGCTCTAAAGATCATATGAAAATGTGTTAAACCCTCAGAAAAACCTAATATAAAAGTATGGTACTAAAATTTAATTTTCGTAACAAGGTTGTCAATACGGTACTTTCCCGTTATCAATGTACAATCAAGCTGAAGATTGCAGAGTAAACACCATAGACTTCATCGACTTTTATTTCACCTTCGTATAATCGACAGCCATTTTTTTTTTTTTTTGTATTAAGGGATTAGTACTCAACCAGCGGGGGTGTGGGGGCGGCAGCCCCCACCCATAATACTAGGTTAGGTTAGGTAAGGTTGTTTGGTTAGGCTAATGTCTTTTCAAATCACTATCGGGGAGCGTGTCTCAACATTGTGTCTCAACATCGATCGATAGGCCTAATGGGGACAATAGGTTTTCCCGAGATTTCTAATTAATTACAAACACTATATATTGATGCAAATGACCAATTTTGCTTATAAAAAACACTCGGAAAATTCGTGGTATTAAAATAACATTTTTCCCCAAGTTTTGGCAAATGTTGGCTCGGGTTTTCAAATTTTGGGGTATAATGGGTTTCAAAAAAATGAAAACTCGAGCCAACTCTCAAAATTCAATTACTGTTTTTTTTACTTTAAAAAGCCAAAAGCCGAGCCAACTTTTTTTTCCCTATTTTGGGGTTTTTGTACTCTGAAAAGTACCCAAATCCGAGCCAACTTTTGCCAAAATTTGGCTCGGATTTTCACATTTTAACGTTTTCTTACTTTCCTATATTTTATTTTCAGAGTTCTTCCCATATTACCCCTGTTTCCCCTTTTATCCCGCAATTTCCCTGATCTTCATAGCCCTCCTCACTAGTGGGGGCCGTGTTTTTAGATTGTTGGATAATGGGTAAATACTCATTTGCGACAGTCCTTGGTATAAAACAACACTGTATATCAAAGAAAAAATGCAAACAAAATAAAAAACACATGCTAAAACTCGTGACTGTCACACCACACCGTATCAATTTACCCAACGTTTATACCAATTCGCTCTAACATAGTTATATCTCTAAAATATCGCTAGAAATAATGTCTCTTTGATGTAAAAATAGCCCTCTAGATCGAAATACCTCTGAATCTAGAGGGATTACGCGGCGAAAGTAGCTAAACGGGCAACACGGATGCTTAAGTGTGCGGAATTTCGGTGTGAGTATCCCAGGTTCGAGTCCTTGGAGTACCACGTGTATTCATCACTTTCATTGATTTCATTAGTAGGTTTATTTGTAAATTAATTGGTGAGTTGGTGAAAACAAATATGAATTAAGCGGGAAAGTATCTAAACGGGCAGTACTGGATTTAGCGGAAAAGTGGTTAAAATGCAACACTGGATAAATGCCAGAAGTCGCCATCCACTTTAAAGGGCAAGACGAGGTAGACAACATTACCTTATATGGATCGACGTTAATCCCCGCAGACAGTATCTGGCAACCCCACGGCGCCATGCAGGATTCACTCACCTGAAAGCATAATATACCACATTAATAGCCTACCTATAGTAAATAATTTATTTCCTGTTTGCTTGTTATTATTAACGATTTTATTAATATTAGTAAGGGAATATGGAAGTCAGACGGTTAATCGCGATGGTCTTTACCTTATCATTCCCACTGCTCCTTCCTAAACTGTATACAATCGTCTAATGATAGCCAGAATACTGTATAAATACATCGTAATCTTCAAAAGGTGCATAATGGCATCGTCTATAGCTTACAAGTCATAGCAATATAATAAAAGTAACTGACTGATCGAGTATAGGCATGTCGTGGGTTTTTAAAAGGAGTACGGTAGGGAGGTGTGAGAGGGATGTCGGCCGAAATTACCTAGCCCCTCCGACCACTAACATTTAAACACGCCTTTATCGTATCTCCTACGCCTTTCATTCATCGTTTAGTTAAACGAAAACATTTATATTAATAGCATACACCTGTATAGTGGTGCGGAATGTAAAAGAAACACTCACAGCTCCAGAAAGTGATGATATATGGCGGAGACACGAAGCAATACACTACACTCAACACAAGACACCGCGGTACTGAGGGTGCCTGGGGGAGGGAGGGAGGGATTGAAGTTGCTAAATTTCCACTGTTCGACCACGTTCATCAAACACTATATTTGTTTTATTTAGCTATAATCCCGTTAACTATATTATTTGTGTTGTCAGATTAATTATCTTAATAATAATGGAGTGTTTTTACCGAAGTTTTTGTCGATTTTCACAAAACCGTAGTGCTTAATGCATATTGCAGGTTATGTAAAGACAATAACAAGCAAGCGTTTGGACACAGGTTACATAATTGCCACACTGATCACTTTAGCGCAATATTCGAGTGATTAGCAAGCCATACATAGTAAGTGAAATTACGTAATATATCTATAAATATAATCTTTAACCATTTGGTCTACTTTGCCGGCATTACCTGTATGATTATATAGATTAATGATTATTGAGGCTTTACAATATCGGTACCGGAAACGATTAAACTACATTCATGACTGATTGATGGCAACACTCAGATTAAAACCCCAATGCCATTCAGTGTACTCTCTCGCTCTCTCTCTTTCTCTCTCTCTGCCGTTTTCTATGATCCAAATCTATGGAGAAATTGAAATGAACACAACTATTGATTTATAAATGTAATTCTTACCAATGTAGAGGATGTGTAGATCAGATTTTTACCCCGAATAATATTGTGGAGAAAAAAAAGGTGTATGTTGCCTTTATGGAATTGGAGAAGGCCTATGACAGAGTGGATAGAGAAGGCATGTGGAAAGTACTTAGAATATGCGGAGTAAATGGCAAGTTGCTGAAAGCAGTGAAGAGCATGTATGAGGGTGCAAAGGCGGCAGCACGTGTGGAGAATGAGCAGAGCGAGTTCTTTGACCTGAGTGTTGGGTTGAAACAGGGGTGTGTGATGTCCCCGTGGTTGTTTACTGTATATATGGATGGAGTCATGAAAGAAATACTAGGAAGAGCAGTGGATGTTGGTGTATCGCTGAAAAGGGAGGGAAATGAGTGGAAGCTGCCTATACTGCTGTTTGCGGATGATAAAGTTCTGATGAGCGATAATGAATGGGAGTTGCAGGGTCTGGTAAATGAGTTTGGAACAGTGTGCGAAAAACGGAATTTGAAAAGTGCGGGGAAGAGCAAGGTTATGGTCTTCGAAAGGGGTGAAGTCACAGAGTGTGAGGTGAAGTTGAATGGTCAGGCTATGGAGATTGTCAGCTCTTTTAAGTATCTGGGCAGTGTGTTGAGTAAAGATAGGACTATGGATGAAGAAGTGTGGGAGAGGGTGCAACAGGGGAAGAGGGTTGTAGGAATATTGAAAGTAGTAACAAGAAATAGAGTGGTCAGTATGGAAGTGAAGAAGTCCTTGCATGACAGTGTGGTAATCCCGGCACTAACTTACGGAAGTGAAGCATGGACGTTCGGGAAGAGACTCAGACCAAGAGTGAGAGCGGTGGAAATGAGTTACTTGAGAAGTGCGTGCGTGCGGAGTTACATGGAGGGATAGACAGATGAATGAGGAAGTAAGAAGGTGTGGTGTGGAGGTAGATGTGCTGGAAAATGTAAAAAGGAACAACTTGAGATGGTTCGAACATATGGAAAGCGAGAGATTGACTAAGAGGGTGTACGAGAGCGAGGTGGAAGGACAGAGAGGGAGAGGTGGAAGGATGGAGTGAGGAAGTATATGAATGAAGGCGGTGCTGGTTGGGAGGAGGGGCGTCGACTGACTGGGGACAGAGGTGCATTCGGGCGGTTCGTTCGTGGTCACCGCTTAATAAGGGCCTCCAGCAATTAAGAGGCTTCGAACAATCACATTTAACCCATTTAACTACCACAAATCCTTCTTAAACTGCACAAAATCGTCTAAATATAGCTAGAACATTCCAAAGACGTCGCCGGTAGAGAAGGGGTTAACAAAAATGTCATTCTGAATAGCTTATTGAGGCTCAAGGGAATACAAATTCACCTGATAAAAATATAATTACTCTGCAGCAACACACACTAATTCTCTTGAAGAAATTAACCTTCTTAAACCAATGGTATAATTTGTATTACATTCCTTCAATCTGCCTTTACCTCATCTTATGACTTAAGCTGTTCAAGCTCCGTGTGTCCAGACATTTTGACTAACGTATCTTGAATTTGGCTCTCTTTAATTTTTTAATTAAACTGCCAGTGACACCATACCCACACCCTCTCTCTCTCTCTCTCTCTCTCAACTTGTTACTGGCAGCTTTGCCTTTTGTCTCTGTCTTACACAACATAAGAAAACAATACATATTAATACACACTCACGCTCACATACACACAGACAAACAAATATTAATACACAATATATGCAACACACAATAAAAAGACAATGCCAATCTCACATGGATATCAAGAACTGGAATAATAGATGTATTTGTTTCAACCAAATTTCCTTCCACGCGATACTCATATATAATACTGAAAACAAATCCATTCAGACCTGTTCATGGAAAGTCAAGTTATATTGTAGCATCAATTACACGCTATGGATAAACACCAATGACATCCTCACACACGGTGCCTCACACACACACACACACACACACACACTGTTACTCTCTCTCTCTCTCTCCCTTTCTGACCTTATGAACTCTTAACTTTACAAACCCGACGACTTATCTGCCCCAGGCTCTCACTTGTGTTTTAGTTTATGTTGGCAGCTGCGAAAAATCTGTATAGAGTAAACAATAATGTTATTGTCAGACGTGAAATACAGTATTTATGCCAAGTAGACACTTTTCTAAAACTAGATCGTTTTCTTCGTCTAAGATTCTCCTACTCAACGAGACAGAGAAAGGGGCGAGGGAACGCGAAAGTGGTCCCGGACCATAAGAATTGGAACTTTGTAGGTTACTGTTTATGCTCTGTCTTGAGTCGGCCACCCCCAGCACTCGGGTATGTGCCTGAGTATTATCATACATACATACATACATTCATACATACATACATACATAGTTAACATTAAATCTAAAAACAAAATTAACATGACTATTTGAACTGCTATTACCGTAAACATGAATACATCTAGTTTAATTTCAACAATAAATATATTTGACTCATACTGATTGACTGTGGTTTGAATCTTGGCTGAGGCCTAAATATACATTTGTGTAACTCACGCGTAGATATTTTACATATAAATAATACCTCTATATTTTTGCCAGGAGGAGAATTAGATGAAATCACTTCGTCCTGAGTTGCTTGGAGATAATTATTGTAAGAATCCCTTGTTGTGTACTCTAATGGGTCATACTTGTTATGGAAGTAATTTTCCACAAGTAAGATTGCCTTTCTCCTACGTAGACGGGAATAAGCTGGTTACCTGTGGTTGAGTGGGTTAACGCATAAGATATCTTTCTGATTGACCGTGGTTCTAACCCTGGTTAAGGCCTAATATTATATACATATATATATATATATATATATATATATATATATATACAGTATATAAATATCCCAAGTTTATGCAGTAATCCTGGAGGTTCTAGCAGCAACAAATGAGTTGAAATCGGTGAATGAAAATAGTATGCGATAATGTGGAGAAGGTATTGAAGCTGATGCAATGAGATTGATGCACCATGATGATGAATTGATAAAGATTGTACTAAGCGATATTTTGTCCACTAGAAAAAAAAGGTCAATTCTCATCACAGTGTATTAATCGCATTGTATAAGAAGATCACAGTGACACTAGCGCCACGGCTTGCAGTGGGAGGGGGGTGAACCATTGACACTGCCCTCCTCTGTTGTTGATCTCTGGTCCGGAATGCTGCCTCATAAACCCAAGACGAAACTAAAATGTCACCCCTCGTTATTATCTGGTTCCTATCTCAGCTTAGGGAGTCACGAACTCACGACATATATGTTTATATTTTTGATTGTGAGAATGTGTGTGTGCATGTTTCTGCGTTTGTGAGTGTGGCCCTGTTATGTTTTTGTGAAATAGACTGGACATGGTCGTAAACTAGGCAAGTGTATCTATTTATCTATTGCCCGACGCCTAACTCCCGTGTCCACCTTCAAAGGGAGTTAGGCACCCCAAGTGGACTTATTCCCCATGAGGACAATCCGTGCCAGTTTATGAAGGACTTACAGGACTGAACATTCAACTTAAGGACCGTCCGACTCAGAGACAATCTATATATTCTTAGCACATTTTCGACAGTGGCTAGTTCATTCACCAACCTGCTTCATCTTAGGAAAGCATTAACGATAGATTTAAGGCTGTCTCCCCTAGATCGGTTGCCAACCAAGGCTGACGAGTTCCATCCACCCGGATTTGTATGAGGTAGTCTCCCCTAGATGGGTTGCCGATCAAGACTGACGAGTCCCATTCACCTGGAAAAGGCAAGTATGTCGCAGAAATATTTGCTCACTGATCTCTGCCTCCCTAAGTGTCAAAAGAGCGCTTATTCCGGCACTTTTCTACGAGCAAGAGTTTTTTCACACTATGTTGAGGCAAGATCGCATTTGAATTTGAAACTAGATCGAAGGTAGATTCTGTTAGGTAGCTTAATTCTTATTAACCTTACATTTTGAAGCTGGCAGACTACAATTGTCTGTAAAAAATTACGGAAATATCGCGTGTATGACACCGCCTTAAGGATTGGAGGCTACTTGTCATATCATATAATATAAGTCTGCCCCACCCTATGTTAGCGGAAATGTGCAAGTGGTTGTCAGTTGTCATCAAAGACTTACAGACGAACCTTGACCTATAACTGCATGGCTGGTCTCTCGTTCTAGAGGGTAGGGGTGAACATTAAAGAACATAGGTGAAATGGAAGACTATGAATAAAGACGTTGAACTGAAACTAACTTATACAGAAAGTATAGATATGCATATGAAACGTAGTTATTTTTGGTATAAATTGTCTTCATTCTGAAATATATACCGGTATGTATCTTTTGCACTTTATCGTTTTCGGAGTATATTTTACTTGAAATCGCATATGGATCAATGCATGCACATTCAGAGAATATAAGTACTTCTGACAACGATCGCAAAATGTAAAATAAATAATAATGTTGAACGGTGTTTGCATCAATAAAAAAAAAAAACATGTAAAGACGAAGGACACTAATAAGGTGGAGCAAAATCAAGTAAATATATTAACTAACTAATTAATTAATAAACTGAACAAGGAAAGTTGGAGGAGGCAAAATCGATTATAATAAATATATAGACAAAATGGAGATAGCGTGTTCAAGTGACAGAGTGAAGTGGAAGAGCTGATTGAAACCAGAAACTTAATTGATTGAAGGTAAGAGGGCAAAGGTTTGGTGAAGATCCTAATAAAATCGTCTAATGATACCCAGAGTAAACTGTTAAAATGTGTCATTATTTTCAAGTGGTTACAAATATATAACATGACCTGATAAAATGGTTGAAATGACGGGTCCGGCCAACATAAGCCAAAACCCATCAAGCACCTGCTCCAGTCAAAGGGAGAGAATAATTGTTTTTCTTTTTTTTTCGGAAGGGTTAAATTCCCTTCGTTCACCCAGCATTTCATTGGTGGCAGTCACGGAACGTGATTTGGTAGCTAGATAGAGCACCCATCACGCGAACCTGCGCCAGGCATCTCAAAGCCTGGGTATATTGAGATTGCTGAGGTGATGTGGCTACCATACCTTACCTTAAAGAGGCTAGGGACTAGCCTTGTTAAGAAGGATGTAGTGTAATTCCCTCGCAAAAATCCCGCAACCCCAATACTGTACTACCCGAGTTGACGTCTGGGATAGTGTAAAATAGTCGTTGATGGCGAAGTCTAAGAAACCCACCACGTGAATCACCACGAGACTATCACCTGGTTCTTTCAAGGAGAACTAAGGTCACTATCCTATTGAACGTCCGCGTTAGTACAGTGGATTAGCGCGCGGATCTGGTTGACCTACTGAGGTCACTAACCAGGGTTCGAACCCCGCGCCAGGCATCTCAAAACCTGGGGAGTTTTCGGGAGGGATAAAATCCCTTCGTTCACCCAGCATTTCAATAGGTATGGGGCATGCTTGTAAAACTCCGGCACTTTTACTGCTGTAGGTCCAACGGTTGGGTTCTGCTCTTCGAACGAAATCACTTCACTGCATTTTTACGCCTACATAAAATTCAAACCGCACCTATATGTAAAATATGTAACTTACAGACTGTAGGTGCCGCAGTTTCTAGAAAAAAAAAGTAAGCTAGACAATAAAACAAAATCATGCAAATTGAGCAAGAATTGCAAAAGTTATAGCAATTTGAAAAACATTGAATTTGCAAAATAAAGTCTCTGGGAAATTAGCGTCAAAGTTATAAAAAAAAAACATTGTTATCCTCCAGCTTAAATAAAATATAATATTGGTTACTAATGCACTTCTTTACCAAATGATGCCATTTAATCATGATAGTGTTGCCAACACATTAAGCTACACTCTAGCTAGTTTTTTCATAAAATTATCATAATAAAGTCTGTGGGAAATTAACACAAAAGTTAGTATTTTGTTATTGATCCTCCTGCTTGAAATGTATTTAAATATTGATAACCAATTAAATACTCTACCAAATGATGCAATTTCTTCACGAGAGTGTTGCCAACACATTAAAGCTACTTTCTAGCAAGTCTTTGCATTTTTTTTCAAAATTTGGGATATATTGGTCCCTAAAGCGGACCTCCATCCTGAAAGGTTAAATGAAACCTCAATGAAAGTCTCCCCTCCAATGATATTTCCAAATTCCTTGTTATCACTAGCATGTTATTTTGTTTTATAAAGTTTTTTGACCGACAAGTAGAATGCGTAACCAAATAAAAAGTTATGGAACCATGAAGGACTATACAACCAATGAAAGAAAATCTAGCGAATAGAAAAGAACGTCTTTTGTTGGTATGCATTGATTGAAAGATACAAATGAAATAAATACATAGGAAAAATGGGTTTGAACAAATCTTAATAACGAAATGTAACTGCATGGACGTTAAAAACAAAACAAAAATATCCAATCAGGTGTGGCTCGGTAAAGAACGCGTTTCATCCACTAACATGCTGCTTACTTATGGTAGTCCATCGTAATCCGATGATGACGTTGAGAAAACCTGCGCATAGAAGAGTTTAGAGTGCCGAGGGAGGTGCGCAGTTCCAACTTCACTATCTTGGTACTGAACAGGGGTTGCTGATGGCAAGGGGGTAACCCAAGACGACCAGCTCCTGCTCAATACTGCAGGGGACTGCCGGGATTCCAGTTTGTCGGAAACCGCCAGGACGTGACCCCAACGTCTTCTTTTCTCTCAGGGTGTGCTCCCCTAGCCTTTGTCTTACTAGACTAAACCACAAGGCAGTGGGTGTGTGCGGTTGTTGGTAGATGACAAGGATGCACATCATACCTCTGGGGGCCACCGCATGCCCCGAGATCCCCTATTGATTTAGCCTGGGGTCGCAAGACACCCAGTTACCGTGTGTGGCCCCGGGGAGGCACAATAGGAGTCTTGGTGATGGAGAGGCAATGTACTGGCAGAGGCTCCCCTTTTCACCACAAGGGTTAGCCAGCGGCAGCAGCTGAAAGCGAGAATTGCATGCAAGCAAGCAGCACTACACCAACATGCTACTGCACTAGTCGCATCACATCACCCTGTGTGATAACACACACACACACTAACATACTGACACACACACACACATACACACTCACACACACGTCTAATACGTATATACCATGTACACAAATGGGTGGTATTGAAGCATTCATATTTTTTGTTTTTGTATATATATATATATATATATATATATATATATATATATATATATATATATATATATATAATTATATATATATATATATATATATATACTGTATATATATATTATTAAATATATATATATATATATATATATATATATATATATGTATACATATATATAACGTATATATATATATATATATACACCGTAAAATGAGGGTGTTTCTTGCAAACATTTTTTGTTTACACTTTTAAAACACATTTTGTCATTCTTATATAAACGCGTTTCCTTAAATACATTTGTATTTTTTTTGTATAAACAGACAAATTTGTTTAAGAGTTTGTTACGCTTATAAAACGGATTTAGGCGTTTGGAAATGAAACACGTGTTCTATTATAAACACCTTGTTTTCTTGTAAACACTTGTAGTCATTATAAAAGTAAAGATATTCATTATTTTATTGATGTTGTTTTAAAATGGATAATAACATCCACATGAAATCATAGTTTTAATATATCCACAAATGTTGCATCTAAGTATATTTTCTCGTTCACAATATGGCAAAACAAGAAAGCATTTACAAAAACACATGAAACTTCAGATTGTTTCATTTTAAACCACAGCATGTTTACATATAAACATAAATGTATTAAATGAAACGCGCCAAAAACGTATAATGTTTCTCAAACACCGGTCTTGTGTGTTTATAAAAACAATTATTTTTACTGTGATATATATACAGTATATCGATAGAGATAGATATATAGATAGATAGATAGATAGATAGGAAGATAAAATATTTAATATATATAAAACAGAACACATAATATTAAGCATAGTTTCAGTGGAGTCATCAGCACCCTTCACTCTCGCCTCCCTCCGCGTCATATCAGATTAAAATTAACCCCTTCTGTACCGGAGACGCCTCTTTTGTTATACTCTACCTATATTTAGACAATTTTATGCAGCTTAAGAAGGATCTGTGGCAATAAAAAGGGTTAGTAATGATAGTTCGAAGACTGTTAACTACTGGAGGGCCTTTTTAAGCTGAATAATATCATCTATTAGTAGCCAATATAAAATATAATTGACGGCAACTGTACTGAAACGGTTATTAAGTTTGTTGCTATAATTGTTGAAAGGCATTTGTTCTCAAATTTAGCGCGAAGATATTTCGTGGAAAAGTTCATTCAACATACTTTAGACGAAGGCTGTGAATTAAATTAAATGAGGTACTTCATGAGACGGTGCATGTACACCTAATGAAGTAATGGTGTTTAATGTTCAAGATTTAATTAAGAATACGATAATTAAACATATTTAATGTACAAGCAGGTAAACTCTCTCTCTC
>CM064567.1:15355773-15457667 GCA_032716605.1 Paralithodes platypus
ATACTGTAGGTTGCCGCAGTCAGTTCTAGGAAAAAAAAAAAAGTAAAGCTAGACAAATAAAACAAAATCATGCAAATTGAGAGAAAGAGCAGAAAACCGGTCTGACACAGTATAAGAATTGCAAAAGTTATAGCAATGTGAAAAAAAACATTGACCATTTGCAAAAATAAGTCTGGCTCTGGGGGAAATACATTAGCGTCAAAGTTAAACAAAAAAAAACATTTTGTATCCTCCAGCGTAAAATAAAAATTACATTGGTTAATAATTGCACTCTCTTACCAAAATGATGCAATTTAATCATGATAGTGTTGCCACACATTACAGCGACACTCTAGATAGCTAGTTTTTTCATAAAATTATCATAATAAAAGGCTGTGGGAAAAAATAAACACAAAGTTGTTGAGTAATTTTGTTATTGATCCTCCTGCGTGAATAGTATTGAAATTATGATAACCAATTAAATAATCTACCAGATGATGCAATTTCTTCACGAGAGTTGTTGCAAACACATGATAAAGCTACTTTCTAGCAAGTCTTTGCATATTTTTTGTCAAAAGTTGGGAGAGATTGGTCCCTAAAGGCGGAAACCTCCATCCTGAAAGGTTAAATAGAAACATCAATTGGCAAAGTCTCCCCTCCAATGATATTTCCAAATTCCTTGTTATCACTAGCATGTTATTTTGGTTTTATAAACGTTTTTTGACCGAACAAGTAGAATGCGTAACCAAATAAAAAGTTATGGAACCATGAAGGACCTATACAACCAATGAAAGAAAATCTAGCGAATAGAAAAGAACGTTCTTTTGTTGGTATGCATTGATTGAAAGATACAACATGAACATAACATACATAGGGGAAAAATGGGTCTGAAAAACAAATCGTAATAACGAAATGTAACGGGCATGGACGTTAAAAACAAAACAAAACTATCCAATCAGGTTGTGGCTCGGTTTAAAGAACGCGGTTCATCCACTAACCTGCGACCCACCTTATGGTAAGTCCATCGTAATACGATGGATGGACGTTGCGTGGAGAAAAACATGCGAATCACATAGAAGAGTGTAGAGTGACCGAGGGAGGTGCGCCAGTTCCAAAACTTCACTATCGTGGTACTGAACAGGGGGTTGCTGCATGGCAAGGGGGTAACCCAAGAAGACCAGCTCCTGCCTCAATACTGCAGGGGACTGCCGGGATTCCAGTTGGTCGGAAAACGCCAGGACGTGACCCCAAAGTTCTTCTTGTTCTCTCAGGGTCTGCTCCCCTAGCCATTGTTCTACTAGACTAAACCACAAGGCAGTGGGTGTGTGCGGTTGTTGGTAGATGACATTGTGACAAGGATGCACATCATACCTCTGGGGGCCACCGCATGCCCCGAGATCCCCTATTGATTTAGCCTGTTGGGTCGCCAAGACACCCAGTGACCGTGTGGTGCCCCGGGGAGGCACAATAGGAGTCTTGGTGATGGAGAGGCAATGTACTGGCAGAGGCGCCCTTTTCACCACATAAGGGTTAGCCAGCGGCAGCAAGCTTGGAAAGCGAGAATTGCATGCAAGCAAGCAGCACTACACCAACATGCTAGGCACTAGTCGCATCACATCACCCTGTGTGAGAACACACCCACACACTAACATACTGACACACCACACACACTACCCACTCACACACCCGGCTAATACGTATATACCGGCTTTGTTTACAAAAACCCCCAAAAAAACACATGGTGGAGGTGGTATTGAAGCATTCATATGTTTTGTCTTGGGCTATATATATATATATAGATATATATATATAGATATTGAGATATATATATATATATATATATATATATTAGATAATTATATATTTATATATATATATAATATAATGATATACTGTATAGAGATATAAGTCTATATATATAGATATAGATATATATATATATATATATATAATTATATATATATAAGTTAGATATATATCTATATATACACCGTAAAATGAGGGGTGTTTCTTGCAAAACATTTTTTGTTTACCACTTTTAAAAACACATTTTGTCATTCTCTATATAAACGCGTTTCCTGTAAATACATTTGTATTTTTTTTTTATAAACAGGACAAATTTGTTTAAGAGTTTGCGTTAAGCTTATTAAAACGGATTTAGGCGTTTGGAAATGAAACACGTGTTTCTATTATAAACACCTTGGTTATTGTAAACCTTTGTAGTCATTATGAACGTAAAGATATTCATTTATGTTATTGATTGTTGTTTTAAACGGATAAATGACCACATCCACATGAAATCATAGTTTTAATATATCCACGAATGTGCCATCTAAGTATATTTTCTCGTTCACAATATGCCCAAAACAAGAAAGCATTTACAAAAAAACATGAAACTTCAGGATGTTTCATTTTAAACCACACGCAGGTTTACATATAAACATATAAATGTATTAAATGAAACGCGCCAAAAACGTATAATGTTTCTCAAACACCGGTCTTGTGTGTTGATAAAAACAATTATTTTTACTGTGATATTATATACAGTATATCGCTAGAGATAGATACATAGATAGATAGGCTAGATAGATAGGAAGATTAAAAGATTTTAATAAATATAATTCTAACAAGAACACACCTAATATTAAGGTCAGTTTCGTTGGAGTCATCAGCACCCTTCATACTTCTTCGACCTCCCTCCCGCGTTCATATCAGATTAAAATTATACCCCTTCTGTACCGGGAGACGCTTTCTTTGTGATACCGCACTCACCTATAGTTAGACAATTTTGATGCCAGGCTTAAGAAGGACTTCTGTGCGCAATTAAAAAGGGTTAGTAATGATAGTTCGAAGGGACTGTCTAACTACTGGTAGGCCTTTTTAAGCTGAACTAATTATCATCTTATAGTAGCCAAATATACCAACTTATATATTGCCCGGGAACTGTACTGTGAAAACGGTTATTAAGTTGTGCTGCTATAATTGTTGAAAGGCATTTGTTCTCAAATTTAGCTGCAGAAGATATTGTCGTGGAATGAAAAAAAAGTTCATTCAACATACTTTAGACCGAAGGCATGTGAAATTAAATTAAATGACGGTACACTTTTTCATGAGACGGGTGGGTTTGCATGTACACCTCAATGAAGAGTAATGGTTGGTTAATGTTCAAGATTTAATTAAGAAGGAATAAGCCCGAATAATTTCTAACCGCGACACCTTACATTTATTTTTTCTTTTTTCTACCCTTACTCTTCTTCCATTCTTATTTGAATGTAGCATATTTTAAGCAGGGTAAACTCTCTCTGCTCTCTCTCTCTCCTTATCTTCCTCTCCCCTCTTTCTTTTTTTTTTTTGCTTTATTTCTTTTTATATATTTTTCTTACATTTTCTTCTCCCTTTCCCCCCCCCTTTTTTTTTTTTTATTGTTTATTTTCTAGTTTTTGTTGTTTTTTCTTTTCTCGTTTTTTCTATTCTGCTCTCTCTCTTTTTGGTGGGTGTTGGTCACACTTTATTCTCTGGTGGTGTTGTTTTTATTTCGTCTCCACCACCTGGTGTGTTTTGATCTCTCTCTCTCGCTCTCTCGTCATTTTCTCGCTTCTCTCCTCTGTTTCTTTCTAAGCTCTCTCTCTCTCTTGTGTTTTTCTTTGTCCTCTCTCTCTCTCTCTCTGTCTCTTAGTATCTCTCCTCTTTCTCTTTGTCGCTTCTTCTCTCTCTCTCTCTCTCTCTCCTTGCTCTCTCTCTGCTCTCTCTCTTTCTCTCTCTCTCTCTCTTTGGTGCTCTCCTCTCTCTTTGCTCTCTCATTCTCTCTCTCTCTCTCTCATCTCTCTCTCTCTCTCGCATTCTGATGAGAGTCTCTACTCTCGAGTGATCTCTGACTCTCTCTCTCTCTCTACGTGTGTGAGAGAAAATGAGGACAGATGGTGTGTGTCTTAGAAGGCTTTTGTCTGAGCAGGGTTACGAGGAAAGTAATTTAATAGGAAAGTAAAACAAGATACGAACGTATTTCGTTTGATTAACTTGTATGGGTTCCTTCATAAATGTATTAATATAGTCCATTCAATATAGATAGCCAATAATCTTGACCGCTAACCTCTATTGCTCATTAACGACTGGGGCATTCGAGCTAATACTTCTACTAGTTAGAAAGGGTCAGCCAGGGAAAAAGTGTCCATATCTGCAGCCTGTTTTTTTTTTTTTTTTTTTTTTGAGCTATAGAGGCTACGGGTCACAATTTCTGGTCTTCCTATAATGAATGGACTATAGTCTCCTGCGAGTTTCAGGCTATAAGGAAGTTGGACGTATAGACATCGATATTAAACAAATTTTCCAGCTAAAATACGATTGTAGTAAATTTATAAATACATAAAGACCAAATTCACCATGCCCAATAGCTATCAGAATTCAACATCTTTATTGCATTTATGTTATATATCCATGTTAAGGCTCAAGCTTCCTTATAGCCCGAAACTCGCAAGTGGCCAGTTTATCATAATTCCGACTGTCTATAAACTGTCCAAGCGAACAAGTACTAAATTTAAAATATGTATGAACATTTAGGTGTTTTATTTTGAACACATTCTAGAAAAGAGTCCCTGGGAATCGTTGTATCATTTACAAAGGAGTACAAAGTAAAAAAGCAACAACATATATTTTGATCAGTACCTGGCGTCTTTTATCTAACCTACCTAGTAAAAGTGGAACACAAAATATAAATATAAGAATAGGTATAAATGAATATAACAAAATATATAGAAAATATATAATTGTTGGGAGGCTATTCATTTGTGAAAGTAATTAATTGGGGCTTATGAGCAAGCTATTAATCAAGTCGTTTTTTTAACTATCTCAATGCGTGTCTGGCGGGGATATCCAGGGAAGGACAAGAGGAGGAGGAGGAAGCGGAAGAGGGGGAGGAGGAGGTGGGAGGGAAGGAAGGGGGAGGGGGGGGGGGACTGATGGCGAAGGAGGTAGTTGGGGGTGAAGGTAATTGCTTCACGTTACCTGGGGATCACTTAGGCTGGGGGGAGGGAGGGGGAATTTTTAGTGAGGGAAATCTTGTTTAGTTGGCCCATACGCGGTGATGTAGGAGAGAGAGAGATATATTTAAGGAAATGAATATGAAGGCCCATTTTGCATTAGCTTGTAAATATATACCGTAAACATTTCTTAAGTAACAGTTAATACTGAACCAAACAAACTATAACAAACATAGCGGATACACAATGTGACTTTAGCTTTCGATACTTATAAATATAAGTTTACAGACAATTCTATGCATACATTTATAAATTAATAGATAGATAGATAAAAGAAGACCGTTGCTCTATATGATGGGTATGTCCTAGAGGTAGTCGTGTGAATGTGTTGGGTCAGGTTGTTCAGTGATTGCAAGCGGCGAACGCCTTGAGGATTATGACACATTTTGACAGTTTATTCTGGCTATCATTACACGCTTTTATTCAGGATAGGAAGGGTATATGGATGTCAGAGGGCTGATTGGGCCAGTCTTTATCCTTTTAACTCTTACAGGTCCTTCTTAAGCTACATAAGATCGTCTACTGATAGCCAGAATAAACTGCTAAAATATGTCATTGTCCTCAAGGGACTAACACGGGAATGTGTGTAAATTTGCCGCGGCATGTTTTGGACTGACAGTAATATGTAACCCGTCAATTTAATTTAAGTACTTCTTTAATTATTTCTTTATCCTACAAGATATATATTCTTGGATAATTATTAAAATGAGTATGTGATTTGATGGCACGTGTACTAGAGTAAATACAAACTTTTCAAATATGGGACATTTATATATTGTAATATTTGTATTTAAGTAAGTGGCTACAGTAGATGCACCTTTATTTGTCTGAAGCAGTTACATATGTTGCAATTATGTGAACATAGTAGTGCAATCGTTAACAAATATAGTGCGAGTAAAGTCAGTCTATGCGAGCAAAACAGTAGCCAGAAAACTCGGTAGGCAGAAGCAACACACACGACCGCCACGGTCGTGTGTGAGAGAGAGAGAGAGAGAGAGAAGTAGGACTAAAAAACAAGCTAAGGAAAAGATGCCCACCCAACCTTTCGTGAACAGAATACCAATGGGTCAATCTGCCTCCTAGGCGTGCGAGTGGGGAAAGTAAAATGCGCTGATTACATAGAATTGTATGTATGGACTATGGTATATACTACATACACAGATCATTATTTTGGTCCCGTCCCTTCCAAACAGTCATGGCTTCATTCTAAAATTCATTGGCCCTACAGGATCGGAGAATATGATAATAAATAAGGATCTCGCCCCAACAATATATCCTACTGATTTCAATGTAACTTGCGAGTTTCAGGCTATAAGGAAGTTCGAGCCGTAAACAATGACACTAGGTGTAAATACAACAATATTATGAGTTTATGATGATATAAAGCTTTTTTAATTTGTATTTTATGTACAGTATATATGCACTCTCTATAACCTGATGTGAACTGGTAATTATTCTATATATCGATGTTTACAGGCCATTTCCATTGTAGCCTGAAACTCGCAAGTGGTCAATTAAACGAACTATCCAGCCGCTCGCAGGTGGAAAAACAATGGATAATATATAGAGTATATTTTGATGTAGAGAGACAAATCCTGCTAGACTACAGAGAGAGAGAGAGAGAGAGAGAGAGAGAGAGAGAGAGAGAGAGAGAGAGAGAGAGAGAGAGAGAGACAGAGAGAGAGAGAGAGAGAGAGAGAGAGAGAGAGAGAGAGAGAGAGAGAGAGAGAGAGAGAGAGAGAGAGAGAGAGAGAGAGAGTAATTACAAACGAAGACAAAAATGAAAGAAACGAACAGACAATTTCTCCTCCGTAGAATTTCCTTGGAGTACAAATATATACGGATGATTCAATTTGTTGGGCCGCTCAATATGTGTGGTACTTGTCCCTCAGAATCCGATATGTAGCACGGAAGGTGAGTTTGTAGCATCCACTTACCTTAACTCGGGGAAAGGAAATATAAGGGTGTGTGTGTGTGTGTGTGTGTGTGTGTGTGTGTGTGTGTATTTGGGGGTTGGAAGTAATGTGTTTGTGTTGTGCGTATTTATCTGCATGTGTGTTTATGTGTGTTAGTTTATATACATGATTTTGAGTTTTCGTATGTGTGCGTGTGTGGATGTGGGTGTGTGGATGTGTGTGTGTGTGTCTTTTGTTTGTGCCTTTATTACACACTACGTAATTAGTGAAATAAACACACAATCCAATGACAAACAGCAAACAAGCGATACTGGAATACTCATTCGCTTATATGATTACCCAGAACCTCAACAAGTAAGCTCTGGAACATTCTCCATCAATCTGTCTTTTCCTCATTCTATGACTTAAACTGCTGCAAGCTCCGTGTGTCCAGACAGTTTGACTCTAACGTACCTTGAAATTGGCTCTTTATCACTCTCTCATCTTGTTTTATTTATATATATATATTTTTTTTTTGGGGGGGGGGGGGTGAAAATTGATACAGGCAGCTTTGCATTTTGTCTGCTTCATACGCATATGATAATAAAATACCCAACGCGATGAACGATATTTGTTCAGTATATATATATTATATTATAAGTACAGTGAGTAGTTGTCCTCTCTGTTAAAATAGTCCTGCTGTTCCCTCCGGACCATAACTACTGACTCATATTCAACCATCGATATCAGCGTTGCCATAAAAAAAAAACTTTCGGGTTGTTAAACTGCATGGACTATATTTTACGGCCTTTGAAAACATGGGGCCAATTTTAGATAGCTACTGCAAAATGGAACATATTTCAAAATAGTATTGCCCTATTTTCGAGTTCCCAACTTTAATGGTTCGATTCGTTTTCAAGTTCGTTGGTTGTACCCTATAACAACATATTATATTCTCCATAGTTGGCATTCAAGTTTATATTCATTCAGATTCAAACATAGAACAACAATGTTCTAATAAAATAATTGTTTGCATTGTTTTGATGAGCACCATTAAATTTTCATACCTGATTCCGACTCTTCAAAACACTGATACATCACCAAATATTTCCTGATGAAAACACGATAATACAATGTTTGTTTTGTCTACCATGAAAGGCTTACGGTATTATCAGCTACTGGTGAATGTTTTAACCTCAGTATTGAACACCGATCCCTCACCTGTCAGCCTCACACAGAATTATTGACAGCAAGCAAATGTCGTTTCTGATTTTACCGTGTGGTGTGGTGCACATTTTGCACGTCAGAAGCAGTACCACCACAGGCTAACATGCAGGTTCTCTCATAATTCCCCTTTATAGATTTGATTTACAATTTATTGCATTTTGCCGCCGGCCACAACTAGGCTTCTTTGTGTGAGTTGCACTATTGCATAAATGTTGTTGCATGTCTAATGTTGTGACTTTCTTGTATGTAGTACCAGCAAAATTGTATGCATTAGCTCTACGCTTCTTAAAACTGTAGATTTTCATACTCGTTGTTTACTGTCTAGCCCACATTTTGTATATATAAGCTTCATCTGAAGAGATCGTCGTCCGAAAAATCCTGCTGATAAAGTATGTTTGTTATGTTTGTATAGATTTGTTCTTTCTGCTTGATGTTATAGATGTATTTCCAATGCAGATTAATGAAACAGCAGCATCATACTATACACATTTATACCCTTCATGTAAAGTGTGAATGGCCTCAGACCAAACCTGTGGAGGACATGGATTTTTGTTGTAAAAGTGACACTAAGTTAGGAAGTTTACGAGTTTCCAGTCCTCCCCCTCCTCGTCCCAAGCCCCCCTCGCTTGTCATCGTCACTACCACCCGGACCTTCTAACTACCTAACTACATTAACTTCCTTTTAAAGATACTAGCACGCATTTGATGATTTTATTCAGATTAGGAAGGGTATGTGGAAGTCAGAGGTTTAATTGAGATAATCTTTGCCCTTAGATTTTCCACAAATCGTTCATAAGCTGTTTAACTCCTTCAACACCACAATACAATTTTACTTTTTATGCTGGCTAATATAGACGACTGTATGCAGCTTAAGAAGAACTTTCTTTATTCAGAAGGTTTATTGAGATCGTATTTACCCCTTTGAGTCCTGAAGGTAGATCATAAGCTAAAGAAAATTGTCTAATGCTAACCAGAATATGATAAGAGTTACGTCATGATGCTGAAAGGGTTAATATCATCTAATGGTAGCCAGAATAAACTGTCATAATGCGTTATAATCTTTAAAGGGTAAAGAAGTATACGAGTTTCCAGCCCTCCTCCCCGCCACAAGTCCCCCCTCGCTTGTCATCGTCACCACCACCCGGACCTTCTCACTACCTTTTTTCACACACATCTTAGTTTCTCAGAAAGCATCATTCCTCACAAGGGGTCCTGCGTCTCAAGGCAACCGTTGGTGAGAGTTATTCCCATGATATTTTGCCTAACAAGGGGTTGTTCCTCATAGGGTATCATTCCCCTACGTCTTTCTTCTTCAAATTTCATAATTCCAAGTCAAATTTTTCCTACACATGTTTTCACAGAAGTTTACTACTTACAATTAGTCAGTCGTCACATTTCTGCCTTCCTCACATATTAACCCTATAGCATCAGTTGCCTTCCTTGTACGTGTTCATCGTGCACACTATTCGTTCCTTGTTGGTACTTGCATTTCGTCAGTCATGTAACATATGCCCTGTTAATTATAGGTAGGCCAGAAATTGTGACTCCTAATCTCTGTATCTCAAAAAGGACCAGAGCAAATGGGCTGTAGATTTTCACAACTCCTCCCTGGCTGACTCTTCCTGTATGGTAAAAATATTAGCTCGATTACTTTAATCGTTCTTGAGTTATAGAGGTTAGTGGTTAAAATTTCTGGCCAACTTATAATGAATGGACTACTTCATACTTGCAGAGCTTCATTTCTCACTAATTGTTTTCCCTCGGACGGCTTGGTTTGTATTTAATTCTCACTTGGCAATTGTGCGTCTTATGTTCTCTTGTTCCTCAAATATTTTCGTTCCTCACTGGGGGTTTTTTTTTCTTCAAATGTTTCTGGTACTCTTACTTTTTCAAACATTCTTGGAATTATATCCTTGTATTTTATTGCCCCTCAAATTTGCTCGTGTCTACAAATCCTAACCTCTCATAATCTCTTCTTTCTGCTCTTGCTGCTGCTCTAAATACAGTATATAGTCAATTAAACACTATCTCACTTCGCTATTTCTAACAGTTCGGCTTTTCATTTCTGCCCGTACAATGCAATTCACTTATTTGACTTCATTTCATAAAATATGTGTCTGCCATTTACATGTTTCCTCTTTCCATAACGTCTTCAATTGTCCGTTATTTTCTTACTTGATATGCGTTTTGTCCGATTTCCAATTATAATAAAAACAAAAAAAATCACTTGTTCTTAATTAATGTAAGTCCTATTTTCTATCCTAATTCGTAGGAATGTTTTTATTCTTATTTGTATATTATTTTATTTTTTGTTTGTTTTTATTTTATTTTTCATTTATTCTCACACCCTACGCATTGTATCACTGTGATCACGTATGCAATAATGTGACTTTATTTTCGATATTCAAAATCACAAATGCTTTAATGAATAACAAGACATCATAATGTATAGTTTTTCACTGTTGAGACAAATTCGAGTCTTAATTATTTATTTCACCCTTATTCAGATGTTTACATCTTAAATAATTCAAATTACTCTTTTTATGTTTATTTGTTTGTTTCTGTATTTCTGTCACAACCAGACTTTGAACAATGTATACTACAAATCTGAGACACATTTTGGTTTGAGTTAAAGGATAGATTCCAATAACATTCAGTTGAATAAGAACACACCCATGGGCAGAACATGAATATATGTAGTATATGTATATATTATTAATGTATGTATTATATATTTGTTTTGCTTTCCCACATAATCCAAATATACAATTAGCGTCTGTATTCAGAATATGTAGAATTAGATCTTGTGCCAGCACATTAATATGAATATGACCAAAAGTCTTTATTTGGCTGTTACTTTCCCACACCTTAGTTTTGAAATAGCTGTCATGCATACTTATACAGGTACTTTCAAAATATTTCCTTAGCAATACATTTTTTCACAAGTCGTTAAATATATTTATTTAAGTTTACTTAAATATCTTTTAAAATGGCTTCACTCCATGATAATATTTTCCTGTCAAGTCCTTGTTCCTCAGAAATGTTTTCCCTACCAAGTCTTCGCTGTTGTAAATGTTTCTCAAGAAGTTCCTCAGTTCTTTCAAACACTCCGCTTCTTACAAGCTACTTGATCCTCATTTAGGAGAGATACCAAAGGGGACGAAAAGGACAGAAAAGTGTGTTGGTCATGGAAGTGTGTGGGTCATGGAAGTGTGTTGGTCATGGAAGTGTGTTGGTCAGGGAAGTGTGTGGGTCAGGGAAGTGTGTGGGTCATGGGAGTGTGTTGGTCAGGGAAGTGTGTGGGTCAGGGAAGTGTGTGGGTCATGGGAGTGTGTTGGTCATGGGAGTGTGTTGGTCATGGAAGTGTGTTGGTCATGGAAGTGTGTGGGTCATGGGAGTGTGTTGGTCATGGAAGTGTGTTGGTCAAGGAAGTGTGTTGATCATCGGAGTGTGTTGGTCATGGAAGTGTGTGGGTCATGGGAGTGTGTTGGTCATGGAAGTGTGTGGGTCATGGGAGTGTGTTGGTCATGGAAGTGTGTGGGTCATGGGAGTGTGTTGGTCATGGAAGTGTGTTGGTCATGGAAGTGTGTGGGTCATGGAAGTGTGTTGGTCATGGAAGTGTGTTGGTCATGGGAGTGTGTTGGTCATGGAAGTGTGTTGGTCATGGGAGTGTGTGGTTGTTGGGTCATGGAAGTGTGTTGGTCATGGGAGTGTGTTGGTCATGGAAGTGTGTGGGTCATGGAAGTGTGTTGGTCATGGAAGTGTGTTGGTCATGGGAGTGTGTTGGTCATGGGAGTGTGTTGGTCATGGGAGTGTGTTGGTCATGGAAGTAGGTTGGTCATGGGAGTGTGTTGGTCATGGGAGTGTGTTAGTCATGGAAGTGTGTTGGTCATGGGAGTGTGTTGGTCATGGAAGTGTGATGGTCATGGAAGTGTGTTGGTCATGGGAGTGTGTTGGTCATGGAAGTGTGAACCTATAATATCTGCCCCAAATTAATGTCAACATTTTATAATTAACCCTTTTGAGGATTATGTTGCACTTTGACAGTTTATTCTGGATATCATTGGACGATCTTATACAGCTTAGGAAGGATCTGTGGGAAATAAAAGGGTAAAGACTATCTCGATTTCGTCTCTGACTTCCATATACCCTTTCTAATCTGAATAGAATCGTCTAACAAAAGCCAGAAAAATACTGTCAAAATACGTCATAATCCTGAAGGGGTTAACTATGTTCCGCTACAAGATAATCATAATAACTGAATAATAAAGATGAGAACATTACAATTTATCAGCAACTGGATAAAGCAGACATTGAACAATATATGTTTCTTCCATCAAACCCTGTGTGGCTCATGTGACAGACAATCAGTTTCTTGAACAATATATGTATACATTTGTTATACCAGGGTTTTTACCAGGTTTGCTTATTGGTCGTGGTGAGTTCTACCTGACTGGGGAATTCCAAGATCATACAAATACATGCATAGAAGACAATAGAGGATACATATAACACCAAGTGTAATTTTAAGAACAGTTTTATTTAGCTTAACTCTTACTTCTATCTATCTATCTATATGCTCAGGCACAATCCCCATTTTGGGGGTAGCCGACTCAAGACAGAGCAAGAACAGGGAAAACACAAAAACAACATAAAACAACAAATAAACACAGATAAAAAGCACAAACTCACACACATCCAGGTCACCCAGGAGAAGACCCAGAGACCAGGGTCATCAAGGTCGCTCCAGCACTCCCCAGGCCCCCGACCACCCGGAGAGGTTCCGATCTCGGCAGGCAGACATGCAGCGGAGCCAAAGCCACAAGCCCTCCCACCACACTTCCAGGCACACCCTTCATATTAATCGTCTCCCCGGGCCAGGCGCCTGATGGACTATTATCTAGTCCAACTTGCGCCCGACCCCTTACTCCAAATGACCACGTGTTCACTCAACTATTCACAAGCATTCTCCATTCACTCCTGTCCACCACCACTTCCCCTGCCTGATCTATAGTCATTCCTCTATCATCCACACCCTTTCTTACACAGTCTCTCCATCTCAATGGGGGTCTTCCTGCCCTTCTATATCCCCTTGTACCTGACTCACATATTCTCTTTGTAATCCTTTCATCTCCCATTCGTTCAACATGACCATACCAGCTCAGCACCCTTCTGTCCACTCTGGCTGACAAATGTTCGACAAATTTTACCCTGCTGCCCCACTCTCCTACGTATCTCTTCATTCCTCAATCTGTCTCTACGAGTAACTCCACACATACTCCTCAAGCAGCTCATCTCCATCACATCCAGCCCTCTTTTCTCCTTTTTCTTCAGAGCCCATGTCTCAGCCCCATACATCACTGTTGGCACAACAATTCCTTGATACAGTGCACTTTTTACTTTCACTCCGAGATTTCTCATCTTCCACATACTTCCCATTGCTCCGAAAACCTTCCTTCCTTCACACACTCTCTGTTTTACCTCCACTTCCATACCTCCACTCCTGCTTATCGTTCCTCCTAGATATTTAAAACACTCTACTTGTTCCAATATTTCCCCATCCAGCCTCACATCTAGATTCACCCTATGCTCTCCCCTATTACACACCATTACTTTACTTTTATTGACGTTCACCTTCAGTTTCCTCCTTCCACAAACCACACCAAACTCTTTGACTACCCGCTGCAGTTTCTCATCAGAATCCCCCACCAATGCTGTGTCATCAGCGAACAGCAACTGATTCAACTCCCAATCTCTACCATTCTTTCCTACTAAACCCAATCCTCTTCCCATAGTTCTCCTTTTCACCTCCCTCACCACACCATCCATAAACATATTAAACAGCCATGGTGACATTACACAACCCTGTCGCAAACCTACCTTTACCTCAAACCATTCACTCAACTCACCATTTCCTACTCTCACACATGCTCTGCTCCCTTCATAAAAACTCTTAACTGCTTCTAACAAATTTCCTCCTATTTCATAAATCCTTAACACCTTCCACATTGCTTCACGGTCCACACGATCATACGCTTTTTCCAAGTCCATAAAAGCCCAAAATATCTCCTTATGCTTCTCTAAATACTTCTCGCATAACTGTCTTACTGCAAACATCTGATCCACGCACCCTCTTCCCCTCCTAAAACCGCACTGTTCTTCTCCTATTGCAACTTCCGTACACTTTATTATCCTCTCTATCAACACCCTGCCATACAGCTTTCCAACCACTGACAAATAACTAATACCTCTATAACTTGAACACTCCTGCCGATCTCCCTTCTCCTTGTACATCGGCACAATACATGCACTCTTCCAGTCTATTGGTACCATTGACACAGCAAAGCACACATTGAAAAGTCTCACCAACCAATCTATTATCACATCTCCACCCTTCTTTATACACTCCACAGCAATACCATCCAAACCTTCTGCTTTTCCCGCTCTCATTTGTTTCACTGCTTCTTTCACCTCATTTTCCTCAATCCTTTCATTCATTCCCTGCCACCTGGGTGGCCTGGGTAACCTATCTCCATCCACCTCTGCTTCAATCACTGCTTCTCTTCCATCTCTTGTATTTAACAAAGATTCAAAATACTCGGCATATCTTTTCCTCACTTCAACTGGTTCCAGTAGTAATTCTCCATTTTCATCTTTCACTGACTCTTCCCTCTTTTGTCCTCCTTTCCTTACTTTATTTACCTCCTTCCAGAACATCTTTCGTTCTTCAAAATTCTCACTCAGCCTTTGACCCCACCTTTCGTTTGCATCTTTTTTCACTTCTCTAATTTTCCGTTTTGCCTCTCTCCTTTTCTCCTTGTACCTCTCCCATACCTCAACACTACCATCCTGTAAAACCCTCTCAAAACACTGTCTCTTCTCCTCAACTGCCTTTCTCACCGTATCATTCCACCACTCGCTTCCCTTCCTGATACCTCTGCCTCCTACTTTCCTTTTGCCGCATACTACCTCTGCACTTGCTTTCACTCCTTCCTTAAACTGTTGCCATTCAACCTCTACTTCTCTCTCTTCCATCTCTCTCACTTCCATCCACTTTTCATTAGTCTTTCCTTGTACTCCCTCTCTTTTTCACTCTTCTCTAACTCACTAACTTTTATTACCTCTCTTACTTCACGCTTGTCTCTTATTCTCCTGTAACTCTTAACTCTTAGCTTTCCCTCCACCAGGTAATGATCTGACATACCCTCCGCCTCACCTCTCATCACATTCACATCCAGCAGTCTACACAATCTTTCCCTTGTCACCAGCACATAATCCATCAATGCCCTCTCTACAATCTCTCCCCTCACAAGTCTATGCCAGGTGTACTTGTGTATACGCCTTTTTTTGAAGAACGTATTACCTACACTCAATCTACACTCTTCACATACATTTTTCAGTCTTTCTCCACTCTCGTTTACACCATCCACACCAAAACTACCGATGACTCCCTCAACAGGCCCATAATTACTCTTACTTAGATAATCATAAATAGGTATACATGATCAAATGATAATTAATTATACAACAATAACTGTCCTAGCACGTTCAAGGATCTAAAAGGGGCTTAGGTATTTGATAAGTTATAGCTTGCCTCTTAAAATCATGAAAAATACATATGATAGATGCACTTATGAATTGTACAAAGTAAGGTGTTTGTTCAACATGTATGCAATACTATAGCACTTGTACATTCGACGAGGATTTGGTCTAAGTCACTAAGGTGGACTCTACTATTTTATGCATTGGCGTATTAGTGAAAATAAGACAGAGTCAATGGTTGAGACTCTAACTATTTGTGTTCACTGGCGTCTGGGGTAAGTTTAGGCAGAGTCAATATGTTAGGACTCTAACTATTTTACTAACACCGACGTACTGGTGTAAATTTAAGCAGAGTCAATATATATTGGGACTCTAACTTTTATACCTCGTCACTGGTATTTCTTGGTATCTATTATTATTTGTAGCAACTTGAAGTCTTCTAAGTATCCGCTGGGCCATCCAGGTTGGCCTGTCGTGTGGATCATTTGTTTAGGGATACAGATGGGTTAATGGGTATAGGGTCTTAAATGAGGCTCCGAACATGTCATGACACTGGGCAAGCATAATCTAGCACAAGACTGTAGAGGCTCGACTGTCCTGACCGTTATATTAACCGGTGATGAAGTTCTGTTCAGGTACTCTTGGTGTGGGGTCTTTAATATAAAGTCTCAAATGTCATGACACAGTGACGATATATCGGGCGAACACGAATCAATAATATGGTCATGACCTATACTATTTCCTCGACTGCCTCTGACCTTTATAAGAGGTTCAAGGAACTCGGGGCGGTGTTTAAACCTTTTAATTACAAGTGTTTGCATAACATGTTACCGACAGATGTACTAAGGACTTCTTTATGCATGCAGAGTGCCTGTTAAGGTGTCTCGCAGAGCCCTGGACTAGACGAAGGACCTTGACAAGTCAAGTATCATCGAAGAGTGGAGGAGGTGCTGGATTTAATAAGAAAAGTACGATTCAGGGCATGCCCATATATGTTACTTTTAATATTAAAAGTCGCCGCCTACTGGGGATTATGTTAGAATAATACCATGGCATATCTAACAATATTTCCTTAATAGGAAAAAGAACTGCTCAGACCTTTCAAGATATTCGGCATGCCGTTCAATCTATACTTGAAGGGGAGGGTAATCCAAGGACTATCACTACTAGCATGCCAGTATTATGAAAGCCCTAGAATTGCTTGCCCTGTTCAGCTTTCGTCGGGATGGTGACGACTTTAGCTGAGATGTCCCGGGATAGGTCTTCTGAGGTTAAAAGGTCATAAGTCTAGTCGGGGTAAATCTAGGGGGATTAGGAGGCCCCCCTAGAAGTTTGCGGGCAGATGATCCGGCCCTTGAGGATAAGTAGGGGGCAAGTCCTTACTCCGGTGGTGGTACTGGTAGTCCTTCTTACTCTGGCTGAACACAATACACCTTTTTGGGGCTTCTTGGTAAGTGGAAGGAGTCTTGATGGATTTCCCAGGTGTTGATGGAAGCTCCGATGAAATAGTTGCAATTCGGGCATCTCTTCCGGTGTTCGTAGCGAGTCTGGGAGTATTATTCTTATGGAGATATTGTGGGGTAATACTCTGGTAATTCTGGTGGCAATTAGGTATACGTGGTGTCCCTCTGCGCGTATATTTCCTCGTTGATGTATTTCCCTTCTCTTCCGTTGTTTCGCCTTTTATCTTCTCTTGTTGGTGTTGTTTATTGTGGTTGTAGGGTATCTTAGGGATGCGTGGCATTGTAGATATAATTTCTTGCCTGGTTCTCAGTGATGGTATTTTTTTTTTTTTTTCTATCTTAGTTAATCCTATATTCTGGACCGGAAGTCGTGCTTCTTGGCGGTGGCCATCTTGTCTTCCTTGTTCGTTGTTATTTCCTTGTACTTTGTTTCTTTTATTCTCTTCTGTTGTCGTTGCCTTTCTCGTCTTCTTCTTAGTTGTTTTCTGCTTGTCGCTGTTCTTCTGGTTGATGGACTTGGAATCTGGAATGCGGTGTTTGGTGATTGATTGTTTTCTGTTTCCTCTGCTTGTAGTCTTTATCCTTTTTGTTTAAGTTTGTCCTTCCGTTTCTCTGTTGCGTTTTCTTGCCTGCTTTCCTTCTTCTTCTCCTGTAGTTCTTTCTTCCGCATTTACGGGAATCTTGTCTAATTTGGTTATTTTAAAATGTATACCTTTTTAGAACGAAAGATAAATAAGTTAGTTGGCATAATAAATATCGTGGGTAGTATACTCACAAACACATAGAATTTGGCTCTTTCGGACTCCACGAACTATTTAAATGAACCCCCCAAAATGGAAACACAAGGTAAACCATATATTCTATTAAGGTTGTCAAGACTTAGGATCATATAGTGGATTTAGGAATTAGTTACAAGACAAGTAAAGGGATTGGATTATCAGCCTAAGGGGGAAGCATTGAGATCGTCTCACCTTTGTTGTTAATTCACATGCTATACATGGTCTATATATATTATAATGGCCACCAGTGAATATATATAGACTTAGCTGGTTAGTGGAGCATGTTGATGGATAGTAGGTGCTGGGATGTTTAATATATGGGACGATAGATGTGGCCGATCGCCGGTGTTGTTATTGAGTGGCACCCTTTATAGGGAGATATCTTAGAACGTCAGCTTGGTAACAAGTGCAGCTAGACATGCGCAATCATTCTCGATGCTGCTAACGTTGCTCATATTACTTTAATTACTATATTAAATAGTACTTAATACTTATGGAATACTATATTCTCAAATTAACTCTTTATAGAATAAATGTACACCATAGCCTACACCTTAATTACCCCTTATATATTATTCATCTGATAAACAAACCCAATTAACTTTACATGATACTTTGTGTATATACAGAATTATAGATCTCATTTTTAACCAATCCCAACTGGAAATAGAAAGGTCTATCGTGGACACTCATAAGTCACGATAAAGGTATAAATAGATTAAAATTATTTAGAGTATTATTATTGTTCTATATTGTACAGGGATTTTCTCTTACAACTCAATACTCAATATGTCTACATTGTCTCTTATGGATTAGCCACACCCTTATCACCTGTATAGGAATACACATTACTGTGTATTAAGAAATGTATCCCTTTATTTTATTGGACGTACTGTGCATTTACGTATCACTTCGTACCATATTTTTCTATGCTTTCCAGAACGAAAACGAATAAACCAGATTATTGAAAATAGCTAGTATAATAAAAACAAAACAAATAATTTACCAAAAGAAACAAATGGTACAAAGTTTGAAAACAATTATAATTTTGGCAAGGTCTGCCTAATTAAAGTTTTTGTTTACAGACCTATGTATTATTAGTTGATTATACAGAAATAGGCACATATAAAACTTCACATTGAAGAAAATATTTATAAATTAATAGAATAAGAAGGATATGAAGGAATACGATAGAAGGCAGAACCTATATAATTCTGGGGACGGGAGAGAGAGAGAGAGGGGGGGGGGGAGAGAAGGCAACACCTGCTATAAAAGAAAATAATAATCCGCGAGATAAAAGTAAAGAGAATAAGGAAGCAGCGGGAGGAAATAAAATGAGGAAAAAATAAAACGAGTGTGTGAATTTCTAGGAATCCTAAATTAAACTCAGCCTGGTGAAGACAGAAACAGATATTGCGCTTGACAAAAGGTTGAAAATATGTGTAAGACAATACAAAGAAATACGTGAATATTAGGCAAACAAAAATACAGTAGTGAATTTATGACAACATTGAATAGGAATAATAAGGTATTTAGATTAACAAAAGGTTGAGAATATATGAAAGAAAATACAAACGAAAGCGTGCATATTACACAAACAAACATACAGTACCTATTTTATGACAAAGTTGAATAGGAAAAATAAAATAAATTATTGAAGAATACAGAAATATAATGAGAGGAATTGGAAGGTGGGCAAGGGAGAGGAATGATTGAGAAAAAGGTAAGAGGAAAACGTCTGAAAATAAGATGAGGGAGAGACGTCATGTGGTGAGAGAGAGAAAGAGAGAGAGTAACTGTGAATAACCGTATGTAAGTGCTTAAGTATATGTATTTAAGTACCAGTACCTGTATATGTAAGTGAGTAGTGTTTGAATGTAAGAGTGTAAGTAAGTTTGTAAGCATATGTATGTAAGTATCTATATATACTGTATGTATACGTGTGTGAGTATTGCAAACCCACATCACAACTCCCTTGTCCCTTGTATATCAATGAATTTCAGAGGGGATGACGTTAGCCTGGAGCCTGTATATAAATAGATCTGTTTCTTTGGCATCATTCTCAATTCGTATCTTCACTTTTTTCAGGAATTACAAAATGCATTCCAGTCTTTCCTCATTATCTGGGAGCTTCAACATTAATCTCTGACTTTACCCTTACGCGCGCGCGCACGTGTGTGTGTGTTTATAGAGATAGTATAGAACTGGTTTGGTCTGAGCATTATGTGGGTGCCTTTGTGTGATATACAGAATATGCGTGTACATTGATTTGCTTGTGTATTGTTTTTTCTGGCTTACATAGCTTACTGGAATTAAGTTTATTTGCAGTCTCTCTCTTACTCTCATATATATATATATATAATTATATATATATACGTGAGTGTAGGCGATTCACCTTTCTGCATACCCCAAATAAATCTTCCTTTGACATGACAGCCCCAGCTTTGTGCGTGGGTTGTTGTTTATACCTTACCTTAATATCCCTCCATCAGTGGGTGTGAGAGAGAGAGAGAGAGTGTGTGTGTGTGTGAATGAAAGAGAGAGAGAGAGAGGGGGAGTGGGTGGGTGGGTGTGTGTGTGTGTGTGTGTGCGTTTTCGTGTCAGCAAGCTTTGAAGTATACAATTATATTATATGTTTGTTTACATTTAGAATTTGAATGGAGCGAATAATGAAAAAGTTAGTATGAATAATTATGATTTTAACCTACGTAGCCTAAGCCAGATAAGGATATAATACCCCTCAGGTCACCATGTACACTTGTTGTTCTTTCAGCTCCACTTATTAGACTGGTTAGTTGGAATGTTAGTAGACGTTGGTGTATCGCTGAAAAGGGAGGGAAATGAGTGGAAGCTGCCTATACTGCTGTTTGCTGATGATACAGTTCTGATGAGCGATAATGAATGGGAGCTGCACGGTCTGGTAAATGAGTTTGGAACAGTGTGCGAAAAACGGAATTTGAAGGTAAATGCGGGGAAGAGCAAGGTTATGGTCTTCGAAACGGGTGAAGTCACGGAGTGTGAGGTGAAGTTGAACGGTCACGTTTTTTTTTTTTTTTTTTTTTTTTTCTATATTCCAACTACGCCCTCTCGGGCATAGGCTGAGAGCCTGTACATTCCACCGCTCAACACGGTGAAGCCCGTGATGTCTTGTTCCAATCTGGGGTGTGAGACATGTGAAGCATCCATCATGGCTCGAAGCAGCTCCATCTCTGTAACGGCTGGTTGCTTCGCTCAAGTGCTTCACCGTCTCATCCATAGTCCCATCCTTACTGAACACACTGCCCAGATACTTATAAGAGCTGATGATCTCCATAGGTGGCATTCTGAGAGTGAGGGTCTGAGTCTGGAGGGTGAAACAGTGAAGCACTTGAACGAAGCAATCAGCGGCTTCAGAGATGTAGCTGCTTCGAGCCATGAATGGATGCTTCACATGTCTCACTCCCCAGACTGGAACGAGACCTCACGGGCTTCACCGTGTTGAGCGGTGGAATGTAAAGGCTCTCAGCCTATGCCCGAGAGGGAGTAGGTGGAATATAGAAGATAAAAAACTCCAGACTCAGACCCTCACTCTCAGAATGCCACCTATGGAGATCATCAGCTCTTATAAGTATCTGGGCAGTGTGTTCAGTAAAGATGGGACTATGGATGAAGAAGTGCGGGAGAGGGTACAATAGGGGAAGAGGGTTGTAGGAACGCTGAAAGCAGTAACAAGAAATAGGGTGGTCAGTATGGAAGTGAAGAAGTCCTTGCATGACAGTGTAGTAATCCCGACACTAACTTACGGAAGCGAAGCATGGACGTTTGAGAAAAGACTCAGACCAAGAGTGAGAGGGGTGGAAATGAGTTACTCGAGAAGTGCGTGCGAAGTTACATGGAGGGATAGACACACGAATGAGGAAGTAAGAAGGAGGTGTAGTGTAGAGGTAGATGTGCTGGAAAGTGTGAAAAGGAACACCTTGAGATGGTTCGGCCATATGGAACGTATGGGAAGCGAGAGATTGACTAAGAAGGTGTACTAGAACGAAGTGGAAGGACAGAGAGGGAAACGTAGACCGAAAGAGAGGTGGAAGGATGGAGTGAGGAAGTATATGGATGAAGGTAGTGCTGGCTGGGAGGAAGGGCGTCGACTGACTGGGGACAGAGGTGCATGGGGGCGGTTCGTTCGTGGCCACCCCTTCGGGGATCACGGTGTCAGGCAATAGATAGATAGATAGATAGTTGAAATTCTCAGGCAAGATTCAACAAAGTAATGTGGGAGAAGGCTATGTAGTAGAGAACCTTTTAGAAATACGTGACCAGAGATAGTGGTATTTAGCATCGCTTTGATACTGCAACCAATGCCACCTACCAGAGTAACGAAGGAATAACAGTAGGAGAGGGTTATATGAAGGAGAAAGCGAGGTTTAGTAGGGGTTCAAACTCTACCACTCTGACTAATTTAACCGATCTGCCAAGATTAGCCACCTGTTCCAAATCTGCTGCTCAGGCCAAATCAACCCCTCTGTCCAAATTGGGTACTCAGCCTAAAATACCCACTCGGTCCATATCGGCTGGTTGGCCCCCGGTGTCAAAATCACCCACTCGGTTCAAATTACCTGCTCAGCCCAAATCTCTCGCTGGTCCAAAACATCGGCTCAGTCCATATTACCCTCTTGGTCCAAATCACCTACTCAGCTAAAAAAAAAAAATCCATGGCCAAAATCACTCGCTTGGTCCAAATCACCTGTTCAGCCCAAATCACTCGCTGGCTCAAATCATCCGCTCAGCCCAAAATAACTACTCATCTAAAATCACCCGATCTACCCAATCGGCACAATTCGCACAGTCAGCCCAAAATATGCACTCAATCAAAAACGGTTACTTGGATTAAATATGCTGCTACACCCAATTCAACTAAGTTAACCCTTTCCAGATACGATAATACTTTTCTGTTCTGTTCTCAAGCTATTACTAGACATATTTATTTAGATTAGGAAAGGCATATGGAAGTCAGAGCGATAATTGAGATAATCTTTATCATTTTGACACCCACAGACCTTTCCTAAGCTGTATAGAATCGTCTAATGATAGCCAGAATTAACTGTAAAAAACGCGGCATAATTATCAATGGGTTAACTAATTTAACAGGTCAGTATATCCCTGGAGTTATTTTGTTTTATTTGCAAAGAGGGAGGAATGATCGAGCAGGGTTTCACAAGACTTAGTTGGAGGGAGCGGGCCACGGAGGTGCTCGCTGTTTTGCAAGGCTTGCTTGGTTCTATTCACTCCGTCACTTGAGCTTGAGTGTGTTTGATCAGATGTCATCCACGGGCAACCATGCCGGAGATTGTGCGCTTGTGTGTACCACTCGGCTAAACACAAACACAAACACACCCACCCACACACAAGCCTCACACACAAACAAAACACACGCACAAGCATCACACACACACAACAATTAGACTACACACACCCACATACACAAGCCTCCCCCCCCCCCCTCCCACACACAAACACAAACACCCAATTACACACACCCACATACACAATAAATACATTATATGAATGTATTATTATATAGCTTATTTGATCTGAAAATCAATTTAAATATATAAATAAATATATATATATATATATATATATATTATACTTGCATAATGAAATCGCCAGCCCACGAATATTTGTCAGTAGCTGTACATTGCACAGTATATCTGGAAATCTGTTTACTTTCGTACGACATAAACTCCTGCCATTTCCAAGTGTCCACAATATACCAATACTTTAAGAAGCCTTTGTGACCCTCACCGCTTCCCCCAGAACCGCATGGCTTACTCGCTAGGACTCGCCAGGGCAGAGAATATAGCTACAGTCTACCTATCATTGTGTACTTTCCTTCTCGAGAAAGCTTGTATTGCAGACAGTTCAGAACTGTTCTTTATTTTCGTCTGTCACAATCCTTTCTATTTTATTTAGTCAATTGAAAGTATTGTGTTAAGTAATTGAATGATGGGAAGGCGAGCGGGAGAGAGAGAGAGACAAGGTGGTGTGACTTGGTAGTGAGTGCGGCGTGTGGCTGGCCCCCTTACATAGGCCTCGCGGGATTCGTTGCCTCCTGCCTAATGCTGGGGTCACACATTCACGTATATCGCTCCCGTATGCTCCCGTCAGGCGTGATCGCCAATTTTGTGTATGACGGGCGTAGTCCGGCCGTGTACGCCCGTATAGACTACGACTATTGCACTTCCCGACATACGTACCGTAACGGGGCCAGTGTTACGTCAGACGTAATGTATGGAGCTACTACGTGCTTGCGACTTGCATAAGCATGTCCCCGTTAGTCCGCCTGGGCTGCCCGATTTGCGGGAACACAGGCCACGCCCATGGCCACGCCCCCACAAGACCTACGTAGCTGAGGCCGTACGTCTTGTGAGTTTGTAGGCATTACGTGGACCGTGTCCGGACAATCGTAGGCACACCCCGTCTGTCCAAACACAGACAAAGACAGTCTTTGTCAACCACGTAGGTCTGGGTTGGAATCTGGGAACTACAAAAGGGCAGGAATGGCCACACCATTCCCATTCTCAGTCCTTCATCGGCACCATGAACAACATCGCGGAATTCATCCTGGAGGAGTTCAATTTTGTGAACTCCCTTTATAGAGGAAAGACCATTCATCCTTGTAACCTTTAACCCGCTGAGTGCCAGCCAATTTTGACGGTGTGCTTCTGCCAGTGCCAGAGTTTTTTTTTTTTTTTTTGGCTAAATCTATCAAGTTGGGAGAGAAAGGAAGGATAATGGTAAAAAAACACTCCCCTTGTCCATTTTCGCCAGAAATCAGGTCCCCGATGGTCCCGAAAGTAGCTGAAAAGACACTATAGACTACAGAGACTTTTATGGTATCGGAATGTATGGGTGGGAGGGTGGTGGGAGGGTGGTTTTCGGGTTGGTTGGGGGAAGGTAGAAGGGTAATTGACTTGTGTTACACATATGAAGCCGATTGGTGAGGTACAGTAGTTTCGCCACCACGGATTTTCCTTTTTTTCCTTATCTTCGTACGGATACGCTGGAAGTGGGTGGTGGGAGGCGGTTGGGGGTGTGGTGGGGGGAAGGCAGAAGGGTAAGGGGCTTGTCACACAAATATGGAACCGATTGGTGAGGTAGTTTCGCCGCCACAGATTTTCCTTTTTTTCCTTATCTTCGTACGGATACGCTGGAAGTGGGTGGTTGGAGGTGGTTGGGGGTGTGGTGGGGGGAAGGCAGAAGGGTAAGGGACTTGTCACACAAATATGGACCCGATTGGTGCAGTCGTTTCGCCGACACAGATTTTCCTTTTTTTTCCTTCTGACAGTCAACGAGTGGGTGGGAGGAGGGATTTGGGATTGTTGTGGTGGGTAGCCTAAAGGGTAAGGTACAGTTGGTCAAGGATGAAAGTATACAGTTTTTCATCTGCTATAGCCCCACATAGTTTGTCATGTTGGCAGCCCTGGTAGTCATATCTCAGAGCCCGCCCACTTTATACAGGGTGTTTAAAAACGTGTTCCTGGACTTAGTTGTCAGACGGAAATATGAATATATTGCTCTATAATCTTTGACGTGAATATCACTTTGGAGATATTAAACACTTAATGTTATTGATAGATATACAAGAAATGCGAGAGTGAAAACGAAAATCAAAACGTCTACCTATATACGATATTTCAGTGGAATACAGGTCCATTTTCACACGTGGTAATATGTGGCTAATAATGTAGGGTATGGTGATCTCAATGTTGCAGTTGATTTGCAGGTTTTCTGCTGATAAAAATAAAAATAATAATAATAAATAAATAAATGAATAAAAATCACAAGTAAAGCCTCAATATGCTTCGAGGACTGACTCATAAAGCCATGGCGCTCGCAAGATGAGTAAAATTGCTGGGTCATTACCCTATTGAACACACAGGCTTCCTTACGTCCACGTTTCCTTTGTACTCCTTTGTACGTTTAGGAATTAGATTTTTGTGTATCTAAAGTAGACGAATATGGAGTGGCTATAAAAGATATTACGATATACACTTAACATTACAACATTCATAATAAATAATGAGTAGAAAGAGGAATCTAATAATACTTGTTAATTAATAAGTAGGAAATATTGATATTTCACTTTCATCCCCAAGACTGGATTATATGTGATCCAAAGGGCAATGAAACGGAGGCGAGCGCCGGTTTGGGCTAGTGGAAAGGCTGTAATGGCTGCCAACATGACAAACCATGTGTGGCTATAGCAGATGAAAAACTGTATACTTTCATCCTTGACCAACTGTACATGTGGTAAAAATATGAAAGCCATAGGTGCAGTCGTTTCGCTGCTACGATTTGTTTTCGGCAGGGTGCAGAGGGTGGCAGGGTTGGCTTGTTGGTTGCTGCTCCGGTGTGGTGAGAGGTGTGACTGGAGTGTCCCCCGCTGGTCCCCCGCTGGTCCCGTTGTCCCCCGTGACCCCACCGTACAACAGTGCCGCGTCTTCCCGCCAACCCGCAGTGCGGCGGTTCTGCCAGATGCGCCCGGACTTACTTTCACTTTCCCGTTTTACGTGAACATTGTACGATTGGCGGGAGAAACTTACGTTTTACCTGTCTAGCTGCTACGTTTTACGGGGCTGCACCCGTAAGACGTAGCAGCTAGCCAGGTAAAACGTATGCTTTCCCGACTTTTGACATACGTGAGCGCGAGCCCCGTATCTGATTCGAAATCCAAAACATACCGGGCGACCTTGGCCGCACCAACCACCTCCAAGACCAGCGTGGCTACGCCCGCCATGCGTACCAACCCCCACGACTAGACACAATTTAATTTACGTTTTGCGTACTAAGCCCTTACGTTTTACGTATTCGGTTGCCAACTACCAATAAACCTTCGTACGGGAGCATACGGGAGCATATACGTGAATGTGTGACCCCAGCATAACACTGCCTACTACGCGGCTGCTTACTGGGCGACTGTCGCGCGCCCTCGTGCCATTCTTGCGAACTGGGACTCCAGCCAGGAGGTCCATGGGAATATCCTTGTCAGATCCTTCCCAGACAGCATACTCTAAGCATCTCCCTTGAACTGTCCCACACTCTTGCTTTAGAATCTTTCTCTCCTACTGCCTCTATTATTTCCACTACTTCCTCACCTTTTATTAACACTTTCAGACTCATATGATGCAGAGGTTGCCAGATTAGCAATAAGAAATAGAGTTCTCTCACTCTTATAATTACCTCTCCACAATTAGTTTTCTGCCCACAGCTAACTCAAAGACAACTGCAGAGGTTGAAGTAACTAAACTAAAGGTTTCTAAATATCCCTGATGGTAACAAAGGCTTTAAAGTATCCCTAATAGGCTCAAAATCGCGTCATATGTCGGAGAGGGTTAATATCAATTCCCCTCTGGTTCTCTGCATCCACACCTTGAATTGGTGGCCAGACTGTATTATATGCTGGATCTCACATTTCTTATGTACTCGATTAAGGTTGAAGATAGTCATTGTCTTTTTGGGAGATTGTATTGCTCAGACTGTCTCCATCAATCACTAATGTTTCTACAGGGTTAAATAATGCTAGACTAGGGATCAGGTACCTTGCTGTTGGTTTTTTCAATGTGTGTAGGCTACTTTTGAGCTACACGACACTACAGATTCTGTGGGTTACCTGGGTGGATCTTTTGTCTGTGTACCTTGGAGTTTAGACTGTGTAGTGCGTGAGGGCTGCTTGCCTAATCCACCCAACACTGTTTTAACTCTATTTGCTTTTACTTTTGAGGGTCGCCAGGATACTCGATACTTGTGATCGAGAATCCTCAAGATAGCACCCCTTCATATTAACGTAATCAGGCCGCACAGACCCAAGGTCCACACTAGGCTAGGAGCTGCCTTGCTCCACCAGAATTCTGTACCTTTGCGCATCCCAGCTAGACTTTATTAACCCGGGTAGACATTAGCTGGATTAGATCATATAGTATACTCTTTTATGCATACCCTTTATTTTTACACAAGCATTTTGAGGTCTAGGTTGCTGTAGAGAGACACAACCAGCATAGACCGGTTTTGTTAATAGGAGTACTACTTTTTCGTGGCGAGCATTATTACAGTTGCACTGCTTATAATATTCTTGTGTCCAATAACATTATATGTCCAGCCTTTTTGTGTATTTAGCCTACACGTGCATTGTCCTGCCTCCTGCTATTTTGTGGTTCCATTTCCGACACGTTCTTCTTAGTAGCATCCGACATTATTCAGAAGATTCCTTGTTCGGTGCTTGAGGACTTTACAACACTTTCTTTCATAAAGGAGTGACAGATATTATTGATTAAAGTAACGTTAAGTAAACCTTCTTCTTGTTTGCATTAGATCACTCTTGTGATTTAATTAAGTTAACTATCTTTTCCTTGTGTACCATAACTAAGCAACCATATGTTATAGGTAATAGGCTGTTTCAGAGAACATCAGCCTATAGTAGAAGCACATAGATACTGAGAGTTAAGATACCCCGCTATCGCAGATATAACTCTGGAGGGTATATGTGTTCTTTGTTCGACGGGATTATATTATGAGGGGTTGGATCTAGCGTTTCCGTTGTTGCATTTATGCCAGTCTAGTCCAATGTATAAGAGCCACTGATTTATACGAGACCCGATCGTAACACCTATTTGCCTCTTTATATTTCGAAACGACTCTCACAACACTACAACCTTATGTCCTCTAATCCCACTTAAGCATCAAATGGTTTTATCAACTACAATGAAATAGAAAACTGAATTCTTATAAATGAATACTTCAGAAGCTACGAGCTGTATGTTGCCGAAAAAGGTGTTTAAAATACAAATGTGTAGCTCAGTCGTAATGCAACCGTTATTGTTTTTTTAGGACCCCCTCATCCCATATGTTTAGCCCTATTAGTTTGCCGATTTTAAGACCTTTCTCGCCATTTAGGTGTCGATTTTTATCCTGGCTAACGATAACAAGCCTCCAATTTAGGAGCAACCGGCCTTCGGCCAAGTCATTTCTCTACCTTGGCCAAATTTATCTCGAAAAGGGGTCTTTGGGGCATTATTGTCAGCCTTATAGAGGTTTAAGGACGAAACTAAAATAGTAATTAATAAATAAATACAAATAAATGAATAATAGATAAGTAGATAAATACATAAATAATTACATAGATAAATACATTAATATATAGATAAATACAAATTTCCGTACCCTTAAAACTCTTGAAGTTAAAGGGCTACCAACTATATCCTTGTACTCTTCTCACACAGATCCAGCCTTGTGTCGGAGTTCCTGGCACATTTTCCAGATGAGTTCCCGGACAGGCTTCCAGTGTATCGGCCGAGCTCACAGTTACATTATACTTGTTAATTACCGGAGGCGTTTTGTCCTACAGATTCACCCGCCTTCCTAAACTACTGGCGGGGCCCGTGTGTGTGTGTGTTGGTTGTATTTGTGCATTGGTTGGGTGTGTGTTGGTAGTGTGCGTGTGTTGGATGTGTGTGGGTGTGGGTGTGTGTGTGGTGTGTATCTGTGTGTACTTTCCCTAGTCCATGCTTTTCAATTTTTTGAGCCAGTTGCTGAACCAGGTCCTTAATTTGGTAAAGTTTGGAGTACAGCGAGAGGCGAGGCGAGGGAGAGAGAGGTTCAGTAGCACAGATACACAGACTACTGTACATAGTTCTTACAAACCATATTAAGCAGTCCAACCTTAGATGTAAAGTATACTCTGTTGATCTATCCCTCATCCTATGACTTAAACTTCTTTAAGGGGGGATGGGCCGGTTTTCTGGACCACTTTCTCCCTCACGTTTAGCCCCATTAGTTTTCAGATGTTAAGATGTTTGCCCCATTAGTTAGTCAATTATAAGACCTTTCGCCCCATTTCTTCGTCAATATTTAGACCTTTCGTGCTATTTAGGTGTCGATTTTCCCCTGGCTTACGATAGTGAGCCTGTTGTGTTGGAAGAACCGGCCTTCGGCCGGGAAATTGTTCTACTGAAAAATGTACAAATTAATCTAGAAGGGGGATCTAATGGATGTTTTTTTTTAAATTTGATGGAGGTCTAGGGAGGAAACTAGAAAAATAGCGAATACATGCAAAAATCGCTCAAAAAGTTAATCACCTCCCCTTAAACTCCATGTGTCCAGCCATTTTGACTCTAAGGTACCTTAAATTTGGCTCTTTCACTCTTTCAACTATGGGGGAGGAGGGGGGGGGGGGGGGGGGGCACTTTATGCAAACATGTTTGCCTTTGGCTCCATGCACTTATACAGTATTTAAAAAAAACACAAAAAAAAAATCATTTTGTTGAAGTGGCTTCATTTTAATATAATAAATCGAAAATTATGAAACAAAATATTTTGTTGCAGTACTGATAGAATACTTTATATGTAATAAGTAAGCGAAATAAATCGTTTGGTATGGGAGGATATTTCTCGCCCGATAATATTGACCAAAGTACAATATAATAGCGTATTTTCAGTAGAGGGTAAAAATATCAAAGCAGAGTGAGATAGATAGATAGATAGATAGATAGATAGATAGAGAGAGAGAGAGAGAGAGAGAGAGAGAGAGAGAGAGAGAGAGAGAGAGAGAGAGAGAGAGAGAGAGAGAGAGAGAGAGAGAGAGAGAGAGAGAGAGAGAAAATAAAACAAGATTCCTCTTTGAGGACGCGTTTTAACAGTTTATTCTGTTTTTTATTAGACGATATTAATCCAGTTTAGGAAGGATCTGTGGAATAAAAAACAAAATAGAAAAATAAAACAAGATTCCCCTTCGAGAGAAATGTGTAAAATGTTCGGTAAAAAAATGCAGGCTCGCAATCACTTGCCAGTAAAAAAAACGACACATACAGTAAATGGCACGAAACGTTTTATGAATGACAAAGAAATGGGGCGAAAGGTCTTAAATTCGCCAAAGAACTGTTGTGTAGTTTTGATATGATAGAAGAGAAGGAAACTATACTGTATGTTTGTCTAATTTGTTGATGTAAGACGTGGTGGTGGTGGTGGAAGTAGGTTCCATGTCAGTTGAACCAGTGCCACTTCAACCAGTGCCACTTTAACCAGTGCTAACTGAACCAGTGGCCACTTCAACCAGTGACCATTTCAACCAGTGACCATTTTAACCAGTAACCTAACCTAACTAACCTAACCTAACCTAACCTAACCTAACCTAACCTAACCTACTGGTTAAAATGGTCACTGGTTGAAATGGTCACTGGTTGAAGTGGCCACTGGTTGAGTTAGCACTGGTTAAAGTGGCACTGATTGAAGTGGCACTGGTTCAACTGACCTGTCACCGTGGTGGTACAATAGTAGTAGTAGTAGTAGTAGTAGTAGTAGTGGTGGTGGTAGTGGTGGTAGTAGTAGTAGTGGTAGTGGTAGTGGTAGTAGTATTAGTAGTAGTAGTAGTAGTAGTAGTAGTAGTGGAGGTGGTGGTGGCGGTGGTGGTGGTAGTGGTGATGGTGGTGTGGTAGTAGTGATGGTAGTAGTAGTAGCGGTAGTGGTGGTGGTGGTAGCGGTACAGCAGACAACAGGTGGTAGCAATGGCCTGTGAACCATTTTCCAGCACGCCAAGCCTCTTACCGGATCGCTTGAACTGATTAAATGACCGGTCGGTAGCCGGACATGGGAAGGGTACGCAGGATAAATAGTTTTTATTTATTTGAAGCAATTTAAGTAATAGGAAGAGGGAAAGACAGATTTTGGGAGAGAGTTCCCGAGCTCAGCAGTGGAATAGAAGAAAGACTAAGAATAACGTTTCACTATTGGGTTGGAGAGTAGCACAGAGTAGGGGTGGGATTGTGTTGCAAGACGGGTACCACGTACCCTACGTAGAGGAGGTGGTATACACTGGGAAAGCTCTGAGGAACATTGATTATTGTAGTAGCCATAGAATAGCGAGAATGACGAGTTAAGGGGAGTTGGACGTATTTATTTGCATATTTATGTATATATTATTATCTTTTAATTCCTCTCTAGACCTCCATCAAGCATAAAAAATCACCCCCTAAGACCCCTCTTCAAGATAAATTTGTATGCTTTTTTGTTTTCGATAGAAAAATGTCCCGGCCCATCTTAAATTAAGCTCGCCAGGAAAAACTCGACTCCTAAATGCCACGAAAGGTCTTAAAAATTACAGAAATAGGGTGAAAGGTCTTTGTATGCAATTTCCACTATCTGCACTGATTTGTGGATAGAACTTGCTTTTCGGGGGTGACCAGTAGCGACATTGGTAGAGCGCTCAGTTTCTAACCGGGAGGACCGAGTTCGATTCTCGGCTGGTGGAGATAGTTGGGCAATCTCCTCACACCCCTTGCCTCTGTTCTGATCGCCTAACAGTAAAATAGGTCTATGACAGGGTAAAAGGGTACCTCGTGACCTCATCCCTTAACTACTACAAAAAAAACAAAAAAATTGCTTTTCGTAAATAGTATATATATAGTTATGTAGTTGATTCATAGACAAATGTATTCATGAATCCGTTTCCAGAAATATACTTCCATAATTAGAAATAGGTGGCGTTCACGAATTTTATGAATGGGCAAGAAACTATAGCATCCGAGTGTACCATCTCACATATACAAATGGATAACTGGGTCATAAAAACCTACCTCGAGTGGAGAAAAATGTGTGTCTATGTATCGAGTGCCAGGTATTATCACAGGACGCGTGTGCAGGAGGGGGCGTAGTGTTGGGGTTGGCGAGACCAGGCGACGCCAGTTGGGTCCGAGGTGTCAGAGGGGGAGCTTGTCGCTTGTCACGCTCCAGGGGGAAATTTCAGAGTCCATGTCCCCTGCGATTGAGAGGGAAGCCTATCTTATAACATTAGCTGCTCAATGGAAAAGTTTAACACACGAGTAGAAATTATTTTGCACACTGTTTACACCCTGGAATAAGCCGCAAGATCTTTGAAATACAGTACTATTCCTTGTAACCCCTTTTAACTATGCAGTCCAGAGGGAGCCTGTCATGTGTTCCTTCCTACACACCCGTCCCCTAACACAATAATAAGTTTCATCAACGACGAATTCCAGGCAGGTAATGGTAGTTATGATATACGTTAAATTAGCACCACATTTTAAGTATGAATAAACAAATGTTTTTACAATATTATATACGGGTTATTGTCATTGGTAGATGTGCTACTATTTGCAACAAGTTTAAACTATCGTATGATACAGTGCCGTACGTGTGTTTCTGTGTGTGTATGATTAGCCTGAATGATACTCTCACCCTTGAATTCGTGAACATAAGTATAAGCGTTGAATTAGGGAAGTGAATATGTTAACTAAATAATGTAGTGTTAAATATGTGGATTATAACACGAGAAGCAATGTTAGAATCTATTTAATAATTAACTTCAATCTGACAACAAACATTCTCAACTACACGCCAATTATTACATAAATCGGTATTTTTCCGTTCAGTCATCCGTGTGTTAATGATGTAAAAATGTGAATAATATATTTCCATGACCAACACACTCCCATGACCAACACACTTCCATGACCAACACACTCCCATGACCAACACACTCCCATGACCAACACACTTCCATGACCAACACACGCCCATGACCAACACACGCCCATGACCAACACACTCCCATGACCAACACACTCCCATGACCAACACACATCCATGACCCACACACTCCCATGACCAACACACTCCCATGACCAACACACTCCCATGACCAACACACTCCCATGACCAACACACTTCCATGACCAACACACTTCCATATCCAACACACTCCCATGACCAACACACTCCCATGACCAACACACTTCCATGACCAACACACTCCCATGACCAACACACTCCCATGACCAACACACTTCCATGACCAACACACTTCCATGACCAACACACTCCCATGACCAACACACTCCCATGACCAACACACTTCCATGACCAACACACTTCCATGACCAACACACTTCCATGACCAACACACTTCCATGACCAACACACTCCCATGACCAACACACTTCCATGACCAACACACTCCCATGACCAACACACTCCCATGACCAACACACTCCCATGACCAACACACTCCCATGACCAACACACTCCCATGACCAACACACTTCCATGACCAACACACTTCCATGACCAACACACTTCCATGACCAACACACTCCCATGACCAACACACTTCCATGACCAACACACTTCCATGACCAACACACTCCCATGACCAACACACTTCCATGACCAACACACTCCCATGACCAACACACTTCCATGGCCAACACACTTCCATGACCAACACACTTCCATGACCAACACACTTCCATGACCAACACGCTCCCATGACCAACACACTTCGATGGGTGTGCTCAACCGCCTCAAGGGGTTCTTTACCCCTGCGCAGCTTCTTGCTCTGTACAGGGGCACAGTGCGTCCTTGTATTGAGTATTGTTCACATGTGTGGGGAGGATCCTCTCACACCGCACTCCTAGATAAAGAAGAAAGGAAAGCCTTTCGTATCATTAACTCCCGTCCACTCATCAACTCTCTCCAGTCTCTCTCTCTTCGCCGCAATGTTGCATCTCTCTCTCTATTCTATCGCGACTACAATAATCAGTGTTCCTCGGAGCTTCCCAGTGTATACCACCTCCTCTACGTAGGGTACGTAGTACACGCTTTGCCCCACAATGCCACCCCAACTCTGTGCAACTCTCCAACCCAAGAGTGAAACGTTATTCTCAGACTTTCTTCTTTTCAACTGCTGAGCTCTGGAACTCTCTCCCAGAATCAGTCTTTCCCTCTTCCTATGACTTAAATTGCTTCAAACTCCGTGTGTCCAGGCATTTTAGCTCGAACGTCCCTTGATTTCGGCCCTGTCACTCTTTGAAATCTTGGGGAGGCACTTGTTGAAGGCAGTTATGCCTTTTGCCTCCCTCATTCACATAGGAACAAAAAAAAAACACACTTCCCTGGCCAACACACTCACATCACACTTCCATGACCATCACACTTCCATGACCAACACACTTCCATGACCAACACACTTCCATGACCATCACACTTCCATGACTAACAAACTTCCATGACCAACACACTTCCATGATCAACACCCTCCCATGACCCACACACTCCCATGACCCACATACTTCCATGACCCACACACTCCCATGACCCACGCACTTCCATGACCAACACACTTCCATGACCAACACACTGCCATGACCAACACACTCCCATGACCAACACACTCCCATGACCAACACACTTCCATGACCAACACACTTCCATGACCAACACACTTCCATTACCAACACACTCCCATGACCAACACACTTCCATGACCAACACACTTCCATGACCAACACACTCCCATGCCCAACACACTTCCATGACCAACACACTTCCATGACCAACACACTTCCATGACCAACACACTCCCATGACCAACACACTCCCATGACCAACACACTTCCATGACCAACACACTCCCATGACCAACACACTTGCATGACCAACACACTCCCCTGACCAACACACTTCCATGACCAACACACTCCCATGACCAACACACTCCCATGACCAACACACTCCCATGACCAACACACTTCCATGACCAACACACTTCCATGACCAACACACTCCCATGACCCACACACTCCCATGACCCACACACTTCCATGACCAACACACTTTCATGACCAACACACTTTCATGACCAACACACTTTCATGACCAACACACTTCCATGACCAACACACTTCCATGACCAACACACTTCCATGACCAACACACTTCCATGACCAACACACTCCCATGACCAACACACTCCCATGACCAACACACTTCCATGACCCACACACTCCCATGACCCACACACTTCCATGACCAAGACACTCCCATGACCAACACACTCCCATGACCAACACACTCCCATGACCAACACACTCCCATGACCAACACACTCCCCTCGCCTATTCGTCCCCTTTGCTATCTCCTTGTACCTGAGGATCAAGGAGCTTGCAAGAAGCGAGTGTTGGTGAGAACTGAGGAACTAGTTGAGAAATATGAGACTTTATAGTAGCGAAGACTTGGCAGGGAAGACATTTCTGAGAAACAAGGACATGGAAGGCGAAAATGTTTCCATGTAGTAAATATAGTACGACGCACTTTAAACAAATATTTTAAGACCGCGCATATCATAATCGTATATTACACACAGACATCTTTTATAACCCCATTTGAACCAAACACACGTAAGGAAGAAGTTTTCAATTGAGTAGTATGTTTCATATTTGTTCACCAACCAATTTTACTTGTAAACTCCATTAATTAAATCAACAAATACATGTGGCACTCCAAGGACTCGAACCTAGGATACTCACACCGAAAAATCAACATACTAAGCAGATTAATATAAAGAACAAATAATAACAATGTAAATTATGTAAGTAATACATAATACCTATATACCGTATACTGTCACTACTCTCTTTATTCCATCAAATATAAACTTCTTTGCTTCATATTCCCAGGGGACTTAATTTCATTACTAAAGATTCAGAGCTGTTATGAAGGAATTAACTAGAACCCTTTGGTAAAGCCCTGTGTCCCCTTCCTCACCCCTCGGAGCTGGCCACCGAGATGTTCATGTGCAACCTACTTCTGACATTCGTACTTATGACAGTACCGCGTCTTATCTGATTTACCATCGTCATGCATACAAACCCGCTCTGATGTTCTATATATTTTGTATTAATTTCTTACATTTAGATAGATAAGGAAAAGATTGTAGACTATGTTAGGTTAGGTTGGCAGATATAAATGTTGACATGTGTACGAACTGTCCATCTCGGTTGCATAAAATATAATATGACTCGCCATAACCCTCCCTGCACACCTGTCAAAATGATTATTGATATTACCTTCAGTACCATCGTGGCTTATTCATTATATTCTGGTTAACCCTGTGGGGATTTTGCTACGTTTGACGATTGTTCTAACTATCACTAGATGATTTTATACAGCTTAGGAAAGATCTGTGAAGGGAAATAATTGTTTAAGAATACCACAGAAATATTCTAACGAAAGTGGTATTGATTGGGTTTAGTTTCCATGTCTTCTCTTGCTGAAACTCTCTGGCTGACTCTAATGATCGTTTTGTTCTGACTACTAATTGATGATTTTAGCCAGTTCAGGAATGACTTCGAGGGATCAGTAGCGTAAGTAATATGTTAATACACCCAAAGACTTCAAAATGTCTTTAAATAATAGTCGTATTCTCCCCTATCCGCTCTCCCTGAACATCTCTGGCAGACATCATCGTGGTTGGTCATCTGTCAACATGATCAGTTTTAATCCCAGGCAGCCCTCCACACTAGGCTACACCTCACAATATTCCTCCTCGTCCACGTTGTCTTCACCCATAATCCCCCAAAATCCCTCTAGCTTGCCTTCCCATCTTGCTTGCAGGTACCCGCTGTCATCAGTTTCGATGCTTGGACGACTAAACCAGATATGCATATGGCATTCAAGAAATTCAACTGAAACTGTATTTTCGATTATTCACCTAATAATTCTGGTTTCCTGTCTGTATTTATGCCTCGCTGCTATTCTACCCCATCACAACAATAAATTAATTTAATTAACATCTATCTATCTATCTATCTATTTGCTCAGGCCCATTCCCCATTTTTTTTGGGGGGGAGGGGTGGCCGAATGTACATAAATATAATAAATAATTGAATCGACCCTGCATCACTCCCTTAGACCTCCAATCTTAGGCCTTCTGCGGGTGAAATAAATTGTTGCGGTCAAACCCTTAGCTCCATATATCCACGTCCGGCTCGTGGTCTGATGTAATAATAGGATGAATAATGATGAGGCTTCTCGACCCATACGCCCTTACCATTAACCCTGCCACCCCCCCCCCCCCCCCCTCGCTAGACCTCCATCAAGTTTTAAAAAACCCACTATATATCACCCCCTAGACCCCCTTTCAAGATAAATTTGTACATTTTTTTCGGTAGACAAATATCCCGGCCGAAGGCCAATTCCTCCTAACATTAAAGGCTCGGTATCGCTCGCCAGGAGATAATCGACATCTAAATGGCACAAAAGGTCTTATAATCGCCAAACTAATGAAGCGAACATCTTAAAATCTTAAAACAAATGGGACTAAACATGAGGAATAAGGGGATCTAGAAAAAACAACTACCTCCCCTTAAGACCGTTTTTGTTTTTTTCTTTTTTCACTCCACCATCTGTAAACTGTATTGGTACATTTTATTATATGACATGATATGAACGTGTGATATACAAGTATGTGTGAGTGGTATAATTTTCGACTGATTTCGCAAAACCACAGGAAATTTCAAAATGTCTTATACGATTTCGACATTCCCGACTGATAACCACGAAGAGGTATGGTGAGTTTATATGAAAACATGTGAAATGGGTTCCTGTCATGAAACATATTTCAATACAGAATAATCTAGTTTGTTTTCATATTTTGGTGATGTTGTATTTCTCTGGGTATGCAACAATGATTTGCAGATTGCATTTATATTTTGCTTTTCAGCTTTCTGGAGCGTTTTCTTTGTTTCTGTTTCTTTTGTTTATAGTGCATGTCTATGTAAATTACAATCGACCTGTGATAATCATCGAGTGAAAATTTTTACTGAGGTATAAATATTATAATACATTATTTATAAATATATTATATACTCTTATGTTAGAACAATCTGATATAGAAAATGTACATCAAACACCTTCAACGACATACCACCATACATTATATTATAAATTTCATTTGGCATACACGTAACCTTTAATAACGCACTTAATGTAAAATATTCACAGCTCTGGTATCGGAGACGGCTTGATTAACTTTTCCAGGAAATTACTGTGCGCCATATTAAGGGAACCCACCTCGCTTTTGTTATCTTTCTCTCCCTCTCTCTTTGGCTTGTATCTATTCGGCCCCATTCAGCCTACTGTTTTAAGACGTTTACCCCCATCCAGGTGTCAATATTTTCCTGGCGAGCGGTAGCGAGCCAGCGTATATACACATTTGTTTTGCCAGCAAGCTAAATTTTTACAATTTTCGAAAGAAAAATGTCTCCGGCGAAGCCGGATTTCTCCACAAGTGCGCGGAATTTCGATGTGAGTATCCTAGGTTCGAGTCGTTGGAATGCCACATGTATTTGTTGATTTCATTAATTGAGTTTAGAGGTGAAGTTGGTTGGTGGAAAACACATAATAATTCTACCAACAACATTAACATTTACAAATACATTTCACTTGAATAGATGGCAAATTTTCAATATTTACTACAATATAGATTTCAAGACCTGTTACCTCATTTCTTTGTCAATATAAAGACCTTTATTGCCATTTAGGTGTCGATTTTTTCCTGGCGAGCGATAGCGATCCTGTAATTCTAGGAGATACCGGAATTCGGCCGGGACATTTTTCTGTCGAAAAATGTACAAATTTATCTTTAAAGGGGCTCAAGGGTGTGAGATTTTAAGCTTGATGGATGTCTACTAAAAACCTCCCCTTAAGAACACATATACAGCAGGAAGGTATTACTAATTTTAAGGGGGGTCACCGGCTTTTTTTCTATCTTTCTCTCCTTTTCTCTCTTTCCCTGGCTTGTATCAATTCGGCCCCATTCAGCCAACTGTTTTAAGACGTTTATCCCCATCCAGGTGTCGATTTCTTCCTGGCGAGCGACAGCGAGCCAGCATTGTATGGAGAAATCCGGCTTCGCCAGAGACATTTGTCTATCGAAAAATGTACAAATTTAGCTTGCTGTCATAACAAAAATATATATATGCTGACTCGCTACCGCTCGCCAGAAAAATATTGACACCTGGATGGGGGTAAACGTCTAAAAAAAGTAGGCTGAATGGGGCCGAATGGATACAAGCCTAAGAGAGAGGGAGAGAAAGAGAAAAAAAAAGCGAGGTGGGCTCCCTTAAGCTATTGAACAACGCCAACTCCTCAAAACTCCAAAAGTTCGTTAACCTCTAATGTATTGGCAACATATAAAATCATAGTTGACGTGAATGGATTTAGTATTAGGTAGATAAGCCTTCAATATTTATCAAAGCAAGCAACACATTATTACCTACCACTCACTACTAAATATCCGGAGATACATTTGTTCGTGTTTTTCTCTTTCTTTTTTCGTTTATTTTTTGTAGGTTTTTATTTATTTATTTTTTGTTTACCTCTGATAAAGATGTGAAACAACTTTTTTGCTTTTGGAAATTGTATAGTAACTGAGGAGAAGTTAATGTTTTGGGGGCAGGTGAATGATTAGTGTTCCGCATACTACAGTGCTTGCTTTTACTAGGCGTCTATTATACGTATTCTTTCCCCTTCATCTCTGTTCCCTTTCCTGGGTTTCTTGCTGATCCTCCTTACCCTTTCCTGGGAATACGGGTTCGGCTATTGACTGGCTATTATTCACAACGCACAGACAAAAAAAAGGAGAAGTTTGGATGAATAGATTGAATATTTTTGAGACACAAAATGATTTTAATCAGCCCTTAATCAGCCAAATCGACCTCACCAAAAGAGGGACCTAGGAAACATGAATAAAAGGACAGTAATACATCGAGAACAGACAAAAACATCGGATAATAAACAAAGAAGAAAACGAAGCCGCACATCCCCCCCCATTTTTTTCTCGGGTAGTCTAAGCATGGATGGGTGTGTGTGTTGGGGGGGACGGGGGTGGGGGGGGACTCTTAACCCCTACTGTACCGGCAACGTCTTTTTAACTTTATTCTAGCTATATTTAGGCGATTTTGTGCAGTATAAGAAGAATCTGTGGTAGTAAAAATTATTAAGTGCGATAGTTGGAAGTCTATTGATTGCTGGAGGCTCTTTTTAAACCGTATATAATCGTCTAACAGTATCCAAAATATAGTTAACAGGACAGCACCGGTACGGCAAGGGTAAGATTTTTAGGATTGAAGTCTGTTTTCCCACAAGACATAAAACAGGCCATAAAACTCGGTGGATAACATAAATGGCCGCCCTGCTGGAATCTAAAAATGAAATATGTTGCAACATATTACCGTGAACGAGACCAGAGCGGCTGCAGAGGATCAATTGACCACTTGCGAGTTTCAGGCTATAAGGAAGTTGGAGCTGTAGACATCGATTTTTTTTTTTTTTTTTTTTTTTTTTTCTATATTCCAACTTACTTCCTCTCGGGCATAGGCTGAGAGCCTTAACATTCACCGCTTTACAATGAACAGTGAAGCCCGTGAGGTCTTGTTCCAGTCTAGGGAGTGAGACATGTGAAGCACGTAGAGTACAACGAGCACCTGCCATCTTGCCTTCACATGAGGCACGGTGCTCACTCATGGCCCGAAACGACCCCATCTCTGAAGCCACCACGTTCCCGTGCTTCACTGTCTCACCACCTACACTCGGACTCTCACACTTACACACACACAACGACACCTGTTGAGCAGATAACTCACCAGGCATTGCACCCCTATAGCATATTTTGAATATGGGAATATTCATACAGTGCTATTTAATCAGGGAACAATGAGGGTATTTTATTGACGTTTCGGTGGGCTTGTGGTAATGCACTGATACTAGGTACAGCACAAATGCCATCCCAATAATATCTTCCCATTGATACATCGGGATTTGAACCCGGGACCTTTGGATTACCAGGCCAGTGGCAAGACCACTCCACCACACCTCCCTTTAGCAGAATTACCAGCTAAAATACGGTTGTAGTGCATTTATAAACCCATACAAATGTATTAATCATACTTTCCATCCATCAGAAACCTACATCATTATTGCATTTCTGTTTTATATTGATGTTTACAGCTCCAACTTACTTATAGCCTGAAACTCGCAATTGGTCAATTGCTGCATCACAGTTAACCCTTTGAGGTTCTAAGACGCATTTTTCCATTTTATTTTGGTTCTCATTAGACGATTTTATGCAATATTGGAAGGATGTCAAGGAACTAAAAGGGTAAATATATTCTCAATAAACTCTTTAGCTACCACTAATTCACCTCAAGAGGGAATGGGCCGGTTTTCTGGTCAACTTTCTCCCTCGTGTTAAGTCCCATTAGTTTTCAGATGTTAAGATGTTTGCCCCATTAGTTAGTCATTTTAAGACCTTTTGCCCCATTTCTTCGTCAATATTTAGACCTTTCGTGCTATTTAGGTGTCTATTTTTTTCCCTGGCGAACGATAGTGAGCCTGTAATGTTGGAAGAACCGGCCTTCGGCCGGGATATTTTTCTACCGAAAAAATTACAAATTAATCTAGAAGGGGGATCTAATGGATTTTTTTTTTTTTTAATTTGATGGAGGTCTAGGGAGGAAACTAGAAAAATAATGAATACATGCAAAAATTGCCCAAAAAGTGAACCAAAGCTGTAAAAGTAAGCTGTATAAAAATCGTCGAATGATAGTCAGAATAAACTGTCAAATCGCGTCAGGATCCTCAAGGAGTTAAGTCATCATAATAATTCAAAACACAGACTTTTTTTTTTTTTTTTTTTTTTTTTTTTTTTTACTTACGTTCTGACTATAGTTTGTTTCGGCTAATAGTGAATTGCCATGTCTCCACAGTAGCTTGATAATTTGGGTATTATACATGTTGTGTAGCGAATTATGTTGACATTTATGAAAACCTGGCCTTCATATGATGTAGAGACAGAGCAGTTGCATAATATTTGCATCAAGTATTGAGAAATCAATTGCCAAGGGATTAAATTTACTGTTAGCTGAAATATAACCAACTATAGCCAATAGGAATAACAATCTGATAATAAAGTACTTAGGACACTCGGCAAAAAAAGAATCAAGCTTTAGAATTCTATACTTTGCACGAATACAAGCAGAAATACAAGAAAAACATACAATTGTAATACACTCGCCCACAACTATCTCTTCTAAGTTATAATGGGACATTAGGGAAATATTGTGCTAAGGGAAGTTTGTGTTATGCAATTAGATTAGGACCTCTAGGAATATATGGGGTCAAAGTCATCTCATGTATGCCTCTGACTCCCACAGATCCTTCCTAAACTTAATAAAATCGTCTAATGATAGCCAAGATAAACTGCTAAAACACACCATAATCATCCAGGTGTTAATGAAACATGTGTTTCGCAGGCACCGAATAATTACGTTATGAATGATCAAATGTCAGTCAGTCAGTCAGTAGCCAGCCCTTAGTCCCACAAGTGGTAGGGAGGATCAGCAAGAGACACAAGAAAGGAAAAAGAGGTGACAGGAGAAGAACACATAATTATATCAGTTCGCCCACAAACAGCAAGCACACAAGCATTCAGAAGCACCAATCACTCATCAGCCCACGAAATCAATGACTTCATCTCAACTGTCATACAAACTGAGTAATTGTGCCTCTCATGGCATTTTCCAAACAGGTGGCAGCGTCCCGGTCTAGTGATATATGAGGCCCGAAGCTAACCTGTGGACTGTGTCATTGATGGATATTATTAAGGGAGCCCACCTCGCTTTTTTTCTCTTTCTCTCCCTCTCTCTTTGGCTTGTATCCATTTGGCCCCATTCAACCTACTGTTTTAAGACGTTTACCCCCATCCAGGTGTCAATATTTTCCTGGCGAGCGGTAGCGAGCCAGTATATATATATTTGTTTTGACAGCAAGCTAAATTTGTAAATTTTTCGATAGAAAATGTCTCCGGCGAAGCCGGATTTCTCCATACAATGCTGGCTCGCTATCGCTCGCCAGGAAAAAATCAACACCTGGATGGGGATAAACGTCTTAAAACAGTTGGCTGAATGGGGCCGAATGGATACAAGCCAGGGAAAGAAAGAAAAGGAGAGAAAGATAAAAACAAACGGTGACCCCCCCATAAGCGGTACTGAGGGATCCATTATGTAAATGTCTGAGAAACAAAGGGATGAACTTGATAAACACCGGAGGGCAAATACACACAACCAGCTGCCAGGAGAAGCAATATATAAATAAATATATTAAAAAATAAATAAAACAAAAATTAATAAATTAATCAATATATATATATATATATATATATATAAGTAATTAAATAAATAGATAAATAAATAGATAGATAAGTAAATATACGGTATGTTTAACGGTTTTACTGGAGGTCATTTCGAAGCGTTAAGTTCAGCTGTTACAGTCACTTAGTGTTCCAACATTTACAATATTTGTTCAGGGATGTTATGTCCGGGAACTTACTGGCGGAACACATGATACCAGGCTTAGGCTATATAATGGAGCTTTTTGTATTTTTTTTTGTATTTTTTTTGTAAGAAGGAAACAAGTGTCCCCCCAATGCCAAACGAGTGACAAGAGCCAAATTCAAGGGACGCTGGGGTGCAAAATACCTAGACACACGAAGTTTAAAGCAGTCTAAGTTATAGGATGAAGGAAAGATTGATTGAGGGAGAGAAGTTGAGATGACTGGATTGACTACATTTGAACGTCAGAGGGCCAGAACTGGGTTGCATAAAGAGTTGTCCTCCCACATTGGTAGTCTAGTCAGGCCTCCACGGGTGATCAGCTGGGGGCCGGGACAGTCTGCTCACGCGGCCAATAATGTTCCCTCACGGTGGTACAGGGAGGGAGGGGAGGAGGATAGCTAGATAGAATGATATATATATATATATATATATATATATATATATATATATATATATATATATAGATAGATAGATAGATAGATAGATAGATAGATAGATAGATAGATAGATAGATAGATAGATAGATAGATAGATAGATAGATAGATAGATAGATAGATAGATAGATAGATAGATAGATAGATAGATAGATAGATAGATAGATAGATAGATAGATAGATAGATAGATAGATATAGATAGATAGATAGATAGATAGATAGATAGAGATAGAGAGAGAGAGAGAGAGAGAGATATATAGATAGATAGGCAGATAGATAGATAGAGAGAGAGAGAGAAGACAATATAGGCTAACTCCTGACAGCATTTTCATTTTCCCTCTAATGAACTCGTAGGGCCATTGTTTGCTGCCTATATCTTCTCTAACCCTTTTAAGATACGATGACACATTTTTTGCTGTTGTCTGGGTAATATTAGACGATTTTATTTCGATTAGGAAGAGTATATGCAAGGCTAAATACTTCACACGTGACGGAGCTCGTCATTAATGTAAATAATTTTTGTTATCTCTCGGAAATCATTTAATTGGATTACAAGTTAAGCCTAATCCTCTGCACTGAGTTATCAAACTGTTGATGAATTTGAGATAACACTCTCGCTTAAACATATTTTCGGAATGCATAAATTTAATCCTATTAACTGTGGTGTGAAACAGGCTCTGAATTAAGATCAAGGAGAGGTTATTAACATAATTACTTAAATATGTAAGACAATAGGAGTAATTGTGGTTCCTAAAGGAACACATATAATTGAATAGTAAGTCAATACATTATCTAAGTAATATGTAAATTAATGTGATGTAATTCAAATCTATCCCTTTTACTTACAGCAGGTTACGTGTGTCCTTTATATATTCTCTGACGACACAGAACACCACAAACTCATCCACGGAAAATACGAATTGTCAACATATTATAATTGCTTTTGTGGTGAAGTTGTTGACAGCGGTTCAGTACCCGGCCATCAGTGTGGCAGCATTAAGGGGAGGTGAGTCGTTTTTGTGGTCCCCCCTTCTTCCTCATGTTTAGCCCCATTAGTTTTCAGATTATTATACGTTTGGCTAATTAGTTTGACAATGTTAAGACCTTTCGCCCCATTTCCTTGTCAATATAAAGACTTTTCATACCATTTAGGTGTAGATTTTTTCCTAGCGAGCAATAGCGAGCCTGTATTTTAGGAGTAATCGGCCTTCGGCCGGGATATGTTTCTATCAAAAAATGTACAAATTTATCTTGAAGGAGGGTCTTGGACGGGTGTTTTTTTAAGCTTGATGGAGGTCTAGGGAGGAAACTATATAATAATAATAAAATATACAGTATTTAAATTTGCAAATAAATACGCCCATCCCCCCTTTACAGTATTACCAACAGTTACTTTGTGATGACACCACACATTTGCATTATTAGATCCCTTCACATAATGTTTACATTAAGCCGTGTGAGGCTGGTCCGAGGTAATTACGGACTATGACGTGTGTTAACTAATCACACACGACATCCCACGACTTTTTTGGAGGGACTTATAATTACCCTACCACCACCACCACCAAAACAAACAAAAAACACTTGCACACGCTCTCTGGCATTTTCAACAATCTCGGCTTTGGGCATCATTGAACAGATTCAATTAAATGTATTGTGATGCGCTGAATAATTAGCCCCTACACTAATTACTGTAAAGCTATGACTAAGCACAATATAATTGTTTGACGTTAGCAAGGAAAGATTACGATAATACGTATACGGCAATTGGGGAATGGGCATAGCGATAATTGGGAGTCATTTTGGCTGTGACTGTGTGTTTGTTTATGTGATTGTGATTGTGAGTGTGTGTGTAGGGGAGGGAGGGTCTGTTTTTATCATACCATGTATAGAAAATATCTTTACTAATTACAGTTATTCCTGGAGAAGCCTTGACGGCGAAACGTTGAATAAACTTGGGTCCTTACTCTACTACTGTGTCTATACCCTCTCCCTTGCCCCTACTACACCTCCTCCTTTATCCATTCTTCTCACCTTTTCTCATTCTCCTATTCCACTTTCTCATTTATCACTTGTTCTCCTTTCTTTAGTGTTCTTCCTTTTTCTCCTTGCTTCTCCCCTGTTCCCTCTTTCCCTACTCCTCTTCCTCATCTGCCCCTGCTTCTAACCTATTTTCCCCTACTGCTATTCCTCATTCGTACCTGCTTCTCACCTGTTCCCTTTCCCTTACTCCTCTTCCTCGTTGATCCATGCTTCTCACCTGTTACCTTTCCCCTAGTCCTCTTCCTCATCTGCCCTGCTTTTCACCTATTTTCTCCTACTACTCTTCCTCATCTGCCCCATATTCCTTACCTTTACCTTTTCCTTTCGCCTATTCCTCTTCCTTCACTACCCCTACTCATTTGTACCGGTTTCCTTTCTCCTAATCCTCGTCCTACACTGTCCCCCTTCACCTTCTCGAATATCACAACGAAGAAAATCTCTGTTCAGCTTTAATTCCCACCGGTATGCGCCGCGAGGGGGGAGGGAGTTTTTAATTTACGGAGAGTGTTTGGTTGCTCATCCCCACGGTAATACTCGATATAACCCGATTATTATCATTATTATTATTATTATTATTATTATTATTATTTAATATGGGATGAAGAGGGTTACTGATACCGTCAACTCTGGTACAGTTTCCCTGGAATCCACTTGTTACACGGCCATTTCTAAATATATTATTTTACCCATTCATTTATATTGAAATGGAAAACTAGTAAAGCATACTTTCACAATCAAAATAAGTTAAGGTTGTATATTTTGTTTGTCATTATACACCCAACTACACAAATAGTAGCATAAAATAAAACTTGCGCGGTATAAATTGGAAGTGTGGGGAAGGAGGTTAACCCAGAGAGAGAGAGAGAGAGAGAGAGAGAGAGAGAGAGAGAGAGAGAGAGAGAGAGAGACAGTGTGTGTGTGTGTGTTTGTGTGAACGAAAGCTCCATATTTCTATTACTCTACTAACCTATATATTTGTACAGTAACCAGCGACCCCCCCCCCCTTCCTTCCCCCCGACCCATCTTGGTCATGGCTGGAATACCAATATGTAAAGTTACCACAACCTACATAATTCACTGACAGCTCCATCCCCATCCCTACACACACTTCTCTCTCTCTCTCTCTCTCTCTCTCTCTCTCTCTCTCTCTCTCTCTCTCTCTCTCTCTCTCTCACACACACGTCTCTCTCTCTCTCTCTCTCTCAGTAGGCATGTGTAATTTCCCTTTCAAACTAATTTCTTCTTATACTATATAATAACTTTCCTTGTGGGCATTTCCTGACCCATAAGGTTACACTTCATCCTATTTTCCGGGGCGGCTTTTTAGCCGGAGGGAGCGGAGGGTGGGGAGAGAGCCTTCTACTTTATTGTCCTATTCTTCCACTATAAACTGTCACTGTCTAGTAGTATTAAGGCCGGACCACCTAGTTGATACCGCAAGGTCTGTGTTGTCCGAGTATATGTGTAACTCTGTGTAACTCTCTCAAAGTCCATTTAGAAGACCGTTCCCTATTCTCGTATTTCTCCTCCACGACACTCTGACTGTGGGATCAGATTCATGCTGTCCCCTCTCTGACCTTCCCTCTCTCACTCACTCACTCTCTCTCTCTCTCTCTCTCTCTCTCTCTCTCTCTCACGAGTAGATAATGGTTACTGATAAGAGAGCCTGGCAGAAATTAATGTTTTCAGTTGAAGAGAACAGAAGGAATAAAACATATAATGAAAGGTGAAGGTATGCATGGCATACCCTTTCCATTTCTAACAATTTTGTAAATTCCTTCAGGCGCTTTCCAAGCCCAGCAAGGTTATTCACGTCAACCTTTTTCATGCACGGCAAGTTGCCGGAGGGCGACGGGCAAGGAGAGAGCCTTCATCTTTACTATACTTTCCTTCCACTTTCCCTTACTCTTAGTGTTCCTATCTTTACTAGAATTAAAACCCGGTTACCACGCAGGGATCGTAAGATCTGTGTGGCCAGTGTATCTATGTAGATCTCTGTCTACATAAATCTCTGTCACACACACACTCACTTACTTACTCACTCACTCACTCACTCACTCTCTTTCCAACCATCGACCACCATCAAAACTACTCACACTCATCTTTCCCTCAGTCTCTCTCTCTCTCTCTCTCTCTCTCTCTCTCTCTCTCTCTCTTTTGTATAATGTTTTCCTTCTTATTGTTTCCCTGTTGCCGCCTCTCCTCTTTCACCCCCCCCCCCCTCTCTCAGTGGGACTCTTTTTATTCCTATACTCTTTGTTTACTTATCTTAAGGAGGGATTTTCTGGACCCCCTTATCCATGTTTTACCCCATTAGTTTTGAGATTTTATGACATTCGTCTCATTAGTTTGGCGATTTTCAGACCTTTCGTGCCCTTAGGTGTCAATTTTGTCCTGTCGAGCGATAGCGATCCTGCAAATAGGAGAAATGGGCCTTCGGTCGGGACATCTTACGACCGAAAAATGCGTAAATTAATTTCGAAGAGGTGTACAGGAGGCAACATTTCGCAAATAGCCACTCACAAATGTTAATGGATTTCACCTATGTCTAATTATGGAAGCATATTATCTGGAAATATATCTGGGTGGATGGGACTCGATAGCCTTGTTCGGCAACATATCTAGGGGAGTAAACCTGATACAAATCCGTACTGCTTACCTAAGGGTAAGGCAGGTTAGTGGATGGACTAGCTGAACACCACTGTAGAAAAATAGTGCTAACAAGATACACAGAGGGCCTCGGAGTCGGACGAATCCTAAATTGAGTGGTCAATCCTGTAAGTCCTTCAGTAAACTGGTTCGGGTTGTCCCTCTTACAGGGAATAGGTCCGCTTTGGGGCATTCTGTGTATGGCCACCCTTATTAAGGGGAATAAGGCGTCCGGCAATAGATAGATAGAGATATCTGGAAATGAATATATTAATATATTTATTTGCACACCAGCTACAGAACTATGAATAATATTTATTGAAAAGCAAGTTCTATCTGAATATCAATCCAGAATAGTGATAATTGCATAAAAATAAACATAGGGAACCAATGAATTCTTACAAGTGGCTGGAGACAACGGCATCAGAGTGTAGCCTTCTGTGTATTATATATTCTGGTGTAGCTCTAGACCGGGAATACATCACGTACCAAACTTTACCAACTAAGCAAAACACAAAAGCCTTTTGGGAACTTTGAATGTATTTACATGGGCTGAATACGGAAGGTCAGACTGTTAATATATTTCTTTTAACTGCTTTGCTGTCGCAGCTTTCAGTAATAATATGAAATGAAGCACAGTCTGGTGTGTGTGCTTGTTAATTTAATTAATCGAGTTTAGGAGTAAAGTTGGTTGGTGGAGAGAACATAATAATATCAAGATATATATATATATATTATCCTATTCATATACTAGATTCGATACCCTGGAGGCGAACCTAGTACGGATATTATATATATATATGTATATATTAAAACAAGATAAAAATAGGTGAGGTAGTGTGAAAATATTAACAAGGACGCGGGAGGGGACAGAAATATAGTGTGAAAATATCTGAAGGTCCAAAGGATGAAGCCAGTTTATTCTTCAGTGATATTTTGGCCGTAAGGAGACATGTATGGACCCTGGGGGGACGGCCAGGAACACTGAAACTTTTCTTTCATCTCTCTCACACAATCTGTCACTCTCTCTTTCCAGGCTTACGTATAATCTGTCTTCGATACAAATTAAGAGTTTCACAATATGCATTTACTTACTTTTTCAAAAAAAACAAAAATTTAAAAAGACCTCCGTCTACGTAATGTGAAAAACCTGTTATCCTCCGGCAAATTGTGGGGTTGAGTGAGTGAAGGGGGGGACAGTGAATGAAGGAGGATGCATGATTTTCATAATACGTGTTGCTAGCCCCAAACGCGCGAGCAACTGTGGCTTTCAACCATCCGACACATCCCCCTTTATTTATGTGCATCACACAGGTTACATACAAATACAGTTTATGTTTTGTTTTACCCTACTGTGGAAAGACTACGGATACACCACTCCTGCCCGGGCCTCACACAGTGGCATGGCCCAGTCCTGTCGAACTGAGCTCATGACGCTGGTGGCATTGCCCCGGAGGATAGCCATCCCTAGTCTTTGCTTGAGCCAGAGGGTTTCCCGGGGTTCTCCTGAAACTTCTCTGATTTTACGGCCTATTTCATTCACCATCTTAAGGGTGGTAGGGCCGAAGACTCCTGAAGTTTCGAATGCCAGGGGTTCGAACTGATGATTTCTGGCGATGGCTTGATATTTTTCTCGCTTTTTATTTTTCAATGTATTCACTCATACTCACTCACTCATACTCTCACACACACTCTCTCTCTCTCTCTCTCTCTCTCTCTCTACAGCCTTACGTATAATCTTGACATTTTTCTTCCGTACAAATTAACTCATATTCATTACTTACTCTTCCAACTTGTTCGATGCATTGCCTTTGAATCTTAGTACTCCCTTTATCAAAACAATTTTAAATTTATTAATAAACCCTTATTTTCAAAAACATATGGCTTTCAACATTTCTAGAGAAATATACCCACATAACAAAAATGTATATATTGTAATAACGTGTTTTCTTCACAATGTTCATGTAACCCGCTACCCCATATCTCCCCTTCCTATCTGTATTTCAATTTCAATAATGTATTTTTCTCGGACAGGATGCATGATGCTTAAACATTTTCCTCCCAGACTGGTTCGCATTTCGTCCTCACACATTTTCTCCCTGTGTCGTGTCGTCTATTCTCGTATTACTATTTGTTTCTTCTAAATCACATTTCCAGAACTTGATTTGCTTTTACCTTTTCTCCAGAATTTGCGCCAAGATAAAATTAACCCCTTGAGGCTTTTTACACATTATGATCGTTTATTCTGGCTATTATTAGACAATTTTATTCAGATTCGGAAGGGTATATGAAAGTCAGAGGGTTAATTGATATAATGTTTACCCTTTGCATTCTCACAGATCCTTCCTAAGCAGTACAAAATCGTCTAATGATAACCATAATAAACAGGTAAAACACGGCATAATCCTCTAAGGGGAGGTGTGGTGGAGTGGTCTTGCCACTGGCCTGGTAATCCAAAGGTCCCGGGTTCAAATCCCGATGTATCAATGGGAAGATATTATTGGGATGGAATTTGTGCTGTACCTAGTATCAGTGCATTACCACAAAGCCCACCGAAACGTCAATAAAATACCCTGATTGTTCCCTGATTAAATAGCACTGTATGAATATTCCCATATTCAAAATATGCTATAGGGGTGCAATGCCTGGTGAGTTATCTGCTCAACAGGTGGCGTTGTGTGTGTGTAAGTGTGAGGGTCCGAGTGTAGGTAGTGAGACAGTGAAGCACGGGAACGAGATGGCTTCAGAGATGGGGTCGTTTCGGGCCATGAGTGAGCACCGTGCCTCATGTGAAGGCAAGATGGCAGGTGCTCGTTGTACTCTACGTGCTTCACATGTCTCACTCCCTAGACTGGAACAAGACCTCACGGGCTTCACTGTTCATTGTAAAACGGTGAATGTTAAGGCTCTCAGCCTATGCCCGAGAGGAAGTAAGTTGGAATATAGAAAAAAAAAAAAAAAAAAAAAAAAAAAAAAAAAAAAAAAAGGTCAAACTAGGGCTATAAAGAATGCAAGGCTTACTTAATTAACCCTTTGAAAGTTTATTCTGGGTATCATTAGATGATTTTACAGAGCTTAGAGAGAATCTGTGGGAATTATAAGGGTAAGGACTATCTCAATTCTCCCTACCAGGAGACCGGAGACCTCTGGTGGACGCTTCCGAAGTAGCGCCAGAGCTACGTCTGTCGACATAAACAATACTCAACACCTAGGCTATGCAAAGTTTATCACAATTAATTACGATTCTGCATGTTCTACTATTTTGTACTAGATGGCTATAGTGCTTATATAGTATGCTAGTTGTGGGGGTAATGTGTCAGCTATAGCAAGTACGACATATAGCCTATAATTAAGAATGATTGATGGAGAGGGAGGGTGAAGAACTGCTGGATATCGCCATTTAAAGGGCCCAGGTTGCTTACTGTACAAAACAACGTGTCTGGCGCGGTAACTCCAAGAATTTCTGGTAGGGAGAATTAATCCTCTAACTTCTATATACCGTTCCTAATCTGAATGAAATCTTATAATAATAGCTAGAAAATATACAATAAATGTGTCATCGTCTCTTCTAAGGGTTAAAATACTAAATAGGATAAATAACATGGATTATATCAAATTGATTAGCCTCAGTACGAATATAACTCCCAACCTTGGCTGGACGCTAGAGGTGAACATGTTTAGTATTTTCTATATGTAGACCCTTTTCACATACAAAATCTGTTCTACATGAAACATGGTTCCCTCAGTAGATGGAAATAGTTCTCTAGAAGAGCAATTTAATAGAAAGCGGACTGTATTTTCTTCTTTACATTATTTAGATTATCCCTTAAGCATGAACTGAAATATCGATGTCTACTGCTCCAACTTCCTTATAGAACGAAACTCGCAAGTGGTGAATTACCAACAATGCCATATCCAACCCCTATAAATAACCCCAATAACTGTGCCAGCCATAACACCTCTGAAAATTCCAGTAACTCTATTGTCATTCAATAACACCAATTTTCAGTGCGGTTGCCCAAGCCCGAAAGGGGTTGAAATAGGGGAGCTATATCCCCCCTCCCCCCTCCCCCCCCCCCCCCCCCCACCCGCCTGTTGCTGAGAGGATTGGGTTCTAGTCATGTGGTGATGGGCTGGTCTATCAGATAAGAACTGAGCGATCTCTGCCATACCCATAGCTTACTCTGACTATTCCTTTTACTTATATATTTGCTAGATCTCAAGTGACGGCGTCTCTTCCGTGGATTGACCTCCCAATCTACAAAGATTGGAAGCCAAAGAGTCACATTTTTCCTTTGACCCTCAACTTTCTCTTCATAATTGCTGAGGGGCATAGGGCCCTGGGTGGGGCTTTGGTTTCCCGGGCGTTTTCTCACCCTCCTCAGCTCCCCGCCATGGAGTGGCTTCGGTCACCCAGGCTTTATTGTGGTAGGCAGGGAGGGTTCTGTGGGGGCGCTCGGTTATTGCCTTGGCCTTGCTTGGGGCCTTGGGGCTGTTCGGCCAGGCAGCTTGGGGAACAGCAACAACAACAACAACAACAACACCAATTTTGACATATACAGTATACGTTACCCCCAAAAAATATATCGACAAAAACATATAGTTGCACGTCGGCCCTGCGAGTCCTTACAAAGGCCTTTTTTCTGTGTATCTGTCCGTTTTTTAAGTTCGTTTTCTGGAATTTTCTGTAAATTATTTACTGACATTATTTCGATGATCAAGAAGGTGTTTGGACGTCTCTTTTGTGTAGGAATATTGCTAATGATTTATATTAAAACACTTAGAAAGCAGTCTTTTTAGATTATCGTGTTCTTTTTCATACAACAAAATATTCTCCTAATCAGTTTATACGTTCACAACAATGTCATGCTTAATGAAATGCTCTCAGAGCTTTAATGTATTTGTTGGATATTAATTTCTTTCAAATTAAAACTCTGCCCCAAGTCAATTTATCTGTACTCCTAATCTCGCAACTAATTTACTTTTGACAACAATTTCATGCTTAATAATATGCTCTCAGAGCTTTCATGTATCTGTTAGGTAGCAATATCTTTAACATCATACCTTTATCCAAAGTCAATTTATCTTTACTCTTAATTTTCCAATTAATATATTCTGAACTTTGATGTTGAGTTGTGGTTACACGTGCTACAGCTGATATTTCTACCCTGAGTATACTCCACAAATGTAATTATGTTGCCGGCAGGAAATCCCTCTCACGCCAATATTACCTTCATGTACTTTTTACCCCGCACCGATTTGACTCTCACCCAAATAACACGTAGCTGCTGTGACACCAACATTCAACATAGTGGCATATCAAATATAATAGTGTTTTATCCTCTGAATTATGGAAGACTTTCACATACTAGGCAATATGCAGTATATATATATATATATATATATATATATATATATATTTAAAATTGATAGGAATATATTTTTGTCATCAATTAAAAAAGATACTAGATTGACCTATTTGAATGTGCAAGCTGAACATCTGATGGTGTAAGTAAATATAATACCAATCCTACCAGTAAAACATAGATAATGGATATTCTGAAAACATTCAAATAAATTTATGTTTGCAATACCAAGCACGAGTTACGGAAAGCTTGTTTGTCAAGGAAAAAGGTTTGGTCAATATAGTCCAAATGTCATTACTGTGACTATTCCTTCACGTCCGGTGTACTGTGTGTGTGTGTGTGTGTGTGTGTGTGTATAGATATACTGTGTGTGTGTGTGTGTGTGTGTGTGTGTGTGTGTGTGTGTGTGTGTGTGTGTGTGTATAGATATACTGTGTGTGTGTGTTTCGTTACGTCCGGTGTACTGTTGGCTATGTACCAATAACTTCAATATTCAATAACCTCAACTTTCAAATATTGCCTCGATCTCCGTCCAAGTTTTCTAATATTCCGACACACATGGTTGCTGGCAGCCTTCGGTCGGCACATTTGTCGACCGAAAAATTTACAATTTTGTTCTAGAAGGGGAGTCTTCGGAGTATTTGTAAAGCTTGATGGAAGTCTTGGGAGAAAACTAAAGAAAATAAATAAATATTTAAATGAACATATACAGTATATATACAAAAGAAACCAAACCTCTACTTAACGACGACGTTGAGGTGGAGGAGGTGGGGAGGAGAGGAAAGGAGAGGGGAAGAGGGGGAGGCGAGGGGAGGAGAGAGGGGGAGGAGGTGGGAGAAGAGGAAAGTATAGGGGGAAGCACCAAGTTCCACAGGAAAAGTTTCAGCCTAGCCAAAGTTTATCAATCACTGTACCGACGAGGACCAATTTGTGTAAAGGCTCCTTACGAAATTTGTATTGCATATTGCTCCTTGGTTCAGACTTACATATTTTCTCTATATATACACATAGAATGTATATATATATATATATATATATATATATATATATATATATATATATATATACCGGTATATATATATATACCGTATATATATATATATATATATATATATATATATATATATATATATATACCGTATATATATATATATATATATATATATATATATATATATACCGTATATATATATATATATATATATATATATATATATATATATATATATATATATATATATATATAAAACATGAAAAATATTGATTCTTGTGGTAAAAATATATGCGAATATGCTTCCACACTAAAGGTGAGTAGAAAAGGGTAGGTTCACTGCACAAAATTTAAAAAAATTTAGTGCTAAAAGTAAATTGCATCTAAAATATATTGCATGCACAAAATAAGGGTTTAAAAAGTATGTCCGAGTATCTTATTAGAAGGCTCGGACTGTTGTGTACATATTAAAATAATGTAATTTGCAAGAGTGGCTGGCTCCAGAGTCAGGTATTTGTTCTGTACTCTTCTGTGGATTTTCAGTCAGTGACTGGAAATCGACAGAAGAGTACAGAACAAATACCTGACTCTGGAGTCAGCCACTCTTGCAAATTTTTATAATAACTGAAGATCTACGAAAGTAGAGAAATGCATTTTAACACTTTTACATAAACATTATTTTAATATGTACACAACAGTCCGAGCCTTCTAATAAGATACTCGGACATACTTTTTAAACCCTTATTTTGTGCATGCAATATATTTTAGATGCAATTTACTTTTAGCACTAAAAATTTTTAAATTTTGTGCAGTGAACCTACCCTTTTCTACACACCTTTAGTGTGGAAGCATATTCGCATATATATATATATATTCTGACATACGGAGCCCTGTATGTTAATTTAAGAGTTAGAATTAGAGTTGAAGGAGTGTCAAACTACCCAAGCGGCGAAGCAGACCAGCGAGCAAACCAGCGAGGGGGAAACCAGCTCGCCGCATAACAGCAAACTAGCCTTCACACCTGCGTGCGTCATAGGGGACCCTGCAAACTACTTCGATGACCCGACGCTATGACGTATGATTGACGCCAGGAGCCCCCATTGGACCACACACCGGCTATGCAACTCGAGGAGCTATGATAGGGGCGCGCACCATCACTCGCCTCCTGATTCGTTCCTACACAATCATTGTTCAGTATATAAGACCCGAGTTGTGGGCATTCAAATCAGTCTCATTTGGAGTTGGGGAAGGTGAACTTGCAGCTGGAGGAAGACGGGGTGAAGTATTATAATGGGTTTGTGACTGTCAGTCAGATTATATAAGTGTGTGTTAAGTGTGTTCGGTGTAAACACTTACGTTATGTTGGTTAGTGAGATATGTGATTGGGAATTAACGTTAACGCTACTATTATGTGCTTAACTATTTGATTGCGAATTAACATTAACACTACTATTTATGTACTTAACTATTTGATTGGGAATTAACGTTAACGCTATTATTATGTTCTTAACTATTTTAGTTGACTAACTTGTGGACTAAAGCAACTCTTTAAGTAATTGGGTTATGATGAAAGTAATACTATTGTTTTATATTAATACTTACGAGTTCTTTCATTTTCTTTTAATTAAGCTTACATTGCTTAACGGTGCTTAGTACGGTGATGCTATTGTCTCATATTAGTAATATTGCCTTAGACTAACATGGCTGTTTTAATGTTACTTCTAGTGATTTCCTAAGCTGAAGAAAATTCTTTTAGCTTCAAAATATTATTTTTGCTTTTCATATTATTTGAGTGAGACCTGAATCGAATCTATGAAGCGATCCTGTAACTTAATTTACTCATAATCAAACCTCAATGTTACGTGGTTAAGAAATACATTTAACTAATTATTAAATATATATCTAACTGTGTATGTGACTGATATAAATCCTGATGATAATAATAATATAATACTGTTAACGTAAGACAAGAACCAAGAATAATTACATTAAATATAATTAAAAGGACATTATAAGAAAACTATCTATTCATTTCAAAAAGGGTAAGAGACAGAAATATTCTTACCTTAATATTTATCTTTCAAGACTTTTTATAGAATTAATAGTCCTTCATTAGATATAACTTCTTCGGTTCATAACCATAGCCTACTAAGCTTCGGTTAAATAATAATTATTTATAAATACTACATGACTTTAATTAGTTTCAGTATTGTTCATAATTAAAGAGTATCAGTCAATAAAGGATACTAAGTCCTAAGATCCAAAAGGAAAGGAAGCAACAACAGGAAATAATTTTACTTTTGTTTTGCCTTCAGCTGACTGATACCTTAATATATATCTCTGTGCTATCTAGATTCATCAAGTTAACCACTTGAGGATCAAGATACGTAACAATATATATACAGTATACAGAATATATATATATATATATATATATATATATATATATATATATATATATATATATATATATATATACAGTATATACTGTATATGGTGTATATAATTATAATAATAATAATAATAATTATAATAATAAACCAATGTTTCAGGCCAGAACACACACACAGAGGGTGAAACAGACTACAAAGAGAACAGAGAGACCACATCCCCTTACACATTTAACACAACCTAATGTAATTTATCTTTGGCATGCGAGAGCTGAATATTAGGGGGTGTCCTGGTATTTACATGGGTTTGTATTAACTCAAGTTGTCCTCTGCTCATATACAATAGGTGTAGCGCGTAGTGCTTGGTTTTTGTTTTGGTCTACAGTATATCATTATATATATATATATATATTTATGATTTTTTTATTTTTAGTTTCCTCGCTAGACCTCCATCAAGTTTTAAAAAACACCCCCTAGACCCCATTTAAAGTTAACTTTGTACATTTTTCGATAGAAAAATGTCCCGCCCGAATGACGTGTCCTTCTAAAATTACAGGCTTGCTTTCGCTCGCCAGGAAAAAAATCGACACCTGAATGGCACGAAAGGTCGCAATACTGTAATGACAAAGAAATGAGGCGATAAATCTTAAAATCGCCAGACTAACCGAACGGACGTCTTAAAATCCCAAAACTAATATGCTAAACATGAAGGAGAAGAGGGTCCAGAAAAAGCGACTACTACCCCCTTAAGTGATGCCAAACTTGTAATTACATAAGGTTTTCCTATGGTCATCGTAGTCCATTTTGTTCCTTTCTGCGAGGTTTCCGATAATATCCTTATTTCATTTTTTTTTTTTTTTTTTTTTCTATATTCCAACTTACTTCCTCTCGGGCATAGGCTGAGAGCCTTAACATTCACCGCTTTACAATGAACAGTGAAGCCCGTGAGGTCTTGTTCCAGTCTAGGGAGTGAGACATGTGAAGCACGTAGAGTACAACGAGCACCTGCCATCTTGCCTTCACATGAGGCACGGTGCTCAATCATGGCCCGAAACGACCCAATCTCTGAAGCCACCTTGTTCCCGTGCTTCACTGTCTCACCCCCTACACTCGGACTCTCACACTTACACACACACAACGCCACCTGTTGAGCAGATAACTCACCAGGCATTGCACCCCTATAGCATATTTTGAATATGGGAATATTCATACAGTGCTAGAACAATGAGGGTATTTTATTGACGTTTCGATGGGCTTGTGGTAATGCACTGATACCAGGTACAGCACAAATTCCATCCCAATAATATCTTCCCATTGATACATCGGGATTTGAAACCGGGACCTTTGGATTACCAGGCCAGTGGCAAGACCACTCCACCACACCTCCCCTTTGGTGTTATTCATATTTCTGTATATCACCTGAGAACTTTGATACAGGGACATCACCCCTACAGATTTATGTGTGCACTTGAACCCTCGTTCACCTAGTATATTGGCGTAAACGTATATCATTAATCAGGTAGGGCAAAGTTAATTAATTAACTTCAAAGAGATCAACGACAAATAGAGGCAGTCATCCCTGGAAAAACAGTACTGTTAATGGTAAGTATTTTGTAGCCTACTTCCGATCCAATTACCTTAACTTTCGCCACAATATTCACCATTTTACCTCTCCGACATCCACCGAAAGTGTACGTAACATAACTAAATCAATACAATTAGTTAGCAAGTTTAAATAAGAATGCATTATTGCCTAACAAACAACGATCATTATTTTGATTATTATATAGATTTTTATTATTATGATTATCACCATCAATATTATTGTTATTATTATGTATTACTATTATTTGTATTGATATTATTATTATATTCATTATCATAACTATAATAATAATAATAATTATTATTATTATTATTATCATTATTATTATTTTACACACAGACACACACACACACACATTATGAGCTCCTAACTTGGTATACCCAACACCTTATCTGCCTCGGGTCCTGACTTGGGTTCCAGGGATAAAAAAATAGCTGGGTAAAAACCTTAATAGGGTTATAAACACTGTTTTACCCTAGACGTGAAAGGCGTACGCGGAGTTAATCCCTTGAGGATGATGTCGCCTTTTGGCAGCTTATTGTGGCTATTATTAGACGATTATACTTAGACTAGGTAGGGTTTATGGAAGTCCTAGGGTAGAATTATAAAGTGTTTACCCTTGAAACTCCCTCAGATCCTTCCCAAGTTGTATCAAATGGTCAAAATTACAGTCAGAATAAACTGTCAACACGCGTCATGATCCTCAAGGGGTGAATAACCTTTAGGCTATTATTATTTTTATGTTTGTATTGTGCTATATTTTCATTAACACATTTTTCGTCCTATGCCTTTTAATGGTTGTCTTATATTTCATTAATTTTCATTGGAGTTAAATTCAAGTTTCCTAAAGAGATATATTCATATATGGCTCAGCCTAAATTAATGTCCTGCATGTATGGCATTGATAATAGAAAGAATATTACAAACAAGTCGTATAATTATTTCTTAGCTTAACATATCGAGATTAAACTGAAGGAAAGGAGTAAAATGGAGCAACAATATTTTTTAATATGGATTTTTTGGATCTAGATGTACAGTTATTGGATTCTGATAACGACTAGGACAAATAAAAATAAAAACAATGCCCATGGAAGATTGTTGGAGGTAGGTGGAAGTGTAATATAGATAATGATAGATTAACCCTTTGGAGATAAGAATACGCATTTGTGTCCTGTGTTCTGGCTATTTTGGGGCGATTATATTAAGATTAGGAAGGGTGTATGGAAGTCAGAGGGTTATTGGAGATAGTCTTTACCCTTTTACTTCCCACAGATCCATCCTAAGTTGAATATAATAGTCTACTGATAGCCTGAATAAACTGTTATTATGCTTCATAATCCTCAAGGGGTTACAATTAAATACCATAGTGGAGAAGCAAGGGAAACTGATAGAGCTGACTGAAACAAGAAGTGTGAATGATTGGAAGTAAATGGGTAAAGGTTTCGTGAAGATCCTAATAAAACAGTCTAATGATAGCCAGAATAAACAAGTAAAATACATCATAATCCGTAAGGGGTTACAATTATATAACATGGTCGAGAAGCAAGGGAACTGGGAAAGCTGATTGAAACAAGAAGTGTGAATGATTGAGGGTGGGAGGGCAAGGGCTTGCTGAAGATCTAAGAGAGAGGCCAAGCTGTGATGCGAGAAATAGGATTTATGTAGGTGAGTGTGCCAATATAGGATAAAAGCAGAGTTGGGGGTTCAAGCTGTGATGCAAGGAGAAGATGAAAGAAGGGAGAGAAAGGGAGAGGTATGTACAGTGAGGGAGATTTCCAATATGAGAAAAACGTGATTTAACTGATAGGGGACGAAAATTGCAGATAACGCCAAGGGTGAAGAGGTTCCTTTGGATAGGAGAGCTGGTCGTTTGAAAGAAATTAGTATTTAATTGGGCTTGAATGGTAAGGGGAGAGAGGCTGAAGATGGGGACACATGAACCAGAAAAATGTGAGTGATGCTTGAAGTAGAGAGAGAGAGAGCGTATAAAACGAACCACGAAGGCCTAGTTATTACCTCAAAGACTTTAAAGTCAACTCCAGGGCAATACAGTAGATCAAAAGAGAGATTTATGAGTGTTTTATGTATTCTTATTTAATCCTCTTTAATTGTTAACTTCTGATGGAAATTTCTTCCGGGTATATAATCAATATTATATTTGTTATCCTTTCCACATACACTAGTGATAGTTTTTGTCTTCACTAAAACACATTGTCTACGATGGAAATGGTTGCAAGAGATATTGCACAAGCGTGGGGGATATATATAGAGAAGACTCGTTTCGTACTGACAACAATAAGTAGTATGTGTAGATAATGTTAAAAATAATAGAAATGGATAATGAAGTGGAAAGTGTTACCGGGCAAGGAAAGCATAAGGGAAGAAATGTATGTAATTAGGGTTACTAACATCAGGCGAAAATGTTTGATCAGAGCTCAGATAATTCACTCATAAGTGGATAGGAGAAGTTGGGAAAAGATAGACAGCTTTTTCTGTCACAACTAAAGTCGCAAGATTACTAAAAGGACAAATACTGAAATTGTTTTGCTAACAATATTATTAGTCAAAAAATCCATATAAGCTGAATGCTGATGATTCTTAGAGTAATGTTATATTCTTTCTCCACCGTCGAATATTTATGCAAGATTACAGCCTTATCCCTGAACAGTGATTTCCATATCGTATCCGTCAACAAATTTAAACTTTTATCATTAAAACTCTGATACCCACATAATTACCTTCACTAATTATTCTTAAATCCCCAACCAAATTATGGCCCTGATTATCTCAAGAGTGGCCCCAAGGGTCGATCTCGTTGTAGCCGTGCAGGAACAGAAATAGTAGCAAAGATTGTCTGGCCACTGGGAAGAGGTCAGAGGGAGTGGAAGATTAGGGGGCCACATTACGGACAAGGGATAGGAAGGTAACAGGGTCTGGAGGGAATGAACAGAAAGGAGGATTTAGGGAAACAAATATTCTGACAGAATTGAGAAATACATTATAATTTTGCAAACATGTCTTCCCTTCAGCAAACTTGTATATATAAAAAGAAAAGCACTTGATCATGAAAGGTGTAAAGCAAGACAAGACAGTTAAAGCCCCGTGATATGTCCCCTACTAACATATGACTCCCCGGCGATGGATGGCTGTGTTATGGAGGGGCAGTGGCCAAACCGAGCGATGGGGAAGAGGAGAGTTTAATGGGAAGTATGTGGTGGTGGTGGTGGTGGTGTTGGTGTTTGTGGTGGTGGTGGTGGGGAAGAGGAGAGTTTAATGGGAAGTATGTGTTGGTGTTGGTGGTGGGGAAGAGGAGAGTTTAGTGGGAAGAATGTGGTGGTTGTGTTGTTGTTGGTGGTAGTGGTGGTGAAGGATGTGGTGGTGGTGGTAGTGGTGGTGAAAAGTAGAGTTTAGTGGATAGTATGTGGTGGTGGTGGTGGTGGTGGTGAAAAGTACAGTTTAGTGGGAAGGATGTTGTGGTTGTGTTGGTGGTGGTGGTGAAAAGGAGAGTTTAGTGGGAAAGATGTGGTGGTTGTGTTCCCTGAAGGAAGTTGCCTGTCTCTTTCTGCTACAATACGAGGGAATTTAGAATGCAGAGCCCGGCGAGAGAAGCTTAGCCCATCTTCATTATATCATATCTACATATATAGCTACGACAAAAGAACATTGTCAGAAACAAAAAATATAATTATTTTTATTTGGAGAGTTTTGTGGGAAGGATGTGGTGGTTTATTGGCGGTGGTGAAGGAAGTCCCTTGTGTCCTGCTACAATACGAGGGAATTTAAACTTCAGGACCCGGCAAGAGAAACTTGAAGGGGTAGTTCTTGATTTTTGGTAGATATATTTATCTATTAATTTATTTTTTAGATTCCTCGCTAGACCTCCATCAAGCTTAGAAAAATACCCCCTTTCAAGAATTGTTTTTACATTTTTCGATAAAAAAAAATCCCAGCCAAAGGCCGGTTCCTTCTAAAATTAGAGGTTGCTATCGCTCACCAGGATAACATCGACACCTAAAGGGCACGAAAGGTCTTAACATTGACGAAGAAATGGGACGAAAGGTCTCAAAATCGCCAAACTAACGGAACGAACGTCTTAAAACCTCAAAACTAATATGCTAATCATGAAGGAGAAGGATGTCCATAAAAAGCAAGTAGTACCCCCCTTAACCAATCTTCATTATTCCCTGGATATACATATGGTTAGGGTAAAAGAATATTGTGTTATAGTCAGATAAATAAGAAAGATAGAAAGAGTTTGGTTTGGAGGGTTTAGTGGGAACGATGTGGTGATGTGGGGCGGTAAGAGATCTTCACTGTCCCCTTATAGTTCGATACGAGTTACATTACTGGAGAAGGACAGTGTTAGCAGGACCACATACGTGTGCTCAAAGTCCAAATGCCTGAAATTTGTAATCCGTTACATAATAGTGGAAACATTTTGCAACAGTATGCTTTTTTATTCTCTTTGATTATTATGTTTTTCTTAAGTTTAATATAACCATACAACATTGTCGGATACCATATTCAATACTGTTGTGACAAAAGGACAAATCTTCTTCAGGTCACAGTGACCTGAAGAAGCTAGCTGCGAAACGTTGTCAATAAAGTGCTCCTCCTCAAATGGTGTTAAAGTATTGTGTATCAGTTAAAATATGGTTGTTTGTTTTTCTCACGAAACTTATCACCTGTTAGACCCACCACCACTTATCCCACCTGTCACCTGCCTGTCCCAACACTTCCCCTTCCTGGCAATTCACCTGCCAGTTTTCCAACCACCTGTCTAGCTAAAGATACACCTCAGTGTGTATTTCTTGCCTCGTATTGTAAGGGGAGGCCTTTGTTATTTGCTTATAAATCTATGTTATTTTTACTTGCTATTTGTTTATGTATTTATTATATACAGGTATATTTTGTTTATGTATTTATTATACAGGTATATTTGTTTGTTTTATTATATACAGGTATATTTGTTTGTTTTATTATATACAGGTATATTTGTTTGTTTTATTATATACAGGTATATTTGTTTGTTTTATTATATACAGGTATATTTTGTTTATGTATTTATTATATACAGGTATATTTTGTTTATGTATTTATTATATACAGGTATATTTTGTTTATGTATTTATTATATACAGGTATATTTTGTTTATGTATTTATTATATACAGGTATATTTTGTTTATGTATTTATTATATACAGGTATATTTTGTTTATGTATTTATTATATACAGGTATATTTTGTTTATGTATTTATTATATACAGGTATATTTTGTTTATGTATTTATTATATACAGGTATATTTTGTTTATGTATTTATTATATACAGGTATATTTTGTTTATGTATTTATTATATACAGGTATATTTTGTTTATGTATTTATTATATACAGGTATATTTTGTTTATGTATTTATTATATACAGGTATATTTTGTTTATGTATTTATTATATACAGGTATATTTTGTTTATGTATTTATTATATACAGGTATATTTTGTTTTCCTCCCTAGCCCTAGATCAAGCTTAGAAACCACCTCAAGACTCACCTTCGAGATAAATGTGTACGTTTATTGGTAGAAAAATGCCCCGGCCTTTCACCTAAATTACAGGTTCACTATCGCTCACCAGGATATTTTCAACACCTAAATGACACGAAAGATCTTAACATCGACAAATAAATGGTGCGAAACATCTTAAAATCGCCAAACTAATAGGGCGAACTTCTGAAAATTTCAAAATAATGGGGCTAAACATGAGGGAGAAAAAGCAACTACATCCCCCCTTAATGTCACCTGTTACCTCTTTTGTCAACCCACCCTACGTGTCACCTTCCATAAACCTCTCTCTCTCTCTCTCTCTCTCTCTCTCTCTCTCTCTCTCTCTCTCTCTCTCTCTCTCTCTCTCTCTCTCTCTCTCTCTCTCTCTCTCTCTCTCTCTCTCTCTCTCTCTCTCTCTCTCTCTCTCTCTCTCTCTCTCTCTCTCTCTCTCCTCCAAAAAGAGCACTCTCTTTCATCTTCACTCTACGCCTCCTGCTCGCCATCATTCATCTTGTCAGCTGGTGTATATCAAAGAACACTAACTTTTCACCATCTTGAAAGTCCACTTCACTACTTTTTGTTAATCTATTTCTTATATTTATTGTTTTTATTTTTTACGATTTATATATTATTATTTTTTGTATTAACATCTCAAAACTAATGAGGCTAAACATGATGGGGAAGGGGATGTAGACAAAAACAAAAACCTCCCCTGAAAACACTAATTCATTGTTCTTTAACCTACTTTTCACTACTCTGCATTTTCTCAACCCTGTTCTCACCTATCACGCAAATCAATAATGTATGTCACTACTTGCCTATAAACTCTCCCTCCTGACCCACATATGTTGACAAGTGACCTAACCACCCACCTTCTACATCACCTCCCACATCACCTTCCACATCACCTCACCAGCCCACCTCCCACATCACCTCATCTCCTTCATCAGCTCCTACCATGTCTCCCACCTGTCACCTATCAGTCTCTCATCTTATCGGCTCTCGTCTCATCATGTCCTCGTCCCTTCATGTTCACCTGGCAGCCTCTTGCCTTCCTACCTAATATATCTTCTCTCCCTCTCGTGTTTGTTGGTTTTATAATACAGCTACCCTTCTGTGTATACCAAAGCAACCTTATGTTAACAGTCTCCTCTCATCTCATCATTTGTCCTTTGCTTTCACTTAAACATTAGGCCATTAATTGTGCAGTTGGGTCTGAGTACATGATTAGATTGATATCCAGTATTCGATAAATGGATATACAATCGAAGATATTTACTTAACCTTTAGCTTCCTTGATGGTGTAATGGTTAGATGTTTAAGATCCGTATGTGGTAACCCAGGTTCGAATCCCGGTAGGATCACATGTTTTCATTCATTTCATTGGGAGGTGTTTGGTGTTGGGAGTGAAATAAATACAATTAGATTATTACTACTCTCGTTCTAAACTTCTATTCGCTATTCAACTAATATTCAAAGTATTTCCCTTCATCAAGTTAACCTTTTCTGTCACATAATGCACCAACGAGCTCCGTCAGTCCCACTCTCATTTGCGACCACACCAATCATTCATCCACTAATTACACCTTCTGTTACTTTCTTTCATCACAACAAGCGCCCCCGCCCCCCCCCCCCTATCAGGCTCGCAGGTGATCACAAGAATGCCGGAACCTCTCGTTTCTTTCTTTATGCAATTACATTCAATAGTAATTATTTTGTAGGTATATATAATTACAATACACTTTAGATGTTCTATAAGTATTGTACATATTGCTATTTTTGTACTTGCCTTCACGAACATAAAATACTTGCTTAATACAAAACAAAAATAACATGAGGGATTCCACAAAATATATAGGAGGGCAAACACTCACTCACACACAAACATTATATATATATATATATATATATATATATATATATATATATATATATATATATGGCAGAGTGGTCTTGCCACTGGACTGGTAATCCAATGAACCCGGGTTCGAATCCCAATATGTCAATGGGAAGATATTATTGGGATGGAATTTGTGCATTACCACAGCACACCGAAATGCCAAAAACAAAATACCCTCATTGTTCCCTGATAAATAGCATTGTATGAATATTCCCATATTCAAAAATATGCTACAGGGGGGCAATGCCTATTGAGTTAATTGCTCAATAGGTGGCATTCTGAGAGTGAGGGTCCGAGCCTGGGGGATGAGACTGTGAAGCACAGAGGCGGAGCAGCTTCAGAGATGGAGTTGCTTGTAGCCGTGAAGCTTCGCATGTCTCACTCCCTAGACTGGAGCAATACCTCACGGGCCTCACCGTGTTCAGCGGTAGAGTGTAAAGGCTATCAGCCTATGCCCGAGAGGGATTAGTTGGAATATAGAAAATAAAAAAAAATCTCTTCAACTCACTGCTAAGTGTCAATTTGTCACATCCATATAATAAGACAGGGAGCACCAGCGACTTGAAGATCCGCAGCTTCGTCCATCTGCACATGTTGACAATGTCTTATATTTTTGTTGAGTTAATCCTTTGCTATAAGCCGAGGCGATGATTGACATATCATTGCCCAACTAAACACTATTATGGATCACAATAACCAAGGTAATTATTTCCAAAATCTTTTAAGTCCTCACCACATGAATGTGAACATATTGCACTGCATCATCCAATAATTATAACCAAATGCTTGGACTTTGGTCTTAGTCCAAGAGACATTTAAATCTAACAGCTCCGACTCCTCGTGCAGTGCCTCAATTAAGGCCAATCTGAGAACACCTAACATCTCTGCTAGAATCTGCATAATCTGCAATCAAGATCTGTGATCCGATGTCAGCTCCGCAGCAACTGATCTGCTCTGCCAGACTGTCCGGACCAGTAACCAGTCCATACAAGTGTTGAAAGTGTTGGTCTCAGAATACAACCCTGTCTCACACCTGCATTCACAGGGCAGAAGGAGGATGCTCCCCTAGTACACTTGATAGCACTCTCTGTTCCTGTACAGTCTCCAGACACTAAGTTAATGATCAGTGAAATTTCCCACACTTAATTGCTCTTGATTGAGGCACTAGGCTACATGACGGGTCAGAGCTGAAAGTCTCTCTAACTAAGACTAATGCTGAAACAATCAGTGGCTTGTTGATTCGTTGAATGAAGCAGAGCGGTCTGTTCATGGATGTGGCGATAACATGAAGGCTTTGGAAAATTAATTTGTTTTGGTAGTGAGATCCATAACAGTGGTGGGTCATGCTGCACTGTTGTTCGTTGCCTGGCCTATACTCCATTCAGTTGACCTGTGCATCTGGCTCCTAACTGGTGTTTGCATCGAGGCTCATGATTGGCTATATCGTATCATTACCCTTGCTCACTGGCCAAAATGAGTGACAGAGCTGATTATTTCTTATTATTATCTTTATTATTCCTTATTTATTCATTAAACTATATACGTTTAAGTAATTGTAATGATTACTTAATAAATTATAGTCTTATCCGAATTTAACCCCTAAGTGTCGGGGCGCAACATAAGTCGAGTTAAATAAATCTGGACTATGTGGCGGTGCGCGACATAGGTCGTGTGGCAATTTCAGCACGTAATGTTGCTGAGAGAGAGAGACAAGTGGTGGCAGGAGAGTAGCGAGCGTATGACTGCTCCAGACCACCGCGGCGAACCTACTGACACGAATCCCACCTCCTCCCTCCCTCTCTCACTCGCTATATACGGAATTGTATGGGGAAAGTGCCTAATTACATGCTTTTTGCACTCGCGTTGCACGGTTGTTGCAAGAAAACTAGCCATCATAAAAGGATCGTTATGGTGTCATTCGAAAGCCCTGTTTATGCCCTTTCAGGGATAGATACTTGTTTTACGTTCTGGGTCTTATTTAGGCATGAAAATGATCACGTAAACAGCCCTATTTGGCTAAAAACACCCCGCTGGGCGGTACATATAAATAAACCGCCTAGCCCGCTAAATAAGGGTTAAAGAGCTATTAAATATCACATGAAAAAACGTGTGAAACTATGTTGTGTATTCTGTGTCATTGATTATTATTGTTATATGATTTATGACATTGAAGTTCGTTACGCTCCAGTGAGAGTATTCAGATTCCCCATTCTTTCCTAAGGTGGAAAAAGCGAGAATCACTATCAAGCACGTTAAATTACAACGTCGCATAGCACTGCGGCAGCAGTGTCTCAACTCAACGTAGCAGCTTCAATTTATAATTATCTCAATATAACCAAGACCACATATCATAATGGCAGGTAATCACTCGACATTATTCCGTTCCGGCAAGAAGATTACGGCATTGCTACTTATCTTGAGGTCGTTAACCAGTCCTTGATATTGTGTTCAAGGACGATGATATCTCTAAAATCCACACGGTTGTGATGAAGTTAGGCCGACATATGTCCCTCGTTTCAGGTTATGTGCGTGATACCCCAGAACTGACCTGGACTCGGTTTGAAACATATACGAAGGGAGCTATTAACCCTTCTCTCGGTAAAATTATTGCGAATCGGTAATTCCACAGCGTAAAGTTTTCTGGGAACCTTGACCACACCATTAGTCAGTTAAAACCAATTAGTAGTCACTGCATTCCCGGAGGAAAGCGCATCAACCCGTAAAGAGAGTGTGTTCAATGGACTACTGAGAATATTGCCCACGTCAGTCAGAGACCATTTCGCGATCACAGAACCTAAGGGTTGCGACGAGGATATACCAATAATCCGGCGTATCTTGGCTTTAAAGAAAGACAAGGAACAAGACAAGATCGCCGCAATCAGTCGCGCCACCACCCAACCCCAAATTCCTTCACCCCCTTCTTCCCACACGTCCTACCCCAGCCCCGCTGAAAAGATGGAAGATTGGGCAAGGATCCGACCCTCCGATTGGAGACCTTGCAACTCCAAATGCCCTCTTTTATCACTGAAAAGGTCTTTCAGTGAACTGGTAAAGCGCCGTCCTAAACTCCGTCAATTCTGGGGCCAGATACCATGGATCAAACCTAGACGTGTTGCCACCATAAACGAGGACGGAACTGCGGGTATAGATGACGTCACAGAGGAAGAAGTGACCGAGGAAACAGTAGAAGTAGAGACCGTACCAGAACCTCAAGATAAACTGAATTTTTAATCCGCCCCCGCCTACCAGTAGTCAAACTTAAACTGGTGGGGGCTTGTGATGGAACAACACCAGATCAACCCCCCATCTATAATCACCTCACCATTCAAGGGATGAAAGCCAAACTCTTAATAGACACGGAAGCTTCCCGTTCATGTTTATTCTCTTCCTTTTTTCATGATCATCAGGCCACTCTTGGGCCTCTGCAACCCTCCACCATTGTTTTGATTGACGCTAATGATGGCATAATTCCTAACAGTGGTGAAACCTCTCCCCTTTATGTAGCTACCAACCTCCTTAACCACAGTCAACACCACCCTTTCATGATATTCCCCTCCAAAGAAGTCAAGTTTGATGGATACCTTGGTTTCGATTTGCTCACCTCCCTTCATGCCACCAACGACTACGGCCGGCCCACCGTATTCTTAGATCCCCCCCCCCCCCCCTCAAAAAAATATCAGCCAGAACCGCGAACCTAACGTAACCTCAGACAGCCCCCCAGAATCTAACGTAACCCAAACCATTCGTACCATCAAAACCACCCAAGCCATCATTTCTAAATCCACTACACTACCCCCCCCCCATCATGAACAGTGGATTCCTATTCTACCTACTTTATCAGGTGATGTAATCATCACTCCGAACCTCCAAAGCCCCTTTGATAGAGATTGCCTTACCGCTCCAGCCATCATGCCTGAAAAATTAAATTGCATAAAGATAGCCAACATCTCAGATCACCCCCTTACCTTGCCAAAAGAATTAGCTATAGGAGAGCTAGAAAATCATGACGAAGAGTTATCCTTGCCCGAAGATAAAGAATTCACACCCCTCCCCTTCCCCCCCAGATTCCCTGAGATCCCTTCCCAACTTACACCGCAACAAAGACAAGACCTACAAGACTTGATGACTTCGTTCCAAGGCATCTTCGCCACTTCCGGCCGTGATGTAGGAAAAACCACTTTGCTTCATCACCCCATTCACACTGTAGGCCCCAATCCGTCAACCAATCCGCAGGAAGAATCCCATTCAAAGACAAGAGGAAGATAAACAAGTTCAGGAAATGTTAGATATCCATCCACCAGCCCTTGGTCTTCTCCCATAGTCCTAGTTAGAAAAAAGACGGATCCACCAGATTTTGCATTGACTATAGACAATTAAATGACGTCACCATTAACCCCTTCTGTACCGGGGACATCTTTTTTACTTTATTCTAGCTATATTTAGATGATTTTATGCAGCTTAAGAAGGATCTATGGCAGTAAAAAGGGGTAATAGAGATGGTTCGAAGCATATTACTTGCGGGAGGCCCTTTTTGAACTGAATAACATCGTAAAATAGAAGCCAGAATATAATTAAAAAGACGTCGCGGTCCAGAAGGGATTAAAGATGCAACTCCCCTCTCTAGAATTGACGACTCTTTAGACTCCCTTCTAGGTGCCAAATGGTTCACAACTTTAGACCTCCAAGCCGGATATTGGCAAGTGCCCATACTTCCGGAACACCAACAGATAACGGCCTTCTCGACCAGTCAAGGGAAACTCTTTGAATTTGCCGTCCTACCGTTCGGACTTTGCAACGGACCCGCCACCTTTTCAAGGCTCATGGAATCCGTTTTGCAAGGCTTAACTTGGGAAACTTGCCTAGCCTATCTCGACGACATTATCGTATTCGGGAAAACCTGGGCATAGCATCTGCAACGTTTTCGCCAAGTCTTTCAGCGAATCAGAGATGCCAACCTCAAACTCAAACCATCCAAATGCACCATGGCACAGAAAGAAGTACAATTCCTCGGCCACATTGTATCTGAAGAAGGCATTTCGCCTGACCCCGCCAAACTCAAAGCCATAAGTGATATAACACCCCCCAATAACGTAAAAGGAGTTCGAGCCTTTTTAGAACTAGCTTCATATTATCGTCGCTTTGTTAAAGATTTTGCCACCATAGCTAAACCCCTCCATGATCTCACGAGAAAGGAAGAACCGTTCCTTTGGACCACAAATCGCCTACAAGCCTTTAATACCCTTAAAGATCTCCTCATAGCAGCCCCAGTCGTTTCCTTTCCAGATTATGCTCAATCTTTCCGCCTCTATACAGACGTGTCATAATTCGGCATTGGTGCAGTATTAGCCAAAACAAGAAAAGGGAGAGAGCACATAATTGCTTGTGCCAGTAGAACCCTCAATCCAGCCGAGATTAACTATCCTGTGACAAAACGAGTGTGTTTAGGGATCATATGGGCATCCAACACTTCAAAGCCTATCTAGCCGGTGTCAAGGTCACCATTATTACGGATCACCACGCCCTCCAATGGCTCCAGAAATCCGATACAAAAATTGCCTTGACCGTGAGATGGCGAGTCACTCGAAGAGTACAACTTCGAGATAGCTTATAGGCCTCGGAAATTACATACTAACGCTGATGCCCTGTCTAGACTGCTTCTAACACCTAACCCTACCTATCCTTCTCCACCACCTACCGCTACCTATCCCCCTCACGAACCTACATACCCTCCCCCCGAACCTGACCCCAGCCCTATCTGTGCCATTCACCACCAAGATTCTACTGATCAAAGTCAAAAGTTTTTATTACAGTAATTTCAACAACAACAAAGCCAGATTGGATACCTAGACATATTTTCTCACAATTGCACAGAAAAGGAGATAGCCTATACACCACCGAAGGGAAAATAATCATCAGCCCCTCCACAGCTCTCTCCACCATGCAATCCCTGCACTACCATAATGGCATTCATTTAGGCCAAAAGAAACTTGTTTCCACCTTTCAAGAAATTTATTGAACCCCCTCCACTTACCTAACAGCCAAGAAAGTAAATGAAGCATGCTGAGCCTGTGCCCTTGGTAAAGACAAAACCTGAACCCCAGGACCCTCAGGAAAAATCGTAGCATCTAAGTCATGGCAATTACTCACCGTAGATGTTATGGGCCCAATGGAAGGTGTAAACGGATTAAAATACATAATCACCTTCGTCGACACTTCTTCGAAGAATATCATAGCGTGCCCCGCTAAAGAACACACCGCCTTTGCAGTAGCCGAAGCCATGTTGCAACACGTGTTCCCTTACTTCGGATTACCACAAGCCATACACTCCGACAACGCCCCTGAATTCACCGTACATGTCTGGACCCAAATCTCCCAAATGTTCGGTTTTAAGATCAGCCATTCTTCTCCTTACTGGCCCCAAGAGAATTCAGTCTGCGAGAGAAGTCACCGCACCATTGCCAACCAAATCAGAACTCGATTGCAACAAATGAATACAACTGACTGGCCCAGCCAGGTATGCCTAGTGCAATGGGGCATTAACCTCTCAGCTGCACAGCCCCTGTAGTATACACCATACCCCTGTCCGTAGGTATTTAGATACATTCCTCACTAAAATCGTTAATTTACCATAAATATAATTAATACTTATCCATATGCGCCTATTTTACGTTTAATATGAAGATAGTAACATGTTACAACAATAAAACAAGTGGGAATAGTGTTTAGATGGTCAAAATCGCGAATAAATACGGAGCGGTCCAGTCATGAAATGTGGAGCAGAGCGAGGCAACCCCACCTCTCGCGAGGTCTGGTGAGAGACTGGAAGTAGCTGGGCTACTACTCTCTCTCTCTCTCCTCCTTCCACACCCCTCCCTTTCCACCTTGGAACCGGGTGGGGATTTTTGGCGCCATAAATAAACCGATAATTACAGGAATAAGAGAAAAATAGGTGATAATTGAAGGGGGGGGGAAGGAGGGGACTTTGACAGATGTGGAGAAGTGATATGAGGTATAGAGGGGAAAATATAAAAAAACTAAAATTGTTTCAAGTACTACTGGGGCCTTTTAAAAGTTTTTTTTTTAGGCCTAGGATCTTAAGAGTCTCCCCGCAGTCGCCCAGTAAAACCTGTTAAGAGTCTCCCTGCAGCTGCCGGGTTAACACCTGTCCACGCTAAGACAGCATCTCTCCCCACGAACGGATTTTTGGAGAACCACCCCTGCTCTTGCCATTATGACATCTCGCCGTTTCGCACGAGCCCTCATCCAATTTAAACTAATCCCTAGTCCACCTCGAAAACCGATTACGACAACTCCGGTATCTGCAAGACCTCCAGCCTGATGAAACACCCAAGGTGAACACTCACCATGTCGGCAACCTTGTCATGGTAGTCAACCTTCCCGTACCTTCCAAATTAAAGCCAAGATACAAAGGACTTTTTGAAGTTCTCACAGTACCCAGTTGGTATCAAATAACTATCAATTACCACGGGAATCACGCACATACCGTAACCATTTCGTATGTAGATTTCAGCCTTCATGGTTAGCTAGAATAGATACATTTTCATTGAATTTATCTATTCTAGCTAGCCATGATGATGATAACGCATGCCCTGTTGTGAATAATCAAACCCTTTCTCCCCCCAAAACAGAGACCTTACTCCACCCCCCCCCCCACCCCCGTATCCCCAAGCTACCTGTTCTACTTCCTACACCTGTCCCGACTCTCCAACCCTCACCCCCTATCTCTCCACCTCCACCTCCCACTATTCCTCAGTATCTCAATCACCCCATCACATCAAGATCACCTGACCGAGCTACCTCAGCAACCCCCACCCTTATTTCAACCACCTCCTCTACAACTATTCCTGCTCTTACTATCCACCACACCCCACCTTCACTAAGAAAGAACCCCCCCATCATCACCCCCACTTACACTGATGTCGAAATTCCATTTTTCCTTCATCACCTACCTCTCCACCTACCTCCTCTTCGCTTTCCTTCATTCGCCCTCCTATAAACTCCCCTCCCGGTCTCGGATATCAAGTCCGACTCAGAAATCATGCAGCTACCTCTAAATCTCAGGTGAAGGTATTGAGGGATAAGCCTTTACAACGGCACCTTGTATCTACATTCTACTTTTCTTATTTTTCTGAAGAGTGTAGAGAGGGGAGAAGGGGTGTTGGAGAAAGAGGAAGCTGTTGGAGTGGCTTTGTTATGTGTGTTATTAGTCTCTATACGTCGTTGAGGTGTCCCTCGACTGGGTGCAAGCATGTGAAACATGCTAGGACGTACTACAACACCCACTTAAAGTCCGCCTGGGCTGGGATCGAACCCAGGTCAAGCAGATTCACACATGATCAGCGTGCTCACCACTCGACCGCTAAATCGTCTTTTTCTTCTTCTTTTGCTCCCCCTTCCTCTAAAGCTAAATTAACTACTTCCTCTCATCTACCAGCTAAGCCCTCCCCCCCCCCCTTTCATTACCTAAAACAAAACGATTGTGTAACTCCCCTTCCCTAACCACATTCTGAAGATGGGGGTTATATTCCCACTCAAGAGCAGCACATATTCTCTGCGCAGCTGCCCTTTTATCAACATAATTTTCCCAATGCAAGGAAGTTTCATTACGCCTTCATAGACGAGATGCAGCCTGTTTGTCATCAAATGCACGCTTGCAGTCATCATTAAACCATACTTTATCCCTGATACGAGACTTAATTGTTTTGATGGAACTCTTTTGTGAAGGATACCAAGAAGGGTATATAAAATATATATATATATATATATATATATACATGTTGGTGTAGCCAGGTAATAAATTTTCTTTAAGGCAGGCGAGGTTGAAGGAAATACATGTATCAGCATTAATTATTTTATTATTAAGACTTTCAATAGAACGAACAGCAATTCTCAGGTGTTCTGGGAGATTGTGCAAAAGGTGAGCAAAATTCATGATGATCCGACGCGTTTCGATAGACAACTATCATCTTCAGGGAATGGAAGGTAAGTGAATAGGGGGGGGGGAGGGGGGGATAGAATAGGGGGGATGAAAATAGAGTTTTATCAGTGGATAAAGAAGAAAAAGATTAGAAATATGAAGTAAAGTTGGAGATTAAGAGATAGTGGGCCGTCCACTTTGCTATTCTTGGTTAAGACTTAAATTATATTTCATATATATTCCGTGAGCAGAACATACCACCAGCTTCATGTTTATATTCACTTTTTTTATTTCCTGCCTCCATGTTTGCACTTTGTTTTTAATTTTGCATTTGTTTGTTTTCATATGCATTGTAGCATCGTTCCGGTGTTATAATTATTTATTTTGTGTTGTTATTACTCTTTGGTGTTTTGATAAGTTGTCTTAAAAACTAAAAACAAATAATTATATATATTTTCTTTTATTGATTTTTTTATTTATTTGTCTTAAAAACTAAAAACAAATAATTATATATATTTTCTTTTATTGATTTTTTTTTGTTTTTTTTTTGTTTTTGTTTTTTTTTAACAGGGACGAATTCATTGTAATTAGCATGCTTTATCATAGAGAGTGAGAGTGAGAGAGAGAGAGCGCCCCCGGAACTTATCCCGCAAGGCTCTCTCTCTCTCCATCTCACTGACCAATGACGAGCGAGTATTCATGTGTCAGTCATTTTTTGCGACCCTAGCTCTGATTGGAGAATTCTCGACAAGTGGGTGTTTTTAGCTTAGCTAACTCAATTTTTCTCATGTCTTACATCATAATTATTGCTTTCATTCATTCTGATTTCATCCATTTATTTTAATCATTCATTCACCTTAGCTTATAACTTATTATTTTTGTCAGAGACGGTACAGAACTTAAATATATACAGTGTACAAGGGAAATTTTTATTGTTTTATGGATTTTTGTTTATGAATATTTGTTGTTTGTTAATTATTACATTCACTCTTTCATTCTTTCCACTTTCCCATTCATTCATTGTGGCTTCATTCATGCTATCACTCATTATTACTTTAGAGTATGATATTTTTGTTGGAGACAGTACATATTTAACAGAGGTCATAGTAGTATATGCAGGGACACGACAATGTTCATACACATGGACATATTACAAGGGACATTTATTTTTTTTTTTTTTTTTTTTTTTTAGTTCATTCATGCTTTCATTTGTTCAGTCTATCATTCATTAGTACTTAGAGTATAATATTTTTGTTGGGGACAGTACATACTTAACAAATTCATGATAACATAATACAGAGACATCTAATATTATTCATAATTACAAGGGACTTTTTTTTTTTTTTTTTTTTTTTTCATCATTCGTTTTGCATACTTAAGCATTCAACTTTACTGAATTGTACTTATTTGCTAGTTTGTTAGCGGCTTTCAGTGTTCATACATATATTGGGTTTGGTTCTTGATTTAAGTTGGTTATTATTGAAGGGGGAAACCATGAGTGTTTCCTAATTGGTCTGTTCTCTACTATGGTTGCATAATTTGGGTCATTTAATCTTTCTAACGTAGACCATATATTTTTTGTTCTTCTAAATAGTTTGACATTCATAGCTTCTGTCTTAGCTATTTCGTGCAACTGTCTGGTGTTTCTGTTGTATGGATATCTTTCATTAAGTGCATATCTGAGCGCTTTATTTTGTATCCGTTGCAGCCTCAGTGTTTGTGTTTTGCTTAGGGTGGATAATGGTGCAGCTGGATATTCCAAGACAGGAAGTACTAGAGCTTTTACTAGGTGAGTTTTTATTTTTCTGAGAGGTCACCAATCTGTAAAGTTTTCCTAGGGATGCCTTTCCTTTGTTAATTAAACTTGTCACATGTTTTAGTATGCCTCCCCTAGTCAATTTTAGTCCCAGTGTTTTCCCTTCCTGGTGTGTATCTAATAAATCTCCTTCTACAATTATGTCATCTTCCTTTGAGGTAGCAATTGGAAGTATTGTAAATTTTGTCATATTGGTTTTTATTTTCCATCTCTTTTCGAATTCGTTTATTTTATTGATTTCTAAGCCTACTTTTTCCGCCATAAGTCTTCGTGATTTGCCTGGGTATGTAATTATCTGGGTGATGTCGTCTGCATATTGAATTGTAGTGGCAATCGATAGCAGGTAGTGGGAGGTCCATGGTATATATTGTGTATAATATTGGGGATAATATGCTGCCTTGTGGGACACCACTGAGTAGTTGTATTGGTGGGCCTAAGTGGTTTTTAATGCGGATGTGTGCCTTTCTATCTTCTAAGAAATCACACAATATTGACTCAATATGGCTTGGCAGATTAAGTTGTAGTAGTTTATATTTCAGGCCCATATGCCATACCTTGTCGAAGGCTTTACTTACATCTCTAAGAATTACGTGACATTGATTATTCCTGGCCTTTGCTTGGGAAACAGTTTCATATATGATTGCTGTGGCTGTATTTGTGCCTTTTTTGCTGACGAAACCATGTTGACTAGCCGGGATAAGGTCATTCATGTTTAGATGTATATTTAGCCTATTATAAATGCATTTTTCAAGTATTTTGCCTGGCACTTCCAGTAGCGATATAGGTCTGTAGTTAATTGGGTCATATGGTGACTTGCCTTCTTTGGGTATTAGGTGAATTACAGCTGTTTTAAATTTGTCAGGGAAGTATCCTAAGGAAAGTGTGGCATTAAATATTTGTATTAGTGTTAGTATTGCTTGCTCAGAAGCTTGGGAGATTATTATTTTATTAATGTTGCTCCGTCCAGGGGCTTTGTTTTTCATATTTTTTATGATATTTTTTATTTCATGGATATCGATTGCCCTTGTGGTTGCGTTCTGATTATTAAAAATATTTAGGTTGATGGCTTCATTAGGTAGTGTTCTATTTAGATTTCTTTGGATAAAGTTTCTGACCATGGTTTCGTTGTCTTCATCGAACTGCTCATTCTCTTCATCAGATATTTTGAATATATCTCCCCATATTTCACGAAATGTGGCTTCTTTACCTATATTGTCATATACTTTCTTGTTGTCTTTGTTTAGTATATAATTAGGATATAACATAACAGCTTATTTATACATATTAGGTAGCTCACAGTAAGGTTTATTGGGTGTTGGCTAGCATATGATTGGCTAGTTGGCGACCAATGAGGCACGCGCTTTTCCTGCCTCCTGGTTGGCTGGGAGGGTTCGTAGATGCTAGATGTTGTCGTAGGGGGTCTGCTGGGCGAGGGGGGGCGGGGCCCTTGTGAGGGGCGGCGGGCCAGTTGTATCTCGGGTTTCTGGTCCAGTTTGAAAAGTAGGGTTGAGGGGCGGTGCGCGTTGGTTAAATGAAGTAGTGGGGGGGACGGTAAGGGGAGGAAGAGGAGGGGAGGAGAGAGGGGGCAAGGGCAGAGTCGGGGTGGTAAGGGGAGCAATGTTAGGGGGTGTTTGAGAGTAACGTTTAGCTGATGGGAGTATTTGGAGGTCGAGAGTTTGATTATTTATGGAAGGATTAAGAGTTTGAATATATAGGGCTTCAAGTATAGCAAGTCTTCTGGGTTCTGTCTCTTTATCAATTACGGAGGTGTTTTTATCTAGGTCAGAGCGAGTAAGGGCTTGGTGGTGGGGGGCTTTATAGTGGTCTTTGATAGCTCCAGATTGGAGATGGAGGGTGAGATGGCGTGACAAACGATTTTGTGTTATACCAACGTAGGTTTGAGGTCCACAGTCCACATTATTGCAATTGTGTTGGTATATCATTGGAGGAAGCATTCAAACGGTACCGACGCCTTAAAACTCAAGACTCTCATTCTTCATATGTTTCTGCCCGGAATCAAGCCAAATCTGTTCTTCGACTTGCCAAACACTCTTTCATCAATAATAAATGCACTGAACTATCCAACTCTAGCTCTTCCCAAGCTTTCTGGCATCTAGCCAAAAACCTCTCCAACAATTTCTCTTCCTCGTCTTTCGCTCCCCTTTCCCACTCTGATGGCACAACCATCACTTCTTCCTCTGGCAAAGCTAAACTCTTCGCTCAAACTTTTGCTAGAAACTCCACCTTGGATGATTCCGGTGCTATTCCTCCCTCTCCGTCCTCCTCTCTCTTACTTATGCCTAATATCCTAATCTCTTCTAAAGATGTACTTTCTACCCTCTCTGGGCTTAACACTAATAAGGCGTACGGTCCGGACGGTGTTCCTCCTGTTGTTCTCAAAAACTGTGCTTCCGTGCTGACTCCCTGCCTAGGCAAACTCTTTCGTCTCTGTCTATCCTCTAACGTCTTCCCTTCATGCTGGAAGTTTGCTCACATTCAACCTGTCCCAAAGAAGGGTGACCGCTCTCAACCCTCCAACTATCGTCCAATTGCTCTTATCTCTTGTCTTTCTAAAGTTTTTGAAACTATTCTTGCTTCCAAATTTCTTAAGCATTTCTCTTCTCATAATCTGCTCTCAGATCGCCAGTATGGCTTCCTTAAGGGTCGCTCTACTGGTGATCTTCTTTCATATCTTACTAACTCTTGGTCATCCTCCTTTCGGGACTTTGGTGAGACTTTTTCTATTGCACTAGACATATCGAAAGCCTTCGATAGAGTCTGGCATAAATCTTAATTTCTAAACTACCCTCCTTCGGTTTCTATCCCTCCATCTGTGCCTTTGTCTCTAATTTCCTTTCCGGCCGTTCCATAGCCGCGGTTGTGGACGGCCATTGTTCACTTCCTCACCCTATAAACTCCGGTGTTCCTCAGGGCTCTGTCCTATCTCCTATTCTCTTTCTAATTTTTATAAATGATCTCCTTAACTGTACCTTAATTCCCATCCATTCATACGCAGACGACTCAACCTTGCACTACTCCATTAGTTTTTCAGAACGCCCCAGCCAGCAATGCCTCAACGACAAATGTAATGAAGCCATAGAACTCTTAAATTCTGATCTAAATACTATTTCCAATTGGGGCAGAGAAAACCTTGTTAACTTTAATGCTTCCAAAACCCAATTTCTCCATCTATCTACCCGTCAGGATCTCCCAGCGGACTATCCCTTATTCTTCAACAATACAAAAATCAATCCTTCATCTTCCCTCAATATTCTTGGTGTCTCTTTTTCTTCTGCTCTCATTTGGAAGGACCATATTACCAGTCTTGCTAAGGCAGCCTCCCAGAAGCTGGGTGTGCTCAACCGCCTTAGGGGGTTCTTTTCCCCTGCACAGCTTCTTGCTCTGTACAGGGGCATAGTGCGCCCTTGTATTGAGTATTGTTCACATGTGTGGGGGAGGTTCCTCTCACACCGCTCTCCTAGACAAAGTTGAAAGGAAGGCCTTTCGTATCATTAACTCCCGTCCACTCACCAACTCTCTGCAATCTCTCTCTCTCTCTCCGCCGCAATGTTGCATCTCTCTCGCTATTCTATCGCTACTATAATAATCAGTGTTCCTCAGATCTATCCCAGTGCATACCACCTCCTTTACGTAGGGCACGTGGTACCCGTCTTGCAACTCAATCCCACCCCTACTCTGTGCAACTCTCCAACCCAAGAGTGAAACGTTACTCTCAAACTTTCTTCTACTCAACAGCTGAGCTCTGGAACTCTCTCCCAGAATCAGTCTTTCCCTCTTCCTATGACTTAAATTGCTTCAAACTCCGTGTGTCCAGGCATTTTGGCTCGAACGTCCCTTGATTTTGGCCCTGTCACTCTTTCAACTATGGGGGAGGCACTCGCTATAGACAGTTATGCCTTTTGCCTCCCTCAATCACAGAAAAAAAAAAAAAAAAAAAAAAATATCACATGGTCGTCTATTTTCGGAGTCTTGGGAGAGATAGGTCTGTTACGGAGGATGAGGTTGGAGGTTTTGGAGGATTTGTAGTAGATGATAAGTTTTATTTTGTGGTCGGGGTTGGTGGGGAGGACGTTTTTGGTAATGATTTCTTTCATGATGGATTCGTCGGTATTGTGATCAGATGACATGTAGTTGCGGTAGAAGATAGTGATGTCGTTGGTTGGGTTGGTAGTAGGGGGGGCTTGGTTGTACCATTTATCAGGGTGTTTTCTTATGGTGTTGGTGACATCTGTGTTAGAGTATCCGTTGTTAACGAGTACCTGGGTAAGGCGTTCTAGTTCCTTATGGGTGTCGCTGCACGCGGTGCAATGGGTGGGGGCTCTCCTGATGTAGGCTGCGATGGTGGACAGCAGGTATCGTTGGGGGCATTCATTCTCCCCGTTGAGGCATTGGCCATTGTTCGTGGGTTTGGTGTAGATGGTAGTTTTGAATTCTTGATTATTAAACGAAACAAGGAGGTCGAGGAAGGGAAGCTGTCCATTGGTGGCCTCTTCATAGGTGAAGTTGAGTCCTGAGGCGGTCATAAAGCGATGCTGGAAGTCCCTGAGTTCGTTGAGGTCCTTTACTAGTACGAATATGTCGTCCACATATCTGCAATAGACCGAGGGGCGGTGGGCATCAAGGAGCTCCTCTTCTATAGTTCCCATGAAGAAATTAGCGAACAGGACCCCCAGGGGGCTACACATCGCTAACCCATCTATTTGATGGTACATGTTTCCACGGGGGCAGAGGAAAGGTGCCTCTTTGGTGCAGAGCTCCAACAGCGTCTTCAGTGCCTTCTCCGGTATGTCAAGATTGGGTGTGTCAGGGCAATGGTAAACTTTTTGCAGGATTAAGTTGATGGTCCTGTCCACAGGTACGTTGGTGAATAGGCTCTCCACGTCGAGAGTGGGTGATGTGGTCGTTAGTTCGGGGGGTGTCTCGTAAAATTTCTAGGAAATCATTAGCGGAGTTGAGGTTATATTGTCGAGGTATGTAGGGGGTGAGGAGGTTGTTGAGGGTCTTGGCGATCTGGTAGGTGGCCGTAGGTATCTGGGAGATGATGGGGCGGAGGGGGTTTCCTGGTTTGTGTGTTTTTACAGTACCATAGGTGTAACCAGGGGAAAATTCCTTGATGAATTTTTTCATGTGTACCCCTTCAGTTTTAGCGTTGATGGCGGTGATGGTGGTGTTGGCTTTCCTTTTTATTTCATCTGTGGGGTTGCGAGTGATCCTTTTGAATTTATTGTTATCACTTAAGATGGTGTCCATTTTCTGCAGGTACTCCTCCTTTCCATGGATCACCAGACAGGAGGCTTTGTCAGCTCGTCGTATGATGATGTTAGGGTTCTCCCTGAGTTGTTTGGCTGCTTGGAAATGATGTTTTTTGAGGATTTTATTTTGATGAGATCCTCTGGTCTTGGCCGCTTCTGCTAGTAGGGTGGGTTGTAAGGCTGGGGTGGTGGTGACTTTGCCAACTTTCTGGAGCCGTAGGACGTCGTCAAGAAGGACTTCGATTTCTAGACGTTTTCTGTGGGGTCCAAGTTTAGAGGTGTAGTGGCAATTTAGGCCTTTGTTGAGGAGGTCTTCTTGATTAGGGGTCAGGGTAGTGTCGGTGAGGTTTATATACCCTTTCGTCGGCTTGAGGAGTTTTATATTTCCGCCATACAGTCGTGATTGTTTATTGATGGTCATGTTCTCTGTTTTTCTCTTATGTTGTTCATAGAGTTGTTGGAGTTTTTGGTCAATTTCGTTTTTGAGGTCGTCTGGGGTAGGTCCATCTTCCCATTTCTGTAGGAGGGCATCCCGCTTATTCCGTAGGTTTTTGGCGATCTCTCGTTTTTCTTCTATCTCCTCTCGTACCAGTTCTTCACGAAACTGACGAGTATTATTCCGGTGTCTGGCATTCTCGTGTAGTTTTATGTTGGTGTAGCCAGGTAATACATTTTCTGTAAGGCAGGCGAGGTTGAAGGAAATACATGTATCAGCATTAATTATTTTATTATTAAGACTTTCAATAGAACGAATAGCAATTCTCAGGTGTTCTGGGAGATTGTGCAAAAGGTGAGCAAAATTCATGGTGATCCGACGCGTTTCGATAGACAACTATCATCTTCAGGGAATGGAAGGTAAGTGAATAGGATGGAACGGAAGTATATAGTAAAGGTAAGGCAAGTAAATAATTTTGATCACTCTTATGCTTCGAATACTAGAGTTGGTACAGAGGAAGTAGTAGGGGGTGAGGAAGTGAATTTTAGTAGGAGATGAAGGCGTCGGGCTTGACCCAACTTGCGTGAGCTGGTTTTTGTTGGAGAGACAGTTTGAGGATACTTTTCGAGAGGGGACAGGACGGACAACACATAGAGAACGGAAGTATATAGTAAAGGTGAGGCAAGTAATCAAATTTACCCTAGTGATACGACCTACGCCAAGGCCGATTTTACACTCCAGGTACCCAGTTTAACGTATGGGTGGGACGAGGCGAACACGAGAGAAGGCCTGCCCAATGGCCACTGAGCAATCCTGGTGGCTAACCAAGTTCTCAGTCTCGTGTGTTGATTGGTTGTAGGAAGCCACCAATCAGGCCCCTGAATTCATTTTAGCCACCATGAATCCAGGTACTCATTTTCGTCTGAGTGAGACGGAACTGACAGGGAATGGAGTTTGTTCAACACTCCTGGGCTACTTGAACCCTGGTGGCAAGCCAGGGAAATTTCACCCACCCCTAGGGCAACATCTGGTCAATGTCGGTACCGGGTGCAATCACCCAACAGGCGCGGTCACCCATCCAACTACTGACCAGACCCTACGTTGCCTAACCTTCTGATCTATTATCAGGGTTGCAAGCATGTAGGCAGGGTTGCCCCGAATAGGATATAACATAACAGCTTATTCATACATATTAGGTAGATCACAGTAAGATTTATTGGGTGGTGGCTAGCATATGATTGGCTAGTTGGCGACCAATGAGGCGTGCGCTTTTCCTGCCTCCTGGTTGGCTGGGAGGGTTCGTAGATGCTAGATGTTGTCGTAGGGGGTCTGCTGGGCGAGGGGGGGGCGGGGCCCTTGTGAGGGGCGGCGGGCCAGTTGTATCTCGGGTTTCTGGTCCAGTTTGAAGAGTAGGGTTGAGGGGCGTCCTCCCCACCAATTCCGACCACAAAATAAAACTTATCATCTACTACAAATTCTCCAAAACCTCCAACCTCATACTCGGTAACAGACCTATCTCTCCCAAGACTCCGAAAATAGACGACCATGTAATATACCAACACAATTGCAATAATGTGGGGCGGTATTTATAAAGCACTTTTAAGCTTAAAAGTAGCTTTTAAAGATGGCGGCCACTTTTAAAAGATAAAAGTTGGGTAAAAAACCTTTTAAACCCGGCGAAAACTAAAAGCCCTCCTAGGGACTTTTAGCGCTTAAAAGTTACTTTTGGAGGATGATGAAAATGGTTGAATAACAAATCCGCCACCCCCTGCCAAGGAATTTTCATGTTAAAAAGACCAATTGGATTAATAGGCCTATAGCGACTCTGAGTTAATCAAACGATACCATATAAACCACGAATGAAACTTAGAGGAACAAAGCTCCTAACCCGAGATGAAAGTGTGTATTACCCTACATTATTTGGCAACGGTCAAAATGTAACTGTACTCATGATTGTAGGTTATCTATATTATCAAATGCAGTATGTTAGGTAACTCTTGATTCTATCCATATACCACCCCGCACATCATACTACTCAAAGGTGATCCACTGTGTGTTCTCCAACGAATAAGCTATATTAGAAAGTAACCTACCACCATATATATCAACCTACTTTAAACATTTCGATTCATACTGTATATAATATGTCCGACTACATTTTTTGCCGCGGTCGGTCTCTCTATTTTTAGATGGGTAAATCCCCTCCTCCGCCCACAACCTCTACAGTTCTAGCGTCCTTGTTGAGAAACGCCTATACTGTACTTGTTGGAAGAACACTAACAAATAGACCAAATTAAAGGAGTGTAGAAGGACTAACATATAATATTAGATTGTTGTTGTTGTTGATGTTGTTGTTTTTGGCGCACTCTCCCATCCACGAGTTCGTTCTATGAACGATGGCTGTTTCCTTATTGTTATTTGTATTTGTTAAACATTTTCATATTACTATATATTTCTTTTCTCAAATTAACGATAGTCTCCCTCCTTTTTAGAACTGTTCTTATAATCTCTGCTACCTTTTTTAATTCATTTTGTTCATATATTTCCCTCAAGTTGTCCCTGCCTCTCAGATCTTCGTATGATTCACAGTTGAACAGGTGCATTTGATTTTCATTTTCATTTTGACAAATATTGCACAATAGGTTGGGTTCATATTTGTTTTTGAAGTTTTCTTTTACTTACATAAGAACATAAGAACATACGAAAATGGGAGTCTGCAGAAAGCCGATTGGCCTAAAGCAAGGCAGATCCCTGTCCCACACAACCCCAATTCAATTACAAAGCCCAATTATAGGCTCAACACTCTAATACCCTGAGGATCATCTTACCAAAACGGTTAGAGATCAACGCAGGATTATGGGGGTCTGCAGAGCGCTGATTGGCCCAACCCGGCTGATCCCCCTTCACACCCAACCCTTCTCTTCCATATGCTTATCCAATTTTATCTTAAAGCTCCCTACCGTTTTAGATCCCACTATAGCACTTGGTAGTCCATTCCACCCATCTACAACTCTGTTACCAAACCAATATTTGCCTATATCTTTTCTGAAACAAAATTGATCTAATTTGAAACCATTGGTACAAGTTCTTTCGCTATCACTGAGCTTTAGTACATTTGTCATGTCCCCTTTGTTAATCCCACTAACCCACTTGAACACCTCTATCATATCCCCTCTAACTCTGCGTCTCTCTAACGAATGTAAACCTAATTTCTTCAACCTTTCTTCATACGGAAGATTTCTAATATTATGGATAATTTTTGTCATTCTACGCTGTACTCTCTCCAATGAATCTATGTCCATTCTGTAATAAGGACACCAAAATTGGACAGCATAATCCATATGGGGTCTCACTAATGACTAGTAAAGTTTTAAGATAACATCAGCAGTTCTGTTACTCACACTCCTAGAGATGAACCCGAGAATCCTGTTTGCCTTATTACGAACGCTTATACACTGTTTTCTAGGCTTCAAATCATTGCTAACAAACACACCTAGATCTTTCTCGCAGTCTGAATTTTCTAATTCTAAATTAGCTAGTTTATATTTAACATTTGTTTGCATCTTCCCTATCTTTAATACCTTGCATTTGTCAATGTTAAACTTCATCTGTCAATTTACTGACCATTCATGTAAGGTATCTAGATCCCTTTGGAGGCACTCTATATCGCTATCTGAATCAATTGATCTCCCCATTTTAGTATCGTCTGCGAATTTACTTATCCTACTATGTCCCTGTACTTAATTTTAATTCACCTGAAATTCCCTCACTTAAGATCCACACCAGACATGTCAAAACTATTTTGCAGAATCTCTCAGTAGATAAGGCTCCTGGTCCAGATGAAATTCCTCCAATAGTACTTAAGAATTGCTCCTTGGTGCTCGCTCCTGTATTGGCAAAATTTTTCCGTCTGTGTACTCATACCTCATGCTTCCCAGTACCCTGGAAAGAAGCAAACATCCATCCAGTTCCTAAAAAAGGTGCCTCTTCAGATCCATCAAACTACAGACCAATAGCTATAACTTCCACTCTTGGCAAAGTTTTTGAAATTATATTAAATAATCACATAATTAAGCATCTGGAGAATAATAAATTAATCAGTGATAGGCATATGGTTTTAGACGATGTCGATCAACTGCAGACATTCTTTGCCTTCTTACGCATCAAATCAACCAAGCTACAGACCAACATGGTGAAACACATACAATAGCACTGGATATATCAAAGGCATTTGATAGAGTCTGGCATCAATCCTTATTGTCGAAGATGTCACACTACGGCCTTGCATCATTAGTTCCACTAATTTCTTCTTATCTTCATAACAGAAAAATACGTGTAATGGTAGATGGCCTTTATTCTCAATTTCACTCAATAAATGCTGGTGTTCCCCAGGGATCAGTTTTGGCCCCAACTCTGTTCCTCATTCATATCAATGATCTCATATCTACCACTCATAATCCAATACATTCCTACGCAGATGACTCAACACTCCACAGTTCCTTCACATTTACCAATTCTTTCACCCAACCCGATCTTATAAATTCAAAAATAAACACTGCAATTTCTCTGAACCGGGACCTTTCTAGAATTAGTGAATGGGGACAAGAGAATCTAGTTTCCTTTAATGCACAGAAAACCAAGTACATTCAATTTTCTAACCGACAGAATCTCACTGACTCCCATATATTTTTAATGATGTAAATATTCCCACTTCCCCTAGTATTGACATTCTCGGTGTAACATTAACTACTAACTTGAGCTGGACACATTATGTTAGAAGCATTGCTAAGAATGCCTCTAAAAAACTGGGACTCCTGTACAGAGTTCGAGAATTCTTCACTGACGAGCAGTTGGCCGTAATATATAAAAGTCATGTGCGCTCTCAGATGGATTACTGTTCACCTCTGTGGGGTGGAAGTGGAGTGGTTGCATTGAGGCAGTTGGACAAAATTCAAATAAAGCTATTAGATTAATCAATAACCCTGCAATCACACAGGACCTTCCTACATTAGCCATACGAAGAAACGTTGCATCCCTTGCATTATTCTACAGATTTTCACAGCAATTGTTCCGAGGAACTTGCTTCAATTGTGCCGCTCTCCACATCTTTCCCCGTAGAACTAGGGCAGCTGAGAGCGCCCATGAATTTACACTTTCTCCTCCACAATGCAGAACTTCTGCTTATCAGAATTCATTTATCCCCAGAGCTACTACTCTTTGGAATTCACTTCCCTCGAATTGCTTTCCACAAACTTACAATCAACAAATGTTTAAATCCAGTTGTTACAAACATTTTATGAATGGAGGATGCCTTTAGGCACATGGACCTTTTTGTTTTATCTGTGTTTTTCCTTCCTCCGTTCATTGTCTCTTAAAAAAAAAAAAAAAAAAAAAAAAAGTTATACCTAAATCTAGGTCATTTATGTATATAAGAAACAACAGGGGACCTAATACCGATCCCTGGGGGACACCACTTTTGACTGCTCCCCACTCTGACTTGGTACCATTTATGCTGACTCTCTGTTTCCTACCAATTAGCCATGACCTAATCCATCCCAACAACGATCCTCCTATTCCATGTGCCTCAACCTTTCTCATCAATCTCTCATGAGGGACTCTGTCGAAAGCTTTACTGAAATCTAAATAAATAATATCATATGACTTGTCACTATCTACTGCTTCATATACCTCTGAGAAAAAGCTAAGCAAATTAGTTAGGCAAGAACGTCCCTGAGTGAATCCATGCTGAGAAGAATTTATTAAGTTAAATTTTTCTAAGTGGCTTCTAATTTTCCTAGCAATAATAGACTCTAGCAACTTTCCTATGATTGATGTGAGACTAATGGGACGGTAATTGGATGCTATCGATTTATCACCTTTTTTGAAGATCGGAACTACATTTGCAAGCTTCCAAGCTTCTGGAACTAAATCTGTTTCTAATGACTTGTTAAATAAAAATGCTAATGGGCTACTTAACTCATCTCTGCATTCTTTTAATACTCTAGCATATACCTGATCGTCAGGACCAGGCGATTTTTGAGGTTTCAGTCTGTCAATTTCCTTAAGAACATCATTTCTACTTATACTAACTGTACTTAACATATTTTCTATACTATCACTATATACCATATTGACTTCTGGAACCTGTGCCAAATTTTCATTAGTGAAAACGGAAAGAAACTGACTATTTAATGTACTGCACATTTCTAAATAATTTTCTGTTATTTCTCCTATTGAAGTTTTATTACATCTCTAACTTTAGATTTATATAGTTGGTAAAAAGCTTTAGGGTTATTTTTTGAGTCACTGGCTATCCTTATTTCATAATTTCTTTTTGCTTTCCTGATTTCCTTTTTGACCTGTCTTGATAGTCTGATAGTATAATATTATATGTAGATGATTTTCGCCTTTCTTTATTTTTCTATATATTCCTTTCTTTTTTCCTATAAGATCTATTAGCTTATTAGTCATCCATTTTGGTTGGTTCTGCGTCGATCTAAATATTTTTTTAGGGATATATTTATTTTGAGCATTGTGGAGTGAAGCAATAAACTGGTTATATGTAGGTGGCAAGCTTAACTCTGGCATATCCTGACTTAATTGCTTAACAATAGGGTCCACCCGTCTCTTCTTAGCCCACCATAATCGGCTTTTTTGAAATCTGGGATAAGTGTCGTATTCTCTTTAGCATTCCCTGTCCATTGTATATTAAAATAAATAGATTTATGATCGCTATTTCCTAGGTGGTCACCAATCTCTACATCATTTATCATATGTTCATTGTTACTGAAAACTAAATCAAGAATCTTAATACCTCTAGTCGGCGTATCTATGAATTGAAATAAAAAACTATCTTGTACTACCTCAATAAACTCTACTGAATCGGAGTCGCCTATTTGGTGCTGCCAATCAATGTTCGGAAAATTAAAATCCCCCGTAAAGGCCGGTTCACACGGACCGTTTTTGTTTCCAATTCTCTCTCCCGTCCTTCCAGGACGAGGGAGAGTTGCTGTAAAATTCCCGGCGAAACTCAGAAAGTGTTCACACGGGAGAGCCAAGTCAAAGGTAGGGATTGTGGACGGAGAATTGCCAAGCAGAAAGCACATGTATCAATTTACATAGTGATATGGGTGCATATTTGGACCACTCATGTGTGTAGAGGTTCTCAGGGGTGCAGGGTGATGGTTATAATGAGCAGGGGTGAGATAAATACACGAGGTAGCTCTAGTTGTTCCACCCTACGCCTTCTTCAATGGTCACTCCCACAGCCCAACCGTGTTTAACCCTTAAAGAGCGGCGCTCGACTTAAGTCGTGCACCAATTTGCAGCGAGTTAGGAGCACTATTATGGCTTTTTAAGGGTTAAAATCGAGTGCAATTGGCCGTGAGCGCAGCAGGCCACACGTCCGACACCCAGGGCTTACCGCCACCAACTGACTCACGCTCCCTCTGTTCTCGAGAGGACGGCAGTGTTACCATTAGTGAGCGTAGTGGGAAAAAATATGCCGCTATACGCTAAACTCCCATGTTGGTGGCACCACTGCATGAGAACCACCGGCCTTTAAGGTCGGTTCACACGGACAAGTTTTTGTCCTCAGTCCCTTGAGGGCTGACAATTGGGAGGAAAATCTTGCCGGGGTGTCATGTTTCACTGGGGAATTCAGGAAACCAACTGGTTGATTTTTGGACATTCACAGCCCTCTGTTCACTGCGTATATATCTGATACAATGACTTGGCCGCCTTTTTGGCCACCTTTCGTACCACACGAAAAACAAAAGACGTTGAGTAATGCGTGTTTGTTTACATTCATACCATTCCACTTCAAGAAACAAAAACTATATATTAAGCAGGTCATAATATTATACGAAGAAGATATATGATACTATTCTGAGATGATAAGAAGAAAGAGGAGGTAAAGATAATAATTACAGAAATATGCAAAGAAGGATACAAGTTGGTCAACTCATTCACTTGATAATAACAAAACAAATAGGGAGGCAATCTCACTAACCTATCATCAACCAGTCGTGTATACCACTATATCCCAAGCACCAACAGACGCATTAGGTTTATCTTAAGTATGTCTGCCATAACAAAACGCATACGATCTTGTGAGTTGGTACAATACCCATTGTTAATGATTATAACTTGAACACTCAATATATCTTATAAAGCCTTCACAATAATTCCAAAAACTCAAGAACTATAGAAAACACTTAGACTGGTGAAGAATGATCCTTTAGATAAATCTGGTCAGCGATTCACTCGTACGCCTCTAAGTTTCTCTTATTTATCAGAGAGAGACTGCGTTTTTCACGAAGCTAGAATAATCACTTCTAGTATTCACACTGCATCTAGATTTTTCACTTCTAGTGCTGGGCTACTAATCTAGAACTCTCACTTCTAGAGCCTACCCTACACAACTAGATTTTTCACTTCTAGTGCGGGGCTAATAATCTAGAACTTTCACTTCTAGAGCCTACCCTACACAACTAGATTTTTCACTTCTAGCGCACACACCTCTTCTAGAATATTCACTTCTAGGTATTGGACACGGACTAGAACGGGCACTTCTAGTGTTACGAGAAAGCTATTATAGGGACGATTTGGCATAACCCTATCAGCACTACCTGACCTTGGATCTCATTCTAGTTCACCAGTGGCTATTAGATGGATCGACAAGGCTTGCCTAACTTTCCTCAATTTCCGTGAGGTGATATTCAAGGTTTAATTTGGATCATGTTCAATTGACTTCGGAATATTAGGGGCATTGTGATTTCAGTTTTTGAATTATGGTGAAGTTAATATTGGCCTTAAAAATACAATACATACATTAATACATGGGGAATGCCGTTCTTTATCTGTCAATATTCAACTCTTATTTTTAGGAATTATTTTCCTGCAATTCATGCTTTTATCGATTATCACTTGTCTATGTAATGTTTTCTTTAGTCACTGTGGATCTGTTCTCGATGATCGTATTGGTCTCCCGCACTGCCGAGAGACTTATTCTGAGCTTATCTGTTGTAATAACATATCGGCTCTTGATGAGGAATTTGCATAAATTCTTCCTCATTGTAGTCCAAATCGGGTCCTTGGGTTGGAGGTGCCTCTAATCTGTACCTCTGCCGTTGCGATTGGCCCGTAAGGAACCCAAGTGATCGGTTCGGACTCAGGTCATGCTCGTTAAGGAGCCTTGTAGTTCCTGTGACTATCGGTAGATGATTTGGTTTATTTATGGTAGACTGTGCTGTTCCTTGGTGTGTTAGAGAACGTGTTAGAGAACGTTGATTTAATAGCACAGACTGCGTTGTTCCTTTCTCTGTTTGTGCTTGTGTTCCACTCCTTTTCTTCACTCTTCTCCTAACTCGTAGGCTAGCTATTTTGGCTTGTGACTGGTTTACTTCTTCCTCGACTGCTGATATATACGTTGAGGTTCTCGTGTCGCCTTAACCCGAGTGTCTTCTAGGTATTTGGGTAGGTCTGGTGAGGGTTTCGTTGTAACGATTTTCGAACCCGTCATTACATTTTCCATACCATTCGATCACTATCTCACCACCATACCTCAGCACTTCCCCACACACTCCATCTATTCCTGGTGCTTTCCCCAACTTCACTCTTTTCATGGCTTCACACACTTCTGACCTGATCCCCACCTCCTCCTCCACTACTTCTCTTCTTCTCCCTCCCATAACCCATCCAACCATGTTTGCTAGTGTTTCATTCCTTCCATTAAACAATTCGCTAAAGTACTCCCTCCATCTTTCGACTCTCTCTTGCTTCTCGGCTAGCACTCACCCATTCTTATCGTTCACGCCCTTACTGTTTCCCTTTTAACTCACACGAAGCTAAAAATGTCTTCTTCAATCGAGTTGTCAACTTATGGAATGGGCTTCCCCGAGATGTTATAGACTGCAGCACCGTTGATTCATCAACTTTGCGTAAGCAGTGGTATCGCCCCCCGTATAGTGGTATATGCTAACCGAAATGTCTGTCTGTCTGTCTATCTGTCTGTCCGAGAACTCCTCCTAGACTGTTTGACATATTTTCACCAAACTTCACACGAACCTTCGGTGCGTGAATTCGACGGTAATTAACCCGGTGAGACCCAGCGACGCATCACGTGCGTCCGACATATAAAAAACACTTACGTGGCTCGTAAGGTAGGAAATGGCGGGAGAATAGGAGGGGGAGGTACCGTAGTGTGTGTGGGAGCCGGGCCAGTAGGTGTGAGCGGGCCGAGACAGCCGCACGGCTGGTGGTGGTGGGCTTAGTGGGGATAGTTTACACCCTTAGTTCACCGCCACTTTGAACCTTCATTACTCCGGTCGTATGGGAGCTAGAGGCTTGAGATTTATGTGAGACACTCCTTAGGATGTATGCCGTACAATGCCATACTCAGTTTTTACCCTAGTGCTCCCGGGCGGGTGGTCATGCGGGGGAGACGAACTATTGAAACCCCCCCCCCCCCCCGCCCCCCAAATGACCGATTTTTTTTTTTTTTTTTTTCATCATTTCTCACCATTCTCTTCCATTTTGGCTCAACAAATTTTTTTGAGGCTCCCCCCCCCCCAAAAAAAAAAATCCCAAGTGATTTTTTTTTTTTTTTTTTTTCATTTCTCATCCTTGTCTTCCATTTTAGCAAACAAAAAAAAGAAGTGAAAATGGCTTGGGACTGGGGTGAACAAAATATTATAACTAGCCGGGGCTCAACGGGTTAAAACAAAATATTTGAATTTGTGCGATAGTTATGATCTTAGGTCCTAACAAATATTTTGCCCCCCCCCTACACCCCCCCCCCCCCCTTCAGGACCCCCACCACCCACCCTGTACCTATTCCCTGTGTGTGTGTGCCCCGTAGAGGCACACACATCACAGAATGCCACACATCATACACATGTCTAAGATGTGATGATAATAGTGAGACGTATGTCTGTCTTACCGAAAACTCCTCCTAGACCGTTCGACGGATTTTCACACAAACTTCTAACGAACATTCGGTGCGTGAATGCGACGGTCAGTCAAAACAAATTTTTTGAATGTATGCAACAGTTATGCTTTTAAGTCCAAAATATGGTTCCCCCTCCCCCCTTTGCTAATGATAGATTAAAATCCTCACAAAATGACGAAGAACGGCTGAAATTTGTAGAGCTACGACGGAAAGCCAAAAAGTTAATTAAGCAAAGTAAAAAGACCTTAGAGTTACATATTGCGAATCAAAGTAAAACAAACCCGAAAGAATTCTATAGTTATATCAGAAAGAAAAAAGTAGTTACTTCAACTGTTGGACCGTTAGTCGATGAAAATGGAGAAGACACCAAAGACGAAGAACAAACGAGGAATGCGGTCAATACCTTCTTTGCATCAGTTTTTACAACAGAAGACCTCAGTGATATCCCTACACCATCGCCGATTCAGATTGATAATTCAGATGTTTTAAGCAATATCACCGTTACAGAGAGAGAAGTATTGAATTGTTTAGATAAACTCAAGGTAAATAAAACGCCTGGACCTGATACAATCTCGCCTAGAGTTCTAAAGGAAGCTAAGGATGAGCTCTCTAAACCACTGACATTACTATTCAATAAATCCTTGCAGTCTGGAACTATGCCCGATCAGTGGAAGCTAGCCAACGTAACACCGATATTCAAAAAAAGGCAAGCAAATCCCTATCCAGTAACTATCGTCCAATTAGCTTAACCTCAGTTGTATGTAAAATGCTAGAAACTGTCATACGAGACAGACTCGTAAATCACTTAGAGGAAAATAACATACTTAAAGATACTCAACACGGCTTTCGTAAAAAACGTTCCTGTTTAACAAACCTCTTAGACTTCTTCCACGATATCCTCAACCTCTACGATGAGAGTAAAGCTGTAGATATTATATACCTTGATTTTCAAAGGCCTTTGACAAAGTTCCCCACAAACGTTTACTGCTAAAACTAAAAGCGCATGGAATACAAGACGGTGTGTTGAAATGGATAGAAAATTGGCTCAGCGACAGAAAGCAAAGAGTAGTCATAAACGGTAAGGCATCAAAATGGACCAATGTAAGTAGCGGGGTACCCCTGGGATCGGTACTAGGGACCAATTCTCTTTCTAATTTACATCAACGACATAGATGAGGGTCTCACCTGTACAATCTCAAAATTTGCTGACGATACAAATATTGCAAATAGCGTAGTCTCGAAAGAACAAGTTGACGATATGCAACACAATCTAGATAAATTGTCATGTTGGGCCCAAATTTGGCAAATGAGTTTCAATGCGGATAAATGTAAAGTACTACATATCGGATACCTAAATGAGAAAGCAAACTATTCGATGAATGGCACTCAGCTTAAGAATGTAAACAGAGAAACCGATCTGGGAGTAACAATATCGAGTAACCTAAAAACCGAGTCAACAATGTTCAGAAGTTGTTAAGAAGGCAAACAAAATAATTGGGCTTTATAGGCAGGTCATTTGAGCATAAATCCAAAGAAGTTATCCTAACCCTTTACAATTCCTTAGTCCGCCCTCTTCTGGAATACTGCGTTCAATCCTGGTGCCCTTATTACCAAAAAGATATAAACAAGCTAGAACGAGTTCAACGTAGAGTTTACCAAAATGATACCTAGCCTAAAGAACAAACCATACGAAGAGCGTCTTAGAGAATTAAATCTATTTCCTTTAACCCAGCGCAGATTAAGAGGCGACTTAATTCAAGTGTTCAAAATCATCAAAGGCATCGACAATATGAACTGTAGTAAGTACTTCACTATCGACCAATCTAATTACACGCGGGGGAAACGGTTGCAAAATTATTTGGTAAATCTTTTAACTCGCACGAATCTAAGAATTTCTTCTTCAATCGAGTTGTCAACTTGTGGAATGGGCTTCCCCGAAACGTTATAGACTGCATCACCGTTGATTCATTTAAACTCCGCCTAGACAAATATCTCGCATCAAACCCGCGACTGACTGCGTTTGTAAATGAATAACTTTATTTTATCCCCCCCTCAGTTACTAACCCATCTGTCCCCTACTAACTTCCTAATCCTGCCACGGACATTAGTTCCAGGGCAGTAATTACCTTTCCAATGTTCCCTTACCCACTCTAAACCACTGTTTGGACACTTGATCCGCAGTGTTTTGGAGGACAAGCAACCTAGAAGGGTCACTGGATCTGTTGTTGCTTGATTTCCTTTGTACTCCTTTGTACTCTCCCCCCTAACCCAGCAATGATGGCGTTCTGGGGGCGAAAACATCTCGCTATGCATTTGCTAGGTTAAGTTAGTTTAGATAGCATTATAAGTGATGGTAGTAATAGTGGGATTGATGGTGATAGTGATGATGGTGATAATAGTGATGATGGTTGTAGTTGTATTGATGATGATGACAGTAGTAGATATGATGGCGACAGTAGTATATATGATGGTGACAGTACTAGTAGTAGTGATGATGGTCATAATAGTAGGCATGATGGTGACAAGTAATGATGATAGTTGTAGTGATAATAATGACAGTAGTGATGATGGTAGTAACGATGGTGTGAGTATTAGTGATGATGGTGAGTAGTAGTGATGATAGTGAAAGTTGTAGTAATGATTACAATAGTTGTGATGATGAAGATCATAGTAATGGTGATGATGGCAGTAGTAGTGATAATGGTGACAGTAGTAATGGTGATTGTAAGATGGTGGTGATGATAGTAGTAATGATGGTTGATAGTTGTAGTATCAATGATGATAGTAGTGATTAAGCTGGTAGTGACAATGGTGACAGTAGTAGTGATGATTGTAATTGTAGTAGTGATGATCATAGTAATGGTGATGATGACAGTAGTCATGATGAATGTGGCAGTTGTAATGATGATGGCAGTAGTAGTGATGATTGTGATTGATGATGGTATTAGTAGTGATGATGGTAACCCATCGCAGAGTTGGGTATGCCGTTTTGATTTTGGGCAAAACGGCACATCTACTTTATTTAAACTTCGCCTAGACAAATATCTTGCATCAAACCCGCGACTGACTGCGTTTGTAAATGAATAACTTTATCAACTCTGCGAAGCAGAGTGGTATCGCGCACACAGATCCCACCCGTATACTGTGCACCACCATTCAGCTCGTCTGTCGTCGCCGTCCGTCGTCGTCCGTCTGTCTGTCCGGAAACTCCTCCTAGACCGTTTGATGGATTTTCACCAAATTTCACAGGTATATTCATTTGGTCAATGCGAAGGTCAGTCAAAAAGAAATATTCCATTTAACTTAAAGGTTAAGGTCAAAGGTCAAGGTTAAAAATAAGGTCAATATTTCATTTTTTTTTGTTCTTACTCAAATGTCTTCATTTTCACTATACAAGTTACTGGTAACCTATATATCGTATTGACAAAATTTTAGGTAAATATTCTTAAGGGTAAGGTCAAAGGTCAAAATAAGTTTTTCACTAGTATTTCTTTTACTAACTTAGATTCTCACTAGGCTTACCATGTATATTCGGAATACCTAGGCGAAGGTCGTACAATAAATTATACAATTCCATAATCAAGGTCAAGGTCACAGGTCAAGGTCAAATAAAAGGTCAATATGCTATTTTCTTTACTTTTCATGCAAACTTCACAAAATTTGGGGAGATAGTTGCACTTTAAATGAAAAGGAAATTAATACATTATGGACATATCATAAAGGTCAAGATAAAGGTCAAAGGTCAAGGTCAACTATTCTATTAATATATATGAAACTAACTGATGAATTTTAATGAAATAAGGCATGCTTATTTGATTTTCCGGGGCAATGTCAATAAAAAAAAAAAAAAACACTATACATAAAGGTCCAGGTCACAGGTCAAGGTCAAATGTCAACTTTTACTATTTATTTTACTTTTTACTCAAATGTCTTCATTTTCACTATACAAGTTACTGGTAACCTATATATCGTATTGACCAAATTTGTATGCAAAGATTCTTAAGGGTAAGGTCAAAGGTCAAAATAAGTTTTTCACTATATTTCTTATACTAACTGTTAGATTCTCACTAGGCTTATCATGTATATTCGGAATACCTAGGCCAAGGTCATACAAGAAACTATACAATTCCAAAATAAATGTCATGGTCACAGGTCAAGGTCAAATAAAAGGTCAATATGTTATTTTCTTTACTTTTCTTGCAAACTTCACAAAATTTGGTGAGATAGTTGCACTTTAAATGAAAAGGAAATAATACATTTCGACACACATATCATAAAGGTCGAGATAAAGGTCAAACGTCAAGGTCAACTCTTCTATTATTATATATGAAACTAACTGATGGGTTTAATGAAATTAGGCATGCTTATATGATTTGCCAGGGCAATGTCAATTAAAAAAAAAAACACTCTTACATAAGGTCCAGGTCAAGGTCAAAGGTCAACTTTTACTATTTATTTTACTTTATACTCAAATGTCTTCATTTTCACTATACAAGTTACTGGTAACCTTGATATCGTATTGCCCACATTTTAGATACATATTCTAAAGGGTATGGTCAAAGATCAAGGTCAAAGGTCAAAATAGTTTTTCTACTAGTATTTCTTATACTAACTGTTAGATATTCACTAGGCTTACCATGTTTATTCGGAATACCTAGGCCAAGGTCATGCAAGAAACTATACAATTCCATATGAAAGGTCAAGGTCACAGGTCAAGGTCAAATAAAAGGTCAATATGCTATTTTCTTTACTTTCCATGCAAACTTCACATTTTGTGAGATAATTGCACTCTGGTGAAAAGTAAAATAATAAATGTTGAGACATAAAGGTCAAGATAATGGTCAAAGGTCAAGGTCAACTATTCTATTGATATATATATATGAAACTATCTAATGAGTTAATGAAATTACGCATGCTTATTTGATTTTCATGGGCAATGTCAATGCAAACAAAAATGTACTCTTACATAAAAGTCAAGGTCAAAGGTCAACTTTTATTATTTATTAAGAAAGATTACTCAAATTTTCGAAAACTGGCTGTGTTGTGGCTTGTTACTTAAATATTATATACAGTATGTATCAAACTTTACATACATATTGTGACGTCTACCAGCGTGGGCAGAATCGCCTCTCGTTAGCCACTAGCGCTCGCCAGGGACATCGAAATGGGCTACAGTTATCCGAGAATATTGTTCTTTCTTTCCTTGTAATCGCATTGTCACAGACAGTCCAGTGGTGGTCTTTGTTTTCGTCTGTGACAACGGTATGTATTTTATATCAACAGTAGTGATGATAGAACCAGCGTAGGAAGGAGAAAGACTTTCAGAGCGAGAAGGTAGTAAGTGTCTGAGTCATGTGTTCATTCTTGCCTCTCGCTCGCCATTGGCCGGCGTGTCTGGCTGTGTCACGTGACACCTGCTGTCTTGTGACGTATCGGCCCGTGATTGGCCGATCATCGCGCCCTTGCGGGCTCCTGTGTAACTTGCCTCCTGCATGAGGGTCCCCAGGAGCTGTACTCGTCAGGACAGGCTTGGCGCGCGTGCTTCTAACATCCCCTTGCATACTCTCCCCCCGATCACCAGCTTTGTTACTATTTCTCTCTCTGAACTTCTTCTTTTCCATTACTTCTCGTCTTTATTCAATTACTTATCCCCTTGGGTTCTGCATACGGTTTCCATAGCCGGCCCATTGTATTGCATGCGCCGTCCTCAGAGATATTTACATGTACTTAGAATAGGTTTGAGGTTTGCTTAGTTAATATAGGTTAAGAACTTAGTGTGTCTCCATTATTGATTTAGTGTTTCTGCTCTTTTATTTAATGCTAGACTGGGATAAGGTAACTGTAGTCGTTGCCTCCGATGTGTGTACGGTTTGCCTATACCTACACGACTTCGACCGGTACTGTGGTAGCCTGGGTTGTCTTTTCGGTTGCATCCTTTGCGAGTGCAGCATTGTGTTGACTGAGGGTTTTGGCCTGTACCAGTTCCACACTTTGCTGCCTCTTTGCTTGTCTTTAGAGGGTCGCCAGGATAGAACCAGATACTTGTGATCTGGATCTATCGAGAGAGCACCCTAGTCAACTAACGTAACTTTAAGGATGCAGTCTTAACCCGTTGAGCCCCGGCTTGTTATAATATTTTGTTCACTCCAGTCCCAAGCCATTTTCACTTCTTTTTTTTTGTTTGCTAAAATGGAAGACAAGGATGAGAAATGAAAAAAAAAAAAAAAAAAATCACCTCGGACATTTTTTTTTGGGGGGGGGGAGCCTCAAAAAAATTTGTTGAGCCAAAATGGAAGAGAATGGTGAGAAATGAAGACAAAATAAAAAAAAAATCATTTCGGTCATTTGGGGGGGGGGGGGGGGTTTCAATAGTTTGTCTCCCCCGCATGACCACCCGCCCGGGAGCACTAGGGTAAAAACTGAGTATGGCATTGTACGGCATACATCCTAAGGAGTGTCTCACATAACTCTCAAGCCTCTAGCTCCCATACGACCGGAGTAATGAAGGTTCAAATTGGCGGTGAACTAAGGGTGTAAACTATCCCCACTAAGCCCACCACCACCAGCCGCGCGGCTGTCTCGGCCCGCTCACACCTACTGGCCCGGCTCCCACACACACTACGGTACCTCCCCCTCCTATTCTCCCGCCATTTCCTACCTTACGAGCCACGTAAGTGTTTTTTATATGTCGGACGCACGTGATGCGTCGCTGGGAGTTGGTGATCAAACACTGCCGACGCAACACGTGCGACGCTGGGTCTCACTGGGTTAAGGACATCGCTAGGCTACGAGCCTGTCTTGCTCAACCCCAGTTCCTTACCTAGAGTATCCCAGCTAGACATTATTAATTGAGTAGACACTTGTTTGTATTTAATATAAGCTCTTTGATATGTACGCATTATTATTCACAGCATTTATTAGTCTAGGTTGTTGTTGAGCCGCACAACCATAGCAGACTGTTTCGTTGATGAGGAAGTACTTCTTTTAGTGTCGAGCATTGCTACCGTTGCGCATTTATAGTATTCTCGTGTCAGTTAACATTATATGTCCTATCTTTTAGTGTACTCGATTTACACGTGTGGTGTCCTGCCTCCTGCCTTTATATAGTTCGATTAGATACGAGCATCTTATGAGCATCAGACTTTCTTCAGGAGTTTCCAGGTCTATGCTGTAGGACTATATTTCACTTTCTTTCAGATAGGTGTGAAGAGTTTATTGTTATTTAGAGTAACTGTATTGAAGCATCTTTTTATTGTATTCAATCTTGCAGTGATTTAATTGATCTTTCCGTAGATTCCTTTTTATGCATTTTAACGTAACTTGCATCTTGTTTGTTATCAAGCTATACCAGTGTGGGTTAGCCTGAAGTAGAGTACATTTATGCCCAGTTAAGGATACCCCGCTATCGCAGAT
>CM064567.1:15457767-15545267 GCA_032716605.1 Paralithodes platypus
CTTGGTCATGGAGTGTGTTGGTCATGGGAGTGTGCTGGTCATGGGAGTGTGTGGGATGGAAGTGTGTTGGTCATGGAAGTGTGTTGTTCATGTGAGTGTGTTGGTCATGGGAGTGTGTTGGTAATGGAAGTGTGTTGGTCATGGGAGTGTGTTGGTGTGTGTTGGTCATGGAAGTGTGTTGGTCATAGAAGTGTGTTGGTCATGGGAGTGTGTTGGTCATGGGAGTGCGTTGGTCATGGAAGTGTGTTGGTCATGGAGTTGGTCATGGGAGTGTGTTGGTCAAGGGAGTGTGTTGGTCATGGGAGTATGTTGGTAATGGAAGTGTGTTGGTCATGGGAGTGTGTTGGTCATGGAAGTGTGTTGGTCATGGAAGTGTGTTGGTCATGGAAGTGTGGTGATCATGGAAGTGTGTTGGTCATGGAAGTGTGTTGGTCATGGGAGTGTGTTGGTCATGGAAGTGTGTTGGTCATGGGAGTATGTTGGTCATGGAAGTGTGTTGGTCATGGAAGTGTGTTGGTCATGGGAGTGTGTTGGTCATGGGAGTGTGTTGGTCATGGGAGTGTGTTGGTCATGGAAGTGTGTTGGTCATGGAAGTGTGTGGGTCATGGAAGTGTGTGGGTCATGGAAGTGTGTGGGTCATGGGAGTGTGTGGGTCATGGGAGTGTGTGGGCCATGTAAGTGTGTTGGTCATGGAAGTGTGTTAGTCATGGAAGTGTAATGGTCATGGAAGTGTGTTGGTCATGGAAGTGTGTTGGTCATGGAAGTGTGATGGTCATGTGAGTGTGTTGGTCAGGGAAGTGTGTTTTTTTGTTTTTTTTCCTGTGTGAGTGAGGGGAGGCAAAAAGGGCACAACTGCCTGCAGCGAGTGCATCCCCCAGATTTCAAAGAGTGACAGGGCCGAAATCAAGGGACGTTCGAGCTAAAATGCCTGGACACACGGAGTTTGAAGCAATTTAAGTCATAGGAAGAGGGAAAGACTGATTCTGGGAGAGAGTTCCAGAGCTCAGCATTTGAAAAGAAGAAAGTCTGAGAATAGCGTGTTACTCTTGGGTTGGAGAGTTGCACAGAGTTGGGGTGGGATTGTGTTGCAAAGCGTGTACTACGTACCCTACGTAGAGGAGGTGGTATACACTGGGAAAGCTCTGAGGAACACTGATTATTGTAGTAGCGATAGAATAGAGAGAGAGGATGCAACATTGCGGCGAAGAGAGAGAGATTGGAGAGAGTTGATGAGTGGACGAGTGGACGGGAGTTAATGATACGAAAGGCTTTCCTTTCTACTTTATCTAGGAGTGCGGTGTGAGAGGATCATCCCCACACATGTGAACAATACTCAATACAATGGCGCACTGTGCCCCTGTACAGAGCAAGAAGCTGCGCAGGGGTAAAGAACCCCTTGAGGCGGTTTTGAGCACACCTATCGAAGTGTGTTGGTCATGGAAGTGTGTTGGTCATGGGAGTGTGTTGGTCATGGAAGTGTGTTGGGTATGGAAGTTTTGTTGGTCATGGAAGTGGTGGTCATGGGAGGGTGTTGGTCATGGAAGTGTGTTGGTCATGGAAGTGTGTTGGTCATGGGAGTGTGTTGGTCATGGGAGTGTGTTGGTCATGGAAGTGTGCTGGGGAAGAGTGTGCTGGTCACATGGAAGTGTGTTGGGTCATGGGAAGTTGGCGGTGGAAGTGTGTTGGTCAGGGAGTGTGTTGGTCATGGGAGTGTGTTGGTCATGGAAATATATTATTCAAATTTTTACATCATTAACACACGGATGACCGAACGGAAAAAAAATTACCGATTTATGAAATAATTGGCGTGTAGTTGAGAATATTGTTGTCAGATTGAAGGTAATTATTAAATCGATTCTAACATTGCTTCTCGTGTATAATCCACATATTTAACACTACATTATTTAGTTAATATATTTCAATTCCCTAATTCACCGCTTATACTTATGTTCACGAATTCAAGGGCGAGAGTATCATTCAGGCTAAAAATACACACACAGAAAACACACACGTACGGCCACTGTATCCTCCGATAGTTTAACCTTGTTGCAAATAGTAGCACATCTACCAATGACAATAACCTGTATATAACGTAAAAACATTTGTTTAATCATACTTAAAATGTGGTGCTAATTTAACGTATCTCATAACTACCATTACCTGCCTGGAATTCGTCGTTGATGAAACTTATTATTGTGTTAGGGGACGGGTGTTGTAGGAAAGAACGCATGACAGGCTCCCTCTGGAATGCATAGTTAAAAGGGGTTACAAAGAATAGTACTGTATTTCAAGGATCTTGCGGCTCATTCCAGGGTTGTAAACAGTGTGCAAAAATACTTTCTACTCGTGTGTTAAACTTTTCCATTGAGAAGCTAATGTTATAAGATAGGCTTCCCTCTCAATCGCAGGGGACATGGACTCTGAAATTTCCCCCTGGCGCCACAACCTGAGGGAGCGTGACAAGCGACAAGCTCCCCCTCTGACACCTCGGACCCAACTGGCGTCGCCTGGTCTCGCCAACCCGAAGTCCCCAACACTACGCCCCCTCCTGCACACGCGTTTCCTGTGATAATACCTGGCACTCGATACACAAACACACACATTTTTCTCCGCTCGAGGTAGGTTTTTATGACCCAGTTATCCATTTGTATATGTGAGATGGTACACTCGGATGCTATAGTTTCTTGCCCATTCATAAAATTCGTGAACGTCACCTATTTCTAATTATGGAAGTATATTTCTGGAAACGGATTCATTAATACAATGTTCTATGAATCAACTACATAACTATATATATACCGGTATATACTATTTACGAAAAGCAATGTTTTTTTGTTTTTTTTGTAGTAGTTAAGGGATGAGGTCACGAGGTTACCGTTTTACCCTGTCATAGACCTATTTTACTGTTAGGCGATCAGAACAGAGGCAAGGGGTGTGAGGAGATTGCCCAACTATCTCCACCAGCCGAGAATCGAACTCGGTCCTCCCGGTTAGAAACTGAGCGCTCTACCAATGTCGCTACTAGTCACCCCCGAAAAGCAAGTTCTATTCCACAAATCAGTGCAGATAGTGGAAATTGCATACAAAGACCTTTCACCCCATTTTCTGTAATATTTAAGACCTTTCGTGGCATTTAGGAGTCGAGTTTTTCCTGGCGAGCTTAATTTAAGATGGGCCGGGACATTTTTCTATCGAAAACAAAAAAGCATACAAATGTATCTTGAAGAGGGGTCTTAGGGGGTGATTTTTTATGCTTGATGGAAGTCTAGAGAGGAATTAAAAGATAATAATATATACATAAATAAGCAAATAAATACGTCCAACCCCCTTAACTCGTCATTCTCGCTATTCTATCGCTACTACAATAATCAGTGTTCCTCAGAGCTTTCCAAGTGTATACCACCTCCTCTACGTAGGGTACGTGGTACCCGTCTTGCAACACAATCCCACCCCTACTTTGTGCTACTCTCCAACCCAATAGTGAAACGTTATTCTTAGTCTTTCTTCTATTCAACTGCTGAGCTCTGGAACTCTCCCAGAATCTGTCTTTCCCTCTTCCTATTACTTAAATTGCTTCAAATAAATAAAAACTATTTTTCCAGCGTACCCTTCCCATGTCCGGCTACCGACCGTTCATTTAATCAGTTCTAGCGATCCGGTAAGAGGCTTAGCGTGCTGGAAAATGGTTCTCAGGCCATTATTACTACCAGCTGTTGTCTGCTGTACCGCTACCACCTACCACTACCGCTACTACTACTACTACCATCATACTACCACCACCACCACCACCACCATCACACTACCACCACCTCCACTACTACTACTACTACTTCTTTTTTTGTTCTACTACTACTTTGATTTTATTTAAATATTGTTACATACATTATATTATACAAGCATTATATATTACTATTCTACACCATGCAACTTCAATCCAGTCGCCTCCCTATGCGACCCTCTGCCACTGCTGCCGCATTGTCCACTTCTGCCCCCGTACTACCCCCACCACCACCACCAGGTCTTACATCAACAAATTACACAAACATTACAGTATAGTTTTCTTCTCTTCTATCCTATCAACAATACACAACAGTTCTTTGGCGAATTTAAGACTTTTCGCCCCATTTCTTTGTCATTCATAAAACCTTTCGTGCCATTTACTGTATGTGTCGATTTTTTTCCTGGCAAGCGATTGACTGCATTTTTTTTACCGTACATTTTACACATTTCTCTCGAAGGGGAATCTTGTTTTATTTTTCTATTTTGTTTTTATTCCACAGATCCTTCCTAAACTGGATTAATATCGTCTAATAAAAAACAGAATAAACTTTTAAAACACGTCCTCAAAGAGGAATCTTGTTTATTTTTCTATATGTATATATATATATATATATATATATATATATATATATATATATATATTGTTTTATAAATTCCACAGATCCTTGCTAAATTTGATTAATATAGTCTAATAAAAGCCGTAATAAACTGTTAAAACGGGCCCTCATTTGGTTAAGGGGCCGTTACCTGCTTTTTTTTTTTATCTTTCTCTCCTTTTCTCTGGCAGCATTGTATGGAGAAATAAGGCTTCGCCGGATAAATTTTTCTATCGAAAAATGTACAAATTAAGTTTGCTGTGAACAAAAAATATATACAGTATATGCTGCCGCTCGCCAGGAAAATATTGACAACTGGATGGGGGTAAACGTCTGAAAACAGTAGGCTGAATGGGGCCGAATGGATACAACCCAGAGAGAGGGGGAGAAAGAGAGAAAAAACGAGGTGGGCCCCCATTGTGGTAGCGGCTCTTCCCCACACTACAAATTCAGATACCCCATGCATGCAGAACGGTTTATGATGAAAAAATCCATATATGCATGATATTGGAGGGTTGGTGGGCTGTGAGGAGCCTATCCATCTGTCTGTGTTTATCTATCCAGCTACCTATCTTTCTGTTTGTATATGTTTATCTATCTATCTATCTATATCTATCTATCTATTTATCTCTCTCTCTCTCTTTATCTCTCTCACTCTCTCTCTCTGCCTCTCTCTCTCTCTATCTATCTATCTATATATGTTTATCTATCTATCCAGCTACCTATCTTTCTGTCTGTATATTTATCTATCTATCTATCTATCTATCTATTTATCTCGCTCTCTATTAGATATATCTATCTATATGTTTGTCGATCTATCCAGCTACCTATCTTTCTGTCTGTATATTTTTATCTATCTATCTATCTATATCTATCTACCTATTTATCTCTCTCTCTCTCTATCTTTCTCTCTCTTCTCTCTCTCTCTCTCTCTATCTCTATCTATCTATCTGTTTACTATCTATCCAGCTACCTACCTATTATAGATCAATTACGTTATCGCCACTATTATTGAATGTATTTGAATTACTGCTTGAAAGTACAACATTTTAAGATATGTTAGTTAAATGATAGGCAGCATGGATTTAGAGAGAGGTATATACTTCTACTGCATGTTTAGTTCTCAAGGAAACTATTTTAAGGTTACACCACGGAGGGATTTCTAATGGTTTTTCATGTTTTATTGACCTGACAATGGCATTCGATAAGGTGAATAAATTCAAACTTTCAAATAAGCTTTTAATAATAGGAGTACCGAATATGTTGGTTAATATAGTGTTTTACTTTTATATAAATCAAATTGTTGTTGTCAAATTTAAGGATTCAATTTCAAACGAATGGACTATGAAAAATGGAGTGAGACAGGGTGGGGTTCTATCTCCCTTGTTATTTTCAATTTATATTGATGATTTATTAAGTTAGCTATCTGCAAGTAATGTAGGCTGTAGACTAGGTTTACAAGTCAGCAATGTGATCGCCTATGCAGACGATGTTGTAATATTGGCTCCTTCGGTTAGAGGTCTGCAAACATTGATAGATATTATGGATCATGAAATTAAACAACTAGACTTATCTATTAACTCTGCAAAATCAGTATGTATGATATTTATATATAAGTATGTGGACAGGAATTAGACAATAACAAATTAAATATAGTTTCTGAGTACAAATATTTGAGTTTTATAATTGATTGTAATCTTAATAATGACTTGGATATGATAAGATGCAGAAATAAGTTTTACAATGAGTTTAATTGTCTTTTAAGAAAGTTTAGCAACACGAGTACTGAAGTATTTTTAAATTTATTTCAAAGCTACGGTTTGAATTTTTTATGCCGCTGAACTTTGGTTTAATAATAGAAAATTTTATATACCGTTTAAGCAGTTTCCATTGGATACCACAAGGCAATAAAGAAAATATTGAATATGAATAGTACTGGGAGAGTAACCACCAGTGCTTGTAGAGAATGTGGAGTGATGATGGTTAGGCATTTGGTTAACTGGATGAAAATAAGATTTGTATATAGAAATCTCATAAAGCCATGTAGTTTTATAGAGAAGAACATGTATTACATGTTACATAGATCTTTTCTTGTAAAGGATGTTGAAAAAATAATCCTACATGAGTATGGATTTACTAACTTATTGCTAAATGATATCAATGCTATCAGATCAAGAATTGTTTATGTACAGAACACAGAACCAACTATGCGCTAAGGACTTTTAGCTTAATGTAGATTACGTAAATAACTCTGTAAAAAGTGAATGTATATGTCTTTTTATGAAATAAAATTATGACTGACTGACTGACTATCTATATTTATCTATCTCTCTATCTATCTATCTATCTATCTATCCTGTACATATCCTATGTACAAAGTTTTATGTAGCTTTTACGAAATAATATATTGAGTCTGAGTCTGAGTCTATCTATCTATCTATCTATCTATCTATCTATCTCTCTCTCTCTCTCTCTCTCTCTCTCTCTCTCTCTCTCTCTCTCTCTCTCTCTCTCTCTCTCTCTCTCTCTCTCTCTCTCTCTCTCTCTCTCTCTCTCTCTCTCTCTCTCTCTCTGCTTTGTTATTCTTACCCTCTACTGAAAATACGCTATTATATTGTACTTTGGTCAATATTATCGGGCGAGAAATATCCTCCCATACCAGACGATTTATTTCGCTTACTTATTACATATAAAACTATTCTATCAGTACTGCAACAAAATATTTTGTTTCATAATTTTCGATTTATTACATAATTAAAATGAAGCCACTTCAACAAAATGATAAATATGTATTTTTTTGTTTTAATACTGCATAAAGTAGCCCCCCCCCCCCCCCCCCCACTCCTCCCCCATAGTTGAAAGAGTGAAAGAGCCAAATTTAAGGTACCTTAGAGTCAAAATAGCTAGACACATAAAGTTAAGGGGAGATGATTACATTTTTGGGCGATTTTTGTATGTATTCGCTATTTTTCTAGTTTCCTCCCTAGACCTCCATCAAATTAAAAAAACAAATCCATTAGATCCTCATTCTAGACTAATTTGTACATCTTTCGGTAGAAAAATGTGCCGGCCGAAGGCCGGTTCTTCCAACACAACAGGCTCACTATCGTTCGCCAGGGGAAAATCGACACCTAAATAGCACGAAAGGTCTAAATATTGACGAAGAAATGGGGCGAAAGGTCTTATAATTGACTAACTAATGGGGGCAAACATCTTAACATCTGAAAACTAAATTGGGCTAACCGTGAGGGGGAAAGTGGTCCAGAAAACCGGCCCATCCCCCCTCAAAGAAGTTTAAGCCATAGGATGAGGGATAGATCAACAGAGTATACTTTACATCTAAGGTTGGACTGCTTAATATGGTTTGTAAGAACTATGTACAGTAGCCTGTGTATTCGTGCTACTGAACCTCTCTCTCCCTCGCCTCGCCTCTCGCTGTACTCAAAACTTTACCAAATTAAGGACCTGGTTCAGCAACTGGGTCAAAAAATGGAAAAGCATGGACTAGGGAAATATGTACACACAGATACACACGCACACACCCACCACCAACCAATACACAAATACAACCAACACACACACACACAGAGCACCAGTAGTTTAGGAAGGTACAAAGGAGTACAAAGGAAATCAAGCAACAACAGGTCTAGTGACCCTTCCAGGCTGCTTGTCCTCCAAAACACGAGGATCAAGTGTCCAAACAGTGGTTTAGAGTGGGTAAGGGAACTACTGCCCTGGAACTAATGTCCGTGGCAGGATTGGGAAGTTAGTAGGGGACAGATGGGTTAGTAACTGAGGGGAGGATAAAATAAAGTTATTCATTTACAAACGCAGTCAGTCACGGGTTTGATGCGAGATATTTGTCTAGGCGAAGTTTAAATGAATCAACGGTGCTGCAGTCTGATTCCTGATTCCATTCCTGTTCCCCACCACAACAAATGGACTCAGACACTTCCACCATCCATTCTGGGACCGTTAAGTGGTTTAACAACAAGCAGGGCTATGGATTTATCACCTTCAATAATACACAAAGGGATATATTCGTTCACAGAATCAACATAAACAGCCGAAACCCCCGCCAATCAATTTCTTCTCTCAATGACGGTGAGAAGTTACATTCACCACCAAAACGGGGAAGAAAGGAGAAGAGGCTACCAATGTCACCGTACCTTCGGGAGTCACTCTAAAAGACTCCAGACACACCAGGGACAAGAGGATAGACAAAGGAAGATCTGAACAAATCCAAATCATTGTCACCACCGCTGTAACACTCGCTGATGGGGACCCAAATCTCCTCAGGGAGCTGCTACCAAGACTCCTGACAGCTAATAATCTTCCCACAATCATCATCCCTCGTCTGGAGCCCAACAAGAAGACTCCACGAGTCAGCACACAGGTACCAAGACCCACACCACGCCCTCAACTCCTTCTGTCCCGCCCATTAAGAAGACAGAAATCTCCTGACACAATATATACTGTCAAATCAACAACAACAATCAGCAACTCCAACACCAAGCTCAAGGAAAAACTGAAGATGTCTCCACATATTAACGTCTTCGAGCAAAACCTATAGGAGGACGAGACTCCAACAACATCAAAGGAGTTCGAGGAAGCCACCACCAGCTCTCCCCACTCCAAGCCTACGCCAGCCAGACCATCTGAAGAGATTCTCAGGACCACTCCTTCCCCTCCTGTTCTGACCCCACAAGTTGTGAAGAAGAAGAATAGGAAGAAGAACCCCGTAGGAGATACAACACCCAAGTCACAGAAGATACAACCAGTACGTGACTACGAAATGAGGGACCTCATCCAAGACATCAAACAACTTCCATTCGAACTAGTGAAGCAAAAATACCCTTCAGCAAACATAGATTTTTTATTAGACCCTAAACTATTCAAATTCATCGACAGTACCATACCACAAAATTATAGACAAATAAAATAACATCCTTATCCTCAACTTTTAAATGAATAAAAATTTACCCAAACCTAACAAAGCAAGGTGGTATGACCGCCTACTTTTAATCTTCTACTTTCTTTCATATTTCCTCCTTTTGCCCTCTTCCTCCCCAAACCTCTTCCTTCCCCTCTTAGACCCACCTTGGGTAAAAAAAAAAAAAAAAAAAAATCTATAACATCTCGGGAAAGCCCATTCCATAAGTTGACAACTCGATTGAAGAAGACATTTTTAGCTTCGTGTGAGTTAAAAGATTTACCAATAATTTTGCACCCGTTTCCCCGCGTGTAATTAGATTGGTCGATAGTGAAGTACTTACTACAGCTCATATTGTCGATGCCTTTGATGATTTTGAACACTTGAATTAAGTCGCCTCTTAATCTGCGCTGGGTTAAAGGAAATAGATGTAATTCTCTACGACGCTCCTCGCATGGGTTTGTTCTTTAGGCTAGGTATCATTTTGGTAACTCTACGTTGAACTCGTTCTAGCTTGTCTATATCTTTTTGGTAATAATGGCACCAGTATTAAACGCAGTATTCCAGAAGAGGGCGGACTAAGGAATTGTAAAGGGTTAGGATAACGTCTTTGGAGTATGCTCAAATGACCCTGCCTATAAACCCAATTCTTTTGTTTGCCTTCTTAACAACTTCTGAACATTGTTGACTCGGTTTTAGGTTACTCGATATTGTTACTCCCAGATCGGTTTCTCTGTTTACATTCTTAAGCTGAGTGCCATCATCAAATAGTTTACTTTCTCATTTTGGTATCCGATATGTAGTACTTTACATTTATCCGCATTGAAACTCATTTGCCAAATTTGGGCCCAACATGACAACTTATCAAGATTGTGTTGCATATCGTCAACTTGTTCTTTTGAGAGTACGCTATTTGCAAATTTTGTTATCGTCAGCAAATTTTGAGATTTTACAGGTGAGGACCTCATCTATGTCGTTGATGTAAATTAGAAAGAGAATAGGTCCTAGTATCGATCCCTGAGGTACCCCGCTACTTACATTGTTCCATTTAGATGCCTTACCGTTTATGACTACTCTTTGCTTTCTGTCGCTGAGCCAATTTTCTATCCATTTCAACACACCGTCTTGTATTCCATGCGCTTTTAGTTTTAGCAGTAAACGCTTGTGGAGAACTTTGTCAAAGGCCTTTTGAAAATCAAGGTATATAATATCTACAGCTTTACTCTCATCGTAGAGGTTGAGGATATTGTGGAAGAAGTCTAAGAGGTTTGTTAAACAGGAACGTTTTTTATGAAAGCCGTGTTGAGTATTTTTAAGTATGTTATTTTCCTCTAAGTGATTTACGAGTCTGTCTCTTATGAGTGTTTCTAGCATTTTACATACAACTGAGGTTAAGCTAATTGGACGATAGTTACTGGGTAGGGATTTGCTGCCTTTTTTTAATATCGGTGTTTACGTTGGCTAGCTTCCACTGATCAGGCATAGTTCCAGACTGCAAGGATTTATTGAATAGCAATGTCAGTGGTTTAGAGAGCTTATCCTTAGCTTCCTTTAGGACTCTAGGTGAGATAGTATCAGGTCCTGGCGTTTTATTTACCTTGAGTTTATCTAAACAATTCAATACTTCTCTCTCTGTAACGGTGATATTGCTTAGAACATCTGAATTATCAATCTGAATCGGCGATGGTGTAGGGATATCACTCAGGTCTTCCGTTGTAAAAACTGATGCAAAGAAGGTATTGAGGGCTTTACTCATTTGTAGTTCGTCGTTGGTGTATTCTCCATTTTCATCGACTAACGTTCCAACAGTTGAAGTAACTACTTTTTTCTTTCTGATATAACTATAGAATTCTTTCGGGTTTGTTTTACTTTGATTCGCAACATGTAACTCCAGGGTCTTTTTACTTTGCTTAGTTAACTTTTTGGCTTTGCGTCGTAGCTCTACAAATTTCACTACAATTTTAATCTATTATTAGCAAACTTTTTAGCAAGCAGACAGTTTGAAATATCTTTATTCCACCATTTGGGCTTATTATTATGGCCTGTACGCCGTATTTTCGATGGTATGCAGTCCTGCACTGCTTTTAGGTAAGTGGTTTCGAATAATTCCCAAGATGTATTTATGTCGTTATTGTTAATAAAAAAGCTCCAGTCAGTTTCATTAAACATAGCTCTAAGTTTATGAAAGTTTGTTTATTTGAAATTAGGGACTTTTTCGATGCTGCTATTTGGTTCGTTACTAGTAAACTTTAAAGTGAAAGTTATTGTACGATGGTCGCTGTTACTGAATTCATCACCAACATTCAAATTTTCTATTAATTCTTCTTTTGTTGCAAGTACAAGGTCAAGAACGTTATTACCACGGGTCGGTGTTCGAATAAATTGATAGAGTGAACTCTCTTGCAAGTTCGCATACAAGTCATGTCCGGAGTGTGAAGTAAGAGTATCACCCAACTTGGTCACAGGTAAATTAAAAGTCGCCAAAAAATTCGGTATCTTGTGGGTGAATCTGTAGGACAAAACGCCTCCGGTAATTTACAAGTATAATGTAACTGTGAGCTCGGCCGATACACTGGAAGCCTGTCCCGGAACTCATCTGGTAAATGTGCCAGGGACTCCGACACACGGCTGGATCTGTGCGAGAAGAGTACAAGGATATAGTTGGTAGCCCTTTAATTTCAAGAGTTTTGAGGATGCGGACATATGTATTTATCTATGTAATTATTTATGTATTTATCTACTTATCTATTATTAATTTATTTGTATTTGTATTTATTTATTAATTACTATTTTAATTTCGTCTCTAAACCTGTATAAGGCCTACAATAATGCCCCAAAGACCCCTCTTCGAGATAAATTTGGCCAAGGTAGAGAAATGACTTGGCCGAAGGCCGGTTGCTCCTAAATTGGAGGCTTGTTATCGTTCGCCAGGATAAAAATCGACACCTAAATGGCGAGAAAGGTCTTAAAATCGGCAAACTAATAGGGCTAAACGTATGGGATGAGGGATTCCTGAAAACCCCCAATAACGGTTGCATTAAGACTGAGCTACACATTTGTATTTTAAACACCTTTTTCGGCAACATACAGCTCGTAGCTTCTGAAGTATTAATTTAAAATTCAGTTTTTCTATTTTATTGTAGTTGATAAAACCATTTGATGCTTAAGTGGGATTAGAGGACATAAGGTTGTAGTGTTGTGAGAGTCGTTTCGAAATATAAAGAGGCAAATAGGCTTCTTAAAGTATTGGTATATTGTGGACACTTTGAAATTGCAGGAGTTTATGTCGTACGAAAGTAAACAGATTTCCAGATATACAGTGCAATTTACAGCTACTGACAAATATTCGTGAGCTGGTGATTTTATTATGCAAGTATATACTGTATATACAGTATATATATATATATATATATATATATATATATATATATATATATATATATATATATATATATATATATATTTAAGTTGATTTTCAGATCAAATGAGCTATATAATAATACATTCATATAATGTATTTATTGTGTATGTGGGTGTGTGTAATTGGGTGTTTGTGTTTGTGTGTGTGTGTGTGTGTGTGGGGGGGGGGGCTTCTGTATGTTGGTGTGTGTAGTCTAATACAGTATTATGTTGTGTGTGTTTGTGTGTGTGTTATGCTTGTGCGTGTGTTTGTGTGTAATTGGGTTTGTGTGTGTGGGGGCCCCCCCCGAGGGGCTTGTGTATGTGGGTGTGTGTAGTCTAATTGTTGTGTGTGTTTGTGTGTGTGTGATGCTTGTGTGTGTGTTTGTGTGTAATTGGGTGTTTGTGTGTGGGGGTGTGTGTTTGTGTTTGTGTGTTTAGTCGAGTGGTACACACAAGCGCACAATCTCCGGCATGGTTGCCCGTGGATGACATCTGATCAAACACACTCACGCTCAAGTGACGGAGTGAATAGAACCAAGCAAGCCTTGCAAAACAGCGAGCACCTCCGTGGCCCACTCCCTCCAACTAAGTCTTGTGAAACCCTCCTCGATCATCCTCCCTCTTTGCAAATAAAACAAAATAACTCCAGGGATATACTGACCTGTTAAATTAGTTAACCCATTGAGAATTATGCCGCGTTTTTGACAGTTAATTCTGGCTATCATCAGACGATTCTATACAGCTTACGAAAGGTCTGTGGGAGTTAAAATTATAAAGAGTATCTCAATTATCGCTCTGACTTCCATATGCCTTTCCTAATCTAAATAAATATGTCTATTAATAGCTTGAGAACAGAACAGAAAAGTATTATCGTATCTGGAAAGGGTTAACTTAGTTGAATTGGGTGTAGCAGCATATTTAATCCAAGTAACCGTTTTTGGTTGAGTGCATATTTTGGGCTGACTGTGCGAATTGTGCCGATTGGGTAGATCGGGTGATTTTAGATGAGTAGTTATTTTGGGCTGAGCGGATGATTTGAGCCAGCGAGTGATTTGGGCTGAACAGGTGATTTGGACCAAGCGAGTGATTTTGGCCATGGAGTTATTTTTAGCTGAGTAGGTGATTTGGACCAAGAGGGTAATTTGGACCAAGAGGGTAATTTGGACTGAGCCGATGTTTTGGACCAGCGAGAGATTTGGGCTGAACAGGTAATTTGAACCGAGTGGGTGATTTTGACACGGGGGGGGGGGGGGGGAACCAGCCGATATGGACCGAGTGGGTATTTTAGGCTGAGTACCAAATTTGGACAGAGGGGTTGATTTGGCCTGAACAGCAGATTTGGAACAGGTGGCTAATCTTGGCAGATCGGTTAAATTAGTCAGAGTGGTAGAGTTTGAACCCCTACTAAACCTCGCTTTCTCCTTCATATAACCCTCTCCTACTGTTATTCCTTCGTTACTCCGGTAGGTGGCATTGGTTGCAGTATCAAAACGATGCTAAATACCACTATCTCTGGTCACGTATTTTTTAAAAGGCTCTCTACTACATGGCCTTCTCCCACATTACTTTGTTGAATCTTGCCTGAGAATTTCAACTATCTATCTATCTATCTATTGCCTGACGCCGTGATCCCCGAAGGGGTGGACACGAACGAACCGCCCCCATGCACCTCTGTCCCCAGTCAGTCGACACCCTTCCTCCCAACCAGCACTGCCTTCATCCATATACTTCGTTCTCGTACACCTTCTTAGTCATTCTCTCGCTTCCCATACGTTCCATATGGCCGAACCATCTCAAGGTGTTCCTTTTCACACTTTCCAGCACATCTACCTCTACACTACACCTCCTTCTTACTTCCTCATTCGTGTGTCTATCCCTCCATGTAACTTCGCACACACTTCTCGAGTAACTCATTTCCACCCCTCTCACTCTTGGTCTGAGTCTCTTCTCAAACGTCCATGCTTCGCTTCCGTAATTCAGTGTCGGGATTAGTACACTGTCATGCAAGGACTTCTTCACTTCCATACTGACCACCCTATTTCTTGTTACTGCTTTCAGCGTTCTTACAACCCTCTTCCCCTGTTGTACCCTCTCCCGCACTTCTTCATCCATAGTCCCATCTTTACTGAACACACTGCCCAGATACTTTTGAGAGCTGATGATCTCCATAGCGTGACCGTTCAACTTCACCTCACACTCCGTGACTTCACCCGTTTCGAAGACCATAACCTTGCTCTTCTCCGCATTACCTTCAAATTCCGTTTTTCGCACACTGTTCCAAACTCATTTACCAGACCCTGCAGCTCCCATTCATTATCGCTCATCAGAACTGTATCAGCAGTATAGGCACCTTCCACTCATTTCCCTCCCTTTTCAGCGATACACCAACATCCACTAACATTCCAACTAACCAGTCTAATAACTGGAGCTGAAAGAACAACAAGTGTACATGGTGATCTGAGGGGTATTATATCTTTCTCTGGCTTAGGCTACGTAGGTTAAAATCATAATTATTCATACTAACTTTCTCATTATTCGCTCCATTCAAATTCTAAATGTAAACGTACATATAATATAATTGTATACTTCAAAGCTTGCTGACACGAAAGCACACACACACACCCACCCACTTCCTCTCTCTCTCTTTCACTCACACACACACTCTCTCTCTCTCACACACACACACACTGATGGAGGGATATTAAGGTAAGGTATAAACAACCAAAGTTTATATACATACAAGAAGTTAACTCACCGAAGTAATATTGGAACCTCCGACATCCAGTGTGGCGTCACACCTGGGACAGTAGGACCATATTTCATATACAAACCTGAAGAATCTAAGGATGTGTAGCTTTGAAAAGCTGAATAACATGTCTTTCATTGGAGTATACTATATTTAGTTGCGATTAAGTCTAATGACAGTATCTTGTGAGCTTGTCACCACTTTAAGGAGTCATTATTATATCATTTTCGGGATAAAATCGTTGTATGAATATCATAGCAGGTCTCTGCATACTGTCTGCATGCAGTATTGGCCAGTCATCAACTCATTATGCTAACCTATTGTGTTCCATAATGAGGATTATGGTGAATTGTCTTAAAAATGGGTTAATGTTGCGATATATTGGTCATGGGAGTGTTTACTGTGTCATAAGATAGTGAAATATACGCGGAATATACGTGGTGGTAGAGGGCGGCGCACACTAGGACAGTTGGCGCATACGATAATTTAAAAGTGTGTTCATTATTATTTTCCCGTTAACCTTCTCCCACTAACACATGATTGCCTGAACAGTATAAACTGCCTTTAAATGTAGTCACCACAACGTACCCCGGGTACATGCAGTATGATTGTACTGTAGGTACTGCACAATTGAAAAAAGAACAAGAAAACAAAGATACTTTGAAATATGGCAACACCGTCTAAAGCCACTAGGGAACACAGACACACACGAACCCCGTTATTATGACTGACATATTATTTTGTAATTTGTTTTCTTTTTCACCACTATCATGAGTACCTAAAACATTTCCAGCTTTTGTCTGGTTTAATTATTATAACTTTCACCAGCATACAATAATAGACCTGGTAATATATTTAATGCTCTATAAGAGAGTTCGCTGTGACGACTGTGCTTTCGTCTGCGGGGAAGGCATGGCCGCAGCCGCTATGCCCTGACATTTACACCGAATCACGATTCTATTTCTATGCATTTAAAATACTTTGATGATAAAAACTATCCCAACCAATGTAACCAAACCTAATTCAAGGCATACAGTAAACATACATCGACATATACCTGTAATTGGGTGTGAATATAGTAGAAATATACCGGCTGCAGAGCATGAGCTTCCTTCGTCTGCATATTTATATCGAATATCATTACAAAATTAATGTCTTGATTGATTTTTTTTCATATTCTACTTGATCTTAATATAGTGCTTTCTTGAATTTCTAGCCATAAAATATGCAAAGCTTCTACCAGTATGAGTTAATAATGGAAAAACAAAGTGGAGCGACATTCTCCCCATGTTGTCAACTTCTAGCCTACATCCCATGCGTGACGTCACGATTTTACAAGACTAACACATTTCGGCGAGCTACCAGAAATTTGAGTAGCTGGTAGGTCTACTTGTTAGTGTATATATACTTTGTAAACAACAACCCACATACAAAGTTGGGGCTGTCATGTCAAAGGAAGATTTATTTAGGGTATGCAGAAAGGTGATTCGCCTACACTCACGTATATATATATATGAGAGAGTAAGAGAGAGACTGCAAATAAACTTAATTCCAGTAAGATAATTTATGTAAGCCAGAAAAAACAATACACAAGCACACAAGCAAATCAATGTACACACGCATATATATCACACAAAGGCACCCACACAATGCTCAGACCAAACCAGTTCTATACTATCTCTATATACACACACACGCGCGCGCGCGTAAGGGTAAAGTCAGATATTAATGTTGAAGCTCCCAGATATGAGGAAACACTGGAATACATTTTGTAATTCCTGGAAAAAGTGAAGATACGAATTGAGAATGATGCCAAAGAAACATATCTATTTATATACAGTCTCCAGGCTAACGTCATCCCCTCTGAAATTCATTGATATGCAAGGGACAAGGGAGCTGTGATGTGGGTTTGCAATACTCACACACGTATACATACAGTATAGATACTTACATATGCTTACAAACTTACTTACACTCTTACATACAAACACTACTCACTTACATATACAGGTACTTAAATACATATACTTAAGCACTTACATACGGTTACTCACAGTTACTCTCTCTCTTTCTCTCTCTCACCACATGACGTCTCTCCCTCATCTTATTTTCAGACGTTTTCCTCTTACCTTTTTCTCAATCATTCCTCTCCCTTGCCCACCTTCCAATTCCTCTCATTATATTTCTGTATTCTTCAATTATTTATTTTATTTTTCCTATTCAACATTATCATAAAATAGTTACTGTATGTTTGTTTGTGTAATATTCACGCTTTCGTTTGTATTTTCTTTCATATATTCTCAACCCTTTGTTAATCGAAATACCTTATTATTCCTATTCAATGTTGTCATAAATTCACTACTGTATTTTTGTTTACCTAATATTCACGTGTTTCTTTGTATTTTCTTACAAATATTTTCAACCTTTTGTTAAGCGCAATATCTTTTTCTGTCTTCACCAGGCTGAGTTTAATTTAGGATTCCTAGAAATTCACACTCGTTTTATTTTCTCCTCATATTATTTCCTCCCGCCGCTTCCTTATTCTCTTTATTTTTATCTCGCGGATTATTCTTTTCTTTTATAGCAGATGTGTTGCCTTCTTTCTCTCTCTCTCTCTCTCTCTCTCTCTCGTCCTCAGAATTATATAGGTTCTGCCTTCTATCGTATTCCTTCATATTCTTCTTATTCTTTTAATTTATCTATTTTTTCTTCAATGTGGAGTTTTATATGTGCCTATTTCTGTATAATCAACTAATAATACATACAGTAGGTCTGTAAACAAAAAACTTTAGCTAGGCAGACCTTGCCAAAATTATAATTGTTTTCAAACTTTGTACCATTTTTTTCTTTTGGTAAATTAAATTTTTTGTTTTTATTATACTAGCTATTTTCAATAATCTGGTTTATTCGTTTTCGTTCTGGAAAGCATAGAAAAATATGGTACGAAGTGATACGTAAATGCACAGTACGTCCAATTAAAATAAAGGGATGCATTTAATTCTTAATACACAGTAATGTGTATTCCTATACAGGTTGTAAGGGTGTGGCTAATCCATAAGAGACAATGTAGACATATTGAGTATTGAGTTGTAAGAGAAAATCCTTGTACAATATAGAACAATAATACTCTAATAATTTTAATCTATTTATACCTTAAAAAAATATATGGTTTACCTTGTGTTTCCATTTTGGGGGGTTCATTTAAATAGTTCGTGGAGTCCGAAAGAGCCAAATTCTGTGTTTGTGAGTATACTATCCACAATATTTATTATGTCAATTAACTTATTTATCTTTCGTTCAAAAAAGGTATACATTTTAAAATAACCAAATTAGACAAGACTCCCGTAAATGCGGAGAAAGAACTACAGGAGAAAAAGAAGCAAAGCAGGCAAGAAAACGCGACAGAGAAACGGAAGGACAAACTCAAACAAAAAGGATAAAAACTACAAGCAGAGGAAACAGGAAACAATCAATCACCAAACACCGCATTCCAGATTCCAAGTCCATCAACCGGAAGAACAGCGACAAGCAGAAAACAACTAAGAAGAAGATGAGAAAGGCAACGACAACAGAAGAGAATAAAAGAAACAAAGTACAAGGAAATAACAACGAACAAGGAACACAAGATGGCCACCGCCAAGAAGCACGACTTCCGGTCCAGAATATAGGATTAACTAAGATAGAAAAAAAAGAAATACCATCACCAAGAACCAGGCAAGAAATAATATCTACAATGCCACGCATCCCGAAGATACCCTACAACCACAATAAACAACACCAACAAGAGAAGATAAAAGGCGAAACAACGGAAGAGAAGGGAAATACATCAACGAGGAAATATACGCGCAGAGGGACACCACGTGTACCAAATTGCCACCAGAATTGCCAGAGTATTACCCCACAATATCTCCGTAAGAATAATACTCCCAGACTCGCTAAGAACACCGGAAGAGATGCCCGAATTGCAACTATTTCATTGGAGCTTCCATCAACACCTGGAAAATCCATCAAGGCTCCTTCCAATTACCAAGAAGCCCCAAAAAGGTGTATTGTGTTCAGCCAGAGTAAGAAGGACTACCAGTACCACCACCGGAGTAAGGACTTGCACCATACTTATCCTCAAGGGCCGGATCACCTGCCCGCAAACTTCTAGGGGGGCCTCCTAATCCCCCTAGAATTACGCGGACTAGACTTATGACCTTTTAACCTCAGAAGACCTATCCCGGGACATCTCAGCTAAAGTTGTCACCCTCCCGACGAAAGCTGAACAGGGCAAGCAATTCTAGGGCTTTCATAATACTGGCATGCTAGTAGTGATAGTCCTAGGATTACCCTCCCCTTCAAGTATAGATTGAACGGAATGCCGAATATCTTGGAAGGTCTGAGGAGTTCTTTTTCCTATTGAGGAAATATTGTTAGATGTGCCATGGTATTATTCTAACATAATAATCCCCAGTAGGCGGCGACTTTTAATATTAAAAGTAGAATATATGGGCATGCCCTGAATCGTACTTTTCTTATTAAATCCAGCAGCTCCTTCACTCTTCGAAGATACTTGACATGTCAAGGTCCTTCGTCTAGTCCAGGGCTCTGCGAGACATCTTAACAGGCACTCTGCATAAAGAAGTTCTTAGTACATCTGTCGGTAACATGTTATGCAGACACTTGTAATTAAAAGGTTTAAACACCGCCCCGAGTTTCTTGAACCTCTTATAAAGGTCAGAGGCAGTCGAAGAAATAGTATAGGTCATGACCATATTTTTGATTCGCGTTCGCCCGATATATCGTCACTGTGTCATGACATTTGAGACTTTATATTAAAGACCCCACACCAAGAGTACCTTAACAGAACTTTATCACCGGTTAATATAACGGTCAGGACAGTCGAGCCTCTATAGTCTTGTGCTAATTTATGCTTGCCCAGTGTCATGACATGTTCGGAGCCTCATTTAAGACCCTATACCCATTAACCCATGTGTATCCCTAAACAACTGATCCACACGACAGGCCAACCTGGATGGCCAAACGGAGACTTAGAAGACTTCACGCTGCTACAAATAATAATAGATACCAAGAAATACCAGTGACGAGGTATAAAAGTTAGAGTCTCAATATATATTGACTCTGCCTAAATATACACCAGTACGTCGGTGTTAGTAAAATAGTTAGAGTCCCAATATATCGACTCTGCCAAATTCACACCAGTGTGTTGGTGCTAGTAAACTAGTAAGAGTCCTAACATATTGACTCTGTCTAAACTTACCCCAGACGCCAGTGAATAAAAATAGTTAGAGTCTCAACTATTGACTCTGTATTATTTTCACTAATACGCCAATGCATAAAATAAGTAGAGTCCACCTTAGTGACTTAGACCAAATCCTCGTCGAATGTACAAGTGCTATAGTATTGCATACATGTTGAACAAACACCTTACTTTGTACAATTCATAAGTGCATCTATCATATGTATTTTTCATGATTTTAAGAGGCAAGCTATAACTTATCAAATACCTAAGCTCCTTTTAGATCCTCGAACGTGCTAGGACAGTTATTGTTGTATAAATAATTATCATTTGATCATGTATACCTATTTATGATTATCTAAGTAAGAGTTAAGCTAAATAAAACTGTTCTTAAAATTACACTTGGTGTTATATGTATCCTCTATTGTCTTCTATGCATGTATTTGTATGATCTTGGAATTCCCCAGTCAGGTAGAACTCACCACGACCAATAAGCAAACCTGGTAAAAACCCTGGTATAACAAATGTATACAGATATTGTTCAAGAAACTGATTGTCTGTCATATGAGCCACACAGGGTTTGATGGAAGAAACTCACTATTGTCTGTTCTATCCAGTTGTTGGTAAATTGTAATGTTCTCATCTTCATTATTCAGTTATTATGATTATCTTGTAGCGAAACATATTGTTAACCCCTTCAGGATTATGACGTATTTTGACAGTATTTTTCTGGCTTTTGTTAGACGATTCTATTCAGATTAGAAAGGGTATATGGAAGTCAGAGACGAAATCGAGATAGTCTTTACCCTTTTATTTCCCACAGATCCTTCCTAAGCTGTATAAGATCGTCCAATGATACCCAAAATAAACTGTCAAAGTGCAACAAAATCCTCAAAGGGTTAATTATAACATTTTGAAATTAATTTGGGGCAGATATGATAGTTTCACACTCCCATGACCAACACACTCCCATGACTAACACACTTCCATGACCAACACACTCCCATGACCAGCACACTTCCATGACCAACACACTCCCATGACCAACACACTCCCATGACCAACACACTTCCATGACCAACACACTTCCATGACCAACACACTCCCATGACCAACACACTCCCATGACCAACACACTTCCATGACCAACACACTTCCATGACCAACACACTTCCATGACCAACACACTTCCATGACCAACACACTTCCATGACCAACACACTTCCATGACCCCCACATTTCCATGACCCACACACTTCCATGACCAACACACTTCCATGACCAACACACTCCCATGACCAACACACTTCCATGACCAACACACTTCCATGACCAACACACCACACACTTCCATGACCCACGCACTTCCATGACCAACACACTTCCATGATCAACACACTTCCATGACCAACACACTTCCATGACCCACACATTTCCATGACCCACACACTTCCATGACCAACACACTCCCATGACCAACACACTCCCATGACCAACACACTTCCATGACCAACACACTTCCATGACCAACACACTTCCATGACCAACACACTTCCATGACCAACACACTTCCATGACCCACACATTTCCATGACCCACACACTTCCATGACCAACACACTTCCATGACCAACACACTTCCATGACCAACACACTTCCATGACCAACACACTTCCATGACCAACACACCACACACTTCCATGACCCACGCACTTCCATGACCAACACACTTCCATGACCAACACACTTCCATGACCAACACACTTCCATGACCAACACACTCCCATGACCAACACACTTCCATGACCAACACACTTCCATGACCAACACACTCCCATGACCAACACACTTCCATGACCCACACACTTCCCTGACCAACAGATACCCTTTGGTATCTCTCCTAAATGAGGATCAAGTAGCTTGTAAGAAGCGGAGTGTTTGAAGGAACTGAGAAACTTCTTGAGAAACATTTACAACAGGCAGGGAAAACATTTCTGAGGAACAAGGACTTGACAGGGAAATATTAGCATGGAGTGAAGCCATTTTAAAAGATATTTAAGTAAACCTAAATAAATATATTCAACGACTTGTGAAAAAATGTATTGCTAAGGAAATATTATGAAAGTACCTGTATAAGTATGCATGACAGCTATTTCAAAACTAAGGTTGTGGTATGAAAACGGGCATATCCTATGTCTGACTGTTTACGAACCCATTGTATGTAAAGTAACAGCCAAATAGAGACTTTTGGTCATATTCATGTTAATGTGCTGGCACAAGATCTAATTCTACATATTCTGAATACAGACGCTAATTGTATATTTGGATTATGTGGGAAAGCAAAACAAATATATAATACATACATTAATAATATATACATATAATACATACATTCATTTTCTGCTCATGGGTATGTTCTTATTCAACTGAATGTTATTGGAATCTATCCTTTAACTCAAACCAAAATGTGTCTCAGATTTGTAGTATACATTGTTCAAAGTCTGGTTGTGACAAAAATACAGACACAAACAAATAAACACAAAAAAGAGTAATTTGAATTATTTAAGATGTACAAATCTGAATAAGGGTGAAATAAATAATTAAGACTCGAATTTGTCTCAACAGTGAAAAACTATACATTATGATGTATTTTATTTATTTTTCTATGTGATTGAGGGAGGTAAAAGGCAGAACTGCCTATAGCGAGTGTCTCCCCCATAGTTGAAAGAGTGACAGGGCCAAAATCAAGGGATGTTCGAGCCAAAATGCCTGGACACACAGAGTTTGAAGCAATTTAAGTCATAGGAAGAGGGAAAGACAGATTCTGGGAGAGAGTTCCAGAGCTCAGCTCTTGAGTAGAAGAAAGTTTGAGAGTAATGTTTCACTCTTGGGTTGGAGAGTTGCACAGAGTAGGGGTGGGATTGGGTTGCAAGACGGGTACCACGTGCCCTACGTAAAGGAGGTGGTATACACTGGGAAAGTTCTGAGGAACACTGATTATTATAGTAGCGATAGAATAGCGAGAGAGATGCAACATTGCGGCGGACAGAGAGAGATTGCAGAGAGTTAGTGAGTGGACGGGAGTTAATGATACGAAAGGCCTTCCTTTCAACTTTGTCTAGGAGAGCGGTGTGAGAGGACCCTCACCACACATGTGAACAATACTCAATACAAGGACACACTATGCCCCTGTACAGAGCAAGAAGCTGCGCAAGGGAAAAGAACCCCCTAAGGCGGTTGAGCACACCCAGCTTCTGGGAGGCTGCCTTAGCAAGACTGGTAATATGGTCCCTCCAACTGAGAGCAGAAGAAAAAGAGACACCAAGAATATTGAGAGAAGATGAAGGATTGATTTTTGTATTGTTGAAGAATAAGGGATAGTCCGCTGGGAGATCCTGACGGGTAGATAGATGGAGAAATTGGGTTTTGGAAGCATTAAAGGTATTGTTATTCATTAAAGCATTTGTGATTTTGAATATCGAAAATAAAGTCACATTATTGCATACATGATCACAGTGATACAATGCGTAGGGTGTGAGAACAAATGAAAAATATAATACAAACAAACAAATCAAATAATATACAAATAAGAATAAAAACATTCCTACTGTAGTAGTAGTATACGAATTAGGATAGAAAATAGGACTTACTTTGATTAAGAACCAGTGATTTTTTTTTGTTATTATAGTTGGAAATCGGACAAAACACATATCAAGTAAGAAAATAACGGACAATTGAAAACGCTTATGGAAAGAGGAAAAAGTAAATTGCGGACGCATATTTCATGAAATGAAGTGAAATATGTGAATTGCATTGTACGGGCAGAAATGAAAAGCAGAACTGTGAAAAATAGCGAAGTGAGGTAGTGTTTAATTGACTATATATTTAGAGCAGCAACAAATCCAACAATCAAGAATGAGAGAAGAGATTATGAGAGGTTAGGATTCATAGACACGAGCAAATCTGAGGGGCAATCAAATACAAGGATATAATAATTCCAAGAATGTATGAAAAAGTAAGAGTACCAGAAACATTTGAAGAAAAAAAAACCCAGTGAGGAACGAAAATATTTGAGGAACAAGAGAACATAGGACGCACAATTGCCAAGTGAGAATTAAAGACAAAGCAAGCCGTCCGAGGGAAAACAATTTGTGAGGAATGAAGCTCTGCAAGTTTTTTTTTTTTTTTTTTTTTTTTTTTTTTTTAATAAGGTGAACGAAGGGTGAAAGGAGAGATCCCAGATTGGGAAGGAAGAGAAAGTAGGAAAGATGAAAGACAGTAGAAGAGAAAAGTTAGTGGGCCGGCCACCTTGCTATTTTTATTTATTAAAGTTAGTTTTTATGGCAAGTTATATAGGTGCTGAGGGCTAGGAATTGATTAAAATATGATTTCTAAGTGATTGATAGTAGTTGCTTAAATATTATTCGTTATTTGTAGATCTATCTACTATGTTATATTGAGGAGGAGGGAGGTTGTTTATTTCGAAGTATTTCTTAAAGTCATATTTATCTTTCAACTCTCTCCAACGCCAGTTATCATGTTCTTGCTTTTCTCTGGCTATCTCATAGAGGCCTATGCAGAAAAATCCGGTTTTGGCTGTTTCATGTTCTCTGATCATTTTGGCTACAGGTCTGCTGTAGTCTATTAGATCAGTATCTGCAGTTATGCTTTTCAGGTTAGACAAGTCCAGTTGTTTGTATGTTGCATCCCGGTTTGCTGTTTCTTCTTGTTCTTGTTCCTGTTTGGTTCTCAATCTTGTGTGTTTCGGGGAGGGAGGTGAAGGAGTTGTTATAGTTTCTTCTTCCTCTTCGTAGTCATCTTCTTCTTCTTTTTCATCTTCCTCCTCGTATTCTGCAAGATTAATTTCTTCTTCATCAGCTTCTTCTTGGATGATGGGTGTGTGTTCCTTTCTTGATGTTTTCTTATTTCTACTATATTTTGTAGAAGGCTTCAGAGCGTCAGTAGGGATCTTGATTTTTGGTATATTATTGTAGTCAAGAAGCAGTGGAATCATACGGCTTAGTTGATGTTTGTTGGATCCAGAAAGTGCCACTGCAGTTTGAACACACGCATACATTTTTGCATTAATGTCGTGTTCATAATTTTTGCTGTGTTCTTTCTTGGTAACTTTGACGATAGATCCCTTTGTTCTGCTGCCAGTTGGTCCCGTGACTTTGTGTGCTTCTTGTCCTTTCCTTCCTCCTCTGACATTGAACTCGACCTTTTCGCCATTTTCCAGGGATCTTTTAGTGTTCTGATGATGTTTAATTCCTGAAAAATTGACAAATATGTCTTGTTCATTGTCTTCACGAGTTTTGTAGCCAAAACCACGTTTATGATTGTACCACTTCACAGTCCCTATGATTTTGGTGTTCATGGTGTCTGTGAAATTGTGTGGTCTTGGCAGCCTTTCCTGAAGTCTTTTGTGGCATGTTGCACCGCAATCAGAAGGGTCAGTGGATTGCTCTGCAAGTATGAAGTAGTCCATTCATTATAAGTTGACCAGAAATTTTAACCACTAACCTCTATAACTCAAGAACGATTAGAGTAATCGAGCTAATATTTTTACCATTCAGGAAGAGTCAGCCAGGGAGGAGTTGTGGAAATCTATAGCCCATTTGCTTTGGTCCTTTTTGAGATACAGAGATTAGGAGTCACAATTTCTGGCCTACCTATAATTAACAGGGCATATGTTACATGACTGACGAAATGCAAGTACCAACAAGGAACGAATGGTGTGAACGACGAACACGTACAAGGAAGGCAACTGATGCTATAGGGTTAATATGTGAGGAAGGCAGAAATGTGACGACTGACTAATTGTAAGTAGTAAACTTCTGTGAAAACATGTGTAGGAAAAATTTGACTTGGAATTATGAAATTTGAAGAAGAAAGACGTAGGGGGAATGATACCCTATGAGGAACAACCCCTTGTTAGGCAAAATATCATGGGAATAATTCTCACCAACGGTCGCCTAGAGACGCAGGACCCCTTGTGAAGAATGATGCTTTCTGAGAAACTAAGATGGGTGTGAAAAAAGGTAGTGAGAAGGTCCGGGTGGTGGTGACGATGACAAGCGAGGGGGGACTTGTGGCGGGGAGGAGGGCTGGAAACTCGTATACTTCTTTACCCTTTAAAGATTATAACGCATTTTGACAGTTTATTCTGGCTATCATTAGACGATATTAACCCTTTCAGCATCATGACGTAACTCTTATCATATTCTGGTTAGCATTAGACAAATTTCTTTAGCTTATGATCTACCTTCAGGACTCAAAGGGGTAAATACGATCTCAATAAACCTTCTGAATAAAGAAAGTTCTTCTTAAACTGCATACAATCGTCTAAATTAGCCAGCATAAAAAGTAAAACTGTATTGTGGTGTTGAAGGAGTTAAACAGCTTATGAAGGATTTTTGGAAAATCTATGGGCAAAGATTTCTCAATTAACCCTCTGAGTTCCACATACCCTTCCTAATCTGAGTAAAATCATCAAATGCGCTAGAATCTTTAAAGGGAATTTAGTGTAGTTAGGTAGTTAGAAGGTCCGGGCGGTAGTGACGATGACAAGCGAGGGGGGGGGGGGGGTGGCCATTGGGACGAGGAAGGGGAGGACTGGAAACTCGTAAACTTCCTAACTTAGTGCCACTTTTACAACAAAAATCCATGTCCTCCACAGGTTTGGTCTGAGGCCATTCACACTTTACATGACGGGTATAAATGTGTATAGTATGATGCTGCTCTTTCATTAATCTGCATTGGAAATACATCTATAACATCAAGCAGAAAGAACAAATATATACAAACATAACAAACATACTTTATCAGCAGGATTTTTCGGACGACGATCTCTTTAGATGAAGCTTATAATTATACAAAATGTGGGCTAGACAGCAAACAACGAGTATGAAAATCTACAGTTTTAAGAAGCGTAGAGCTAATGCATATAATTTTGCTGGTACTACATACAAGAAAGTCACAACATTAGACATGCAACAACATTTATGCAATAGTACAACTCACACAAAGAAGCCTACTTGTGGCCGGCGGCAGAATAAAATAAATTGTAAAGCAAATCTATGAAAGGGAATTATGAGAGAACCTGCATGTTAGCCTGTGGTGGTACTGCTTCTGACGTGCAAAATGTGCACCACACCACACGGTAAAATCAGAAACGAAATTTGTTTGCTGTCAATAATTCTATGTGAGGCTGACAGGTGAGGGATCGGTGTTCAATACAGAGGTTAAAACAATCACCAGTAGCTGATAATACCGTAAGTCTTTCATGGTAGACAAAACAAACATTGTATTATCGTGTTTTCATCAGGAAATATTTGGTGATGTATCAGTGTTTTGAAGAGTCGGAATCAGGTATGAACATTTAATGGTGCTCATCAAAACAATACAAACAATTATTTACATTGTTGTTCTATGTTTGAATCTGAATGAATATAAACTTAAATGTCAACTACGGAGAATATAATATGTTGTTATAGGATACAACCAACGAACTTGAAAACGAATCGAACCATTAAAGTTGGGAACTCGAAAATAGGGCAATACTATTTTGAAATATGTTCCATTTTGCAGTAGCTACCTAAGATTGGCCCCATGTTTTCAAAGGCCGTAAACTATAGTCCATGCAGTTTAATAACCCGAAAGTTTGTTATGGCAACGCTGATATCGATGGTTGAATATGAGTCAGTAGTTATGGTCCGGAGGGAACAGCAGGAATATTTTAACAGAGAGGACAACTAATCACGGTACTTATAATATATATATATATATATATATACTGTATATATACTGAACAAATAGAGTTCATCGCGTTGGGTATTTTATTATTATATGCGTATGAAGCAGACAAAGTGCAAAGCTGCCTGTATCAATTTTCAACCGCCCCCCAAAACAAAATAAATAAATAAATAAATAAATACAAATAAATAAATAAAAACAAGATAAAACAAGATGAGAGTGATAAAGAGCCAATTTCAAGGTACGTTAGAGTCACACTGTCTGGACACACTGAGCTTGCAGCAGTTTAAGTCATAGAATGAGGAAAAGACAGATTGATGGAGAGTGTTCCAGAGCTTACTTGTTGAGGTTCTGGGTAATCATATAAACGAATGCGTATTGCAGTATCGCTTGTTTGCTGTTTGTCATTGGATTGTGTGTTTATTTTACTAATTACGTAGTGTGTAATAAAGGCACACACAAAAGACACACACACACACATCCACACACACACATCTACACACACACATCCACACACACACACACGCATACGAAAACTCAAAATCATGTATATAAACTAACACACATAAACACACATGCAGATAAATACGTACAACACAAACACATTACTTCCAACCCCCAAATACACACACACACACACACACACACATACACACACACACACACACACACCCTTATATTTCCTTTCCCCGAGTTAAGGTAAGTGGATGCTACAAACTCACCTTCCGTGCTGCATATCGGACTCTGAGGGACAAGTACAATGCATATTGAGCGGCCCAACAAATTGAATCATCCGTATATATTTGTACGCCAAGGAAATTCTACGGAGGAGAAATTGTCTGTTCGTGTCTTTCATTTTTGTCTTCGTTTGTAATTACTCTCTCTCTCTCTCTCTCTCTCTCTCTCTCTCTCTCTCTCTCTCTCTCTCTCTCTCTCTCTCTCTCTCTCTCTCTCTCTCTCTCTCTCTGTAGTCTAGCAGGATTTGTCTCTCTACATCAAAATATACTCTATATAGTATCCATTGTTTTTCCACCTGCGAGCGGCTGGATAGTTCGTTTAATTGACCACTTGCGAGTTTCAGGCTACAATGAAAATGGCCTGTAAACATCGATATATAGAAGAATTACCAGTTAACATCAGGTTTTAGTGAGTGTATATATACTGTACATAAATTACAAATTAAAAAAGCTTTATATCATCATAAACTCATAATATTGTTGTATTTACACCTAGTGTCATTGTTTACAGCTCGAACTTCCTTATAGCCTGAAACTCGCAAGTTACATTGAAATCAGTAGGATATATTGTTGGGGCGAGATCCTTATTTATTATCATATTCTCCTATCCTGTAGGGCCAATGAATTTTAGAATGAAGCCATGACTGTATGGAAGGGACGGGACCAAATGATCTGTGTATGTAGTATATACCATAGTCCATACATACAATTCTATGTAATCAGCGCATTTTACTTTCCCCACTCGCACGCCTAGGAGGCAGATTGACCCATTGGTATTCTGTTCACGAAAGGTTGGGTGGGCATCTTTTCCTTAGCTTGTTTTGGAGTCCTACTTCTCTCTCTCTCTCTCTCTCTCTCTCTCTCTCTCTCTCTCTCTCTCTCTCTCTCTCTCTCTCTCTCTCTCTCTCTCTCTCTCTCTCTCTCTCTCTCTCTCTCTCTCTCTCTCTTTGTATGTGTATAAAGGAGATAAAAGGCAAAGTTGCCCGTAACAAGTGTCTCCCCCAAAGTTGAAAGAGTGATAGTCGCTATTTTAGACGTGTTTATTATTATATTTGTTTTACTATATTTTATTGTATTTATATATTTATTTGTTGGTGTATTGGAAAGAAGTGTGGAAAGCTTGTTTAGTGTAGTGAAATGAATAGGAGGAAGTGTTTGTGAGAGCTAGTTGTATTACTCTCTGTGTAGCTGAGATACAAACAGAAACAGTGAGGGAAACTAGACATATGAAACAGGAGTTCCAGCAACCCTTTCAACTTCACCTCATAATAAAACAATCGTGAGTGGTCAACAGATCTCTTGTTGAAATATCTTTGAAAATTTGACAGAATGAATATATACACTAAATGAGGAGGAACACTTTATTGGCAACGTTTCACAGATAGCTTCTTCAGGTCACTTATGAAGAAGCTATCTGTGAAACGTTGTCAATAAAGTGCTCCTCCTCATTTGGTGTTTTTGTTCAACATATAGCTTACTTTTGGCTTGCCTGTATAATTCCTTGTTGTCATTAAAATTATATTTCTTTTAATGGGTGGACAAATTCCTTGCCGTGAATGCTTGACTGGAGAAGAATACCCACCTGACACAATACAAATGTTTTCTGTCATATGGGTATTATTCTCCATCTATTTCACGTCACCACACTTGAGTCCTGCCACCACCTCCCGGCCACTCCAGCCCAGAATACAAAACCCAACATTGAGGGTGAAGCGACGGTCATCAAAACTTTGAGTCGGACACTTTAGGACGGGTTTAGTGGACGTTCTGTGTTGGGTGGAGGCGGAACGAATTTTGGGTTTATCTCGTTCAGTAATGGTGACGTCCTTTAATATTTTTCTGGCAACTATTAGACAATGAAACGGCTGCAGACTACCTCATTAAATCCTTCCTAAGCTGAATAAAATCTTCTAATAGTGCCCAGACTATGATGGAAAGGACGTCACCGGTTCGCATATGGTGTAGAAGAGTGCCAACGCGTACAAGAGATTTGGGATGATCGCAAGAGTAAATGTACATATTGCTTGAACAGGGTCACATTCAGACCTGACGTGGGGCCCATGACTGTCGTGAAAGCCGCAGCGAGGAGCAGCTCAAGGACATGATGGCGGCACGCGAAGTACAGGAGATCTTTCTTGAGCTGCTGTTCAATCAGGACACAAGCCCCGTTGTTCCGGCCAGTGTTGGAGGATGTCGTGTCAAACGATATCCCACCGATACGCTCAGTAAGGTCCCAGTCTTCGAGTGCCCCGACAACTGCTTTGGCCATCTCAGAGCCCGTTCCGTTCGGCAGCTTGGGGACGTTGAGGAGCTGCACCGTTCCATTGCCTGAGACCAGAATGGGAAGTCGCTCGACGTTCTCCTTGGTCGTAAGGTCTTGCATCAATTTCCCATCCCAATGAACAATGAGCGTGCAGCCCCCCCCGTAGCTCCTCCTTGAGTGCCACACAAGCATCCGTCCGGTGTTTCCGCCGATGCCGCCGGATTGAGCTGCGGTTGATGTTCAGCTCGGAGACGTCATGGCCGAGCGAGTGGGCTGCCGCCGACAGGACATAAACCGCTTCCTGGTCGGTCATCTTGGTGCTGTCCAGACACGCTGCCACACTTGGCGTGATCACGTTTGTCATAGCTCTCCTGGGTCGCTTTGGAGGTCTCGCTTCTCCGTCTCCGCTCTCCTCGTCAGCGGTCTCATCTGCAGAGGTGGACGACGATTCCAATGCCACTGGGGTCATGGACGTGCTGGCTTCATCCTCCGCGCGCTGCCTCTGTCTCTCCTGCAGCTCACGGCGTTGAGCGGTGCGGGCCTCCACGGCAGCTAACCGTGTGTCAACAGATCCCAGCTGTCCACGGCGGCTGGGTTCGCGCTGAGCTAGCAGAAATGCCTTATCCTCCTCATTCGTGAGGACGTCCAGGGCATTGGTGGCGGCGACATCGAAGAGATTCTTCGTCCGCTTCTTGAAAGCTTCCTCACGCACAGCTTGAGAGCCAGCTCGCCCCATGTTCCGCTTGACGTTTCCAAACTCCTTATGGAGTTTTCCAATTTTTGCCAGGATGGTGTCCTTTCGCTGGAATGGGATCCTGGCCTTCAACAAGAGCTCAATGACAATTTTCATGACATCGTTGGCCGCCTCCCGCACAGACTTCTTCTCGACCTCGATTCGGTATATCAACAGTCCCAGCACTTCTTCTTCCGAGGGAAGTTGAGACCCGGCAATGTTTTGCAACGGACCAATCAAATAGCGATGGTTCACTGCTGCCATGCTTGATAGAATGATAGATTGATGAGTGATGACTCAACCTGAAAAGAAAAACATTTGTTAGGGGGGCGGTGAGAAGAACGAGTAATACACATGACACATAATACACAAACACACAGATCGATGTATCACATCAAAAGAGATGATTGGACATTATAGGAGCGTTTCAAAGTTCAGCACAGGCCGATATGTCGTCGTTCTAATGTCAGCCGCCCCGAGAAACTGAGGCTAAACTTCAAGGTCGATGAGGGAGGGGTAAATGTTGTTGGAATTTGAAAAAAACTTCACCAGGAGAGTTTACTCGAATATTACAACAAATTCCGGGGGTTGGAGCTTAAAATAAATGAATTCGAAAATTTACCCCTCACGAAGGACCACCCTACTCTTCACTGTCTATAATGTACTGTACACCTCTTCACTGTCAATATGTACTGTACACCTCTTCACTGTCAATATGTACTGTACACCTCTTCACTGTCAATATGTACTGTACACCTCTTCACTGTCAATATGTACTGTACACCTCTTCACTGTCAATATGTACTGTACACCTCTTCACTGTCTATATGTACTGTACACCTCTTCACTGTCAATATGTACTGTACACCTCTTCACTGTCAATATGTACTCAATAATGAACTTCTTTCTCGTACTATTTGAGGCTCTGTCGCATTGGCACCGGACACTAGATCCAAGGTAGATTATGTTAGGTAGTTTAAGGGGGGTGACCTGTTTTGTGTTATTTCTGTCCTTTTCTCTTTCTCTGGCTTGTATCCATTCGGCTCCATTCAACCAACTATTTTAACACGTTTATCCCCATCTAAGTGTCGATTTCTTCCTGGCGAGCGATAGCGAGCCAGTATTATATGAAGAAATCCGGCTTCGCCGGAGAAATTTTTCTATCGAAAAATGTACAAATTTAGCCTGCTGTCAAACAAAAATAAAAAATATGATGGCTCGCTACCGCTCACCAGTAACAATTTGACACCTGGATGGGGATAAACGTCTGAAAAACAGTAGGCTAAATGGGGCCAAATGGATACAAGACAGAGAAACATAGAAAAGGACAGAACAAAAACAGGTCACCCCCCCTTAATTCGTTAGGAACTTATGTTAATCCTTTGAGTACGAGCGACGTGTGTTATATTTTTTTCTAGCTGTATTTAGACGATATTATGCAGCTTAGGAAGGAACTGTGGTAGTTGAAAGGGTTGGTTGAAATAGTTTGAAGTCTTATTAATGCTAGAAGTCGTTCCTAAGCTGAATATAATCGTCTAATTGTTGGCAGAAGATGATGAAAAGAACGTCCCTGGTACTGAACGGGTTAAGATCTACGAAACAATAATTGCTCGTAAAAATTGACGGCCAAATGATCGTCTGACACCACCTTCAACATTCACATGCAAATCCGATTGTGTGGAATTTATGATTTAAGGGAGGTAGTACTCGTTTTTTCTGGACCCCCTTCTCCCTCATGTTTAGCAAATTTGCTTTGAGGTTTTAAGACGTTCGTTCGGTTAGTTAGGCGATTTTAAGACCTTTCGCCTAATTTTTTTATCATTATTAAGACCTTTCGTGCCCTTTAGGTGTCGATTTTTTCCTGGCGAGCAATAGCGACCCTCTAATTTTAGAAGGAAGCGGCCTTCGACCGAGACATTTTTCTACCGAACAATGTACACATTTATCTTGAAAGGGGGTCTGGGGGGTCTTTTTCTAAGTGTGATGAAAGTCTAGCGAGGAAACTCAAAAATATATAAATAAATAAATAAATATATAGACCAAAAACCAAGCACTTCCCCCTTAAATATTTTAGTAAACCCCTATAAACCGCTTTGCTTCAATAGCAGTACAGTATACTGTAGGTGTATTGTTGAATATAGTACAAAGTACAAAGTACAAAGTACAAAGGAAATCAAGCAACAACAGATCTAGTGACCCTTCTAGGTTGCTTGTCCTCCAAAACACTGAGGATCAAGTGTCCAAACAGTGGTTTAGAGTGGGTAAGGGAACATTGGAAAGGGAATTACTGCCCTGGAACTAATGTCCGTGGCAGGATTAGGAAGTTAGTAGAGGACAGATGGGTTAGTAACTGAGGGGGGATAAAATAAAGTTATTCATTTACAAACGCAGTCAGTCGCGGGTTTGATGAGAGATATTTGTCTAGGCAGAGTTTAAATGAATCAACGGTGATGCAGTCTATAACGTCTCGGGGAAGCCCATTCCACAAGTTGACAACTCGATTGAAGAAGAAATTCTTAGATTCATGCGAGTTAAAAGATTTACCCAATAATTTTGCAACCGTTTCCCCGCGTGTAATTAGATTGGTCGATAGTGAAGTACTTACTACAGTTCATATTGTCGATGCCTTTGATGATTTTGAACACTTGAATTAAGTCACCTCTTAATCTGCGCTGGGTTAAAGGAAATAGATTTAATTCTCTAAGACGCTCTTCGTATGGTTTGTTCTTTAGGCTAGGTATCATTTTGGTAACTCTACGTTGAACTCGTTCTAGCTTGTTTATATCTTTTTGGTAATAAGGGCACCAGGATTGAACGCAGTATTCCAGAAGAGGGCGGACTAAGGAATTGTAAAGGGTTAGGATAACTTCTTTGGATTTATGCTCAAATGACCTGCCTATAAAGCCAATTATTTTGTTTGCCTTCTTAACAACTTCTGAACATTGTTGACTCGGTTTTAGGTTACTCGATATTGTTACTCCCAGATCGGTTTCTCTGTTTACATTCTTAAGCTGAGTGCCATTCATCGAATAGTTTGCTTTCTCATTTAGGTATCCGACATGTAGTACTTTACATTTATCCGCATTGAAACTCATTTGCCAAATTTGGGCCCAACATGACAATTTATCTAGATTGTGTTGCATATCGTCAACTTGTTCTTTTGAGAGTACGCTATTTGCAATTTTTGTATCGTCAGCAAATTTTGAGATTGTACAGGTGAGACCCTCATCTATGTCGTTGATGTAAATTAGAAAGAGAATTGGTCCTAGTACCGATCCCTGGGGTACCCCGCTACTTACATTGGTCCATTTAGATGCCTTACCGTTTATGACTACCCTTTGCTTTCTGTTGCTGAGCCAATTTTCTATCCATTTCAACACACCGTCTTGTATTCCATGCGCTTTTAGTTTTAGCAGTAAACGTTTGTGGGGAACTTTGTCAAAGGCCTTTTGAAAATCAAGGTATATAATATCTACAGCTTTACTCTCATCGTAGAGGTTGAGGATATCGTGGAAGAAGTCTAAGAGGTTTGTTAAACAGGAACGTTTTTTACGAAAGCCGTGTTGAGTATCTTTAAGTATGTTATTTTCCTCTAAGTGATTTACGAGTCTGTCTCGTATGACCGTTTCTAGCATTTTACATACAACTGAGGTTAAGCTAATTGGACGATAGTTACTGGGTAGGGATTTGCTGCCTTTTTTGAATATCGGTGTTACGTTGGCTAGCTTCCACTGATCAGGCATAGTTCCAGACTGCAAGGATTTATTGAATAGTAATGTCAGTGGTTTGGAGAGCTCATCCTTACCTTCCTTTAGAACTCTAGGCGAGATTGTATCAGGTCCTGGCGTTTTATTTACCTTGAGTTTATCTAAACAATTCAATACTTCTCTCTCTGTAACGGTGATATTGCTTAGAACATCTAAATTATCAATCTGAATCGGCGATGGTTTAGGGATATCACTGAGGTCTTCTGTTGTAAAAACTGATGCAAAGAAGGTATTGAGGGCATTACTCATTTGTACTTCGTCTTTGGTGTACTCCATTTTCATCGACTAACGGTCCAACAGTTGAAGTTACTACTTTTTTCTTTCTGATATAACTATAGAATTCTTTCGGGTTTGTTTTACTTTGATTCGCAATATGTAACTCTAAGGTCTTTTTACTTTGCTTAATTAACTTTTTGGCTTTGCGTCGTAGCTCTACAAATTTCACCCGTTCTTCGTCATTTTGTGAGGATTTTAATCTATCATTAGCAAATTTTTTTAGCAAGCAGGCAGTTTGAAATATCTTTATTCCACCATTTGGGCTTATTATTATGGCCTGGACGCCGTATTTTCGATGGTATGCAGTCTTGCACTGCTTTTAGGTAAGTGGTTTCGAATAACTTCCAAGATGTATTTATGTCGTTATTGTTAATTAAAAAGCTCCACTCAGTTTCTTTAAACATAGCTCTAAGTTTATGGAAGTTTTCTTTCTTGAAATTAGGGACTTTTTCGATGCTACTATTTGGTTCGTTACTAGTAAACTTTAAAGTGAAAGTTATCGTACGATGGTCGCTGTTACTGAATTCATCACCAACATTCAAATTCTCTATCAATTCTTCTTTTGTTGCAAGTACAATGTCAAGAACGTTATTACCACGGGTCGGCGTTCGAACAAATTGATAAAGCGAACTCTCTTGCAAGTTCGTATACAAGTCATGTCCGGAGTGTGAAGTAAGAGTATCGCCCCACTTGGTCACAGGTAAATTAAAGTCGCCAAAAATTACGGTATCTTGTGAGTTACTTACATCTGCAATTTGTTCGTAAATTTCTCGGTCAGTTTGCACTGATTGAGCTGGAGGTCTGTATATTAACACAAGTATTATTTGTGTACCTTTATTATTCTTTATTAGCACAAAAGATGTGTCGACGTTCACAATTTGAGGTTATGACACGAGGGTCGGGTTAAGACTTTCATTGATATAAAATAAAACGCCACCTCCATTTTTATTTATTCGGCTGTTCTCAAACATTACATAACCAGGAAGTGAATACTCTGCTAAAAAGTCTCTATCTTCTGTATTGAGCCAAGATTCTGTTATGCCAATCACATCATAATTTTCTGTAAACACTAGTTCCTCTAAATCTGAAAATTTATTGCGTATGCTACGAGCGTTTGCATAGAAAACCTTTAAAGTTGCAGTTTTAGAACTCACAGAACGTTCTTTCATCAAATTTTTGGTTCTGGTCGGATCTACATTTACATTCATGGCTGTCCTCGGTCCTCGGTCGTTATCCCTGGCGGTTTTGAATTTGGGTCGTGTTGGTGGAGCTTTATCCAAATTCGCGGTTCTTGACGGATTAGTTTTGAATTCCTTTGTAGGTTGCCGTCCTCGCTGTCTTCGGTCCTCCTTCCTGGTTGTCCTGTGCTGAGTCGATTTCTTCTCCGAAAATCCTTCACCGCATCGTTGAGAAGACGCCCAAAACGTGCTGCTCCCACCTGGTTCAGATGAACTCCATCGTCCGAAAACAAATAGTCATCGTAGTAGAAATTGTCCCAGGTGTCGACGAATCCCACGTTCTCCTTCCTGCAGAGGTTTGCTAGACAACGATTTGTGCTGGTGGCTATGTTGTAAAATCGGCTCTCTACACCGAGCCGGGGGACGATTCCTGAGACGATGATCCTTGATGACTTCTCCTTAAACGACTTGATCAGCTGCTGGTACTTTAAAAGCAAATCTTCCGACCGGGTTCGCTGTACATCGTTGGATCCAACGTGGATGACGTACATTGTATTAGCAGGGGCCAGCTTTGATACTTCGTCAACTGCTGCAACTACGTCGTCCACACCACCACCAGGGATACAAAAATTATTTAAGGGGACAGTGGCTGTTTGTTTAGTCTATTAATTCATGTATTCATATATTTTTTTAGTTTCCTCCCTAGACCTTCATCAAGCTTAGAAAAACACCCCCTAGATCCCCCCTCAAGATATATTTGTACATTTTTCGGTAGAAAAATGTACCGGCCAAAGGCCGATTCCTCCTAAAATCGACAACTAAATGGCAGGAAGGGTCCTAATATTGACAAAGAAATGGGATGAAAGGTCATAAAATCCCAAAACGTCTTAACATCTCAAAACTAGTGGGGCTAAACATTAGGGAGAAGGGGTTCCACAAAAACGGTCTGTCTCCCTTTAAACATATTTTAATATTTTATGAAGCGTACATCATGTAATTATCATTGCTGGACGTTCTTTGATAATTATGAACCCTCTGAGGATTATGATGCGGTTTGACAGTATATTTTGCCTATCATTAGACGATTTTATACCGATTTTAACGGGCCCACTTTTCACCAAACCCCGTTCTCATATAGCTATTTCTTGTAGTTCATATCTATGTAGTTTGTACACTATATCCACATACATACACACACACAAACACACACACACACACACATACATACATCACACACACACAGACACACACATATACACAGACGTTGACACACACACACACATACAAACATCACACACACACAGACACACACATATACACAGACGTTGACACACACATACATACATCACACACACAGACACACATATACACAGACGTTGACACCCACACACACATACACACACACAAACACACACATACATACATCACACACACAGACACACACATATACACAGACGTTGACACACACACACACACACACACATACATACATCACACACACATATACACAGACGTTGACACACACACACACATACACGCACACACACACATACATACATCACACACACACATATACACAGACGTTGACACACACATACATACACACACACACACACACACACACACACACACACCTGGTGATCCTGGTGATAAGTTGAGGACGTCTGGTCGTCCCTCGGTCATGCTGATGCACCACCGCCAGTAGTAGTCATCCACCGCTTGTCCCCGTCCCCAGTGGAAGACACGGGGGCAAGGGAACCAGTAGATGGACTGTCCATGGTAGACAGATCGGTAATAAAATTACCGTCTGCCCTCATCAGGGCAAGCTGATCAGGAATGCTGTTACTCAGTGCCCTGATGTCGTAGTGGGGCATTTTTGGCTGGTCAGGGACACTTTTGAGGAACCTGTCCAGCACCCTCTTGAACTGGTCAGCCGAGGAGCACTCTGCATCACACATATCTTGGCAGCGCGTTAAAGAGTGTTGGGCCCCGGTATGATATTGAGGTCATTCTCTGAGTCACCACTCTGGCCAAGGCTCTATTATTGATGTTTCCCAATTCACAGAGCTTGCCTCGCCTCTTGCTGATTTTCTCACTTATTTTCGACTCATTGTTTAAGTTTGGGACATGGCCATTTAGCATTTTCCAAACGTAGATTATGATGTACCGCTCACGCCGTCGCTCCAACGAGTACAATTCAAGTGCTTTAAGTCTTCCCCAGTAGTCGAGATGTTGCACGGAGGAGATCTTGTTTGTAAATGTACGTTGGACGCCTTCAAGTGATTGTCGTTCTCCAACTCTCCACGGGTCCCAGAGTTGGCAGCAGTGTTCGAGGATTGGCATTATTAGAGATTTGTATAATATTATCATTGATTTTTCTTCCCTTGTGGCAAACGTCCGTAGAATCCAACCCATTTGATTGCGAGCAGAACGGACTATGTCTAGGATGTGTTTGGTAAATGTTGCATCACTGCTTTAATATTTAATATTGGTCACTGAATTGATACTGTTTCCATCATAGGTTGAGTACACAGTATTTTCTTTTAGTTTGATATCAGGTCCATATCTAATGAGGTCAAATTTGCAGCTATTAAAAGAAATGTTATTATTTTCCGCCCAGTGGTACAGCACATTCAGATCCTGCTGGAGTGATGCTGCATCGTTCTCATTCTTCACTCTTCCAAACACCCGTGTATCGTCGGCAAAAGATGAAACTCGAGCCATCTGAACCTCAGCATCTATGTCTGACAAGAGTATTAGGAACAATATTGGTCCAAGAACAAAACCTTGGGGAAATCCACTGGTCACGTTTGAATCTGTAGACACACATCCACCAACTGCTACAGACTGGACTCTATCTCTGAGGAAGGCACTTATCCAACGTCCTACGCGTCCACTGATCCCGAGTTTCCGAATCTTATGGAGGAGGACGTCATGGTCGACTTTATCAAAGGCCTCTCGAAGTCAAGGTACACCACATCCAGGTTGGCTCCATCCTCCAGTGTTTGCAGAATATAGTCATGGTGCTCCAGCAATTGAGACAAACAGGACCTCCCCCCTCTGAAGCCATGTTGTCCATTGTTCATCTTATTGTTGTTTTCTAAGAAAAACACTATTTGTTTACTGATAACTTTCTCAAATATCTTAATAATGTGAGAAGTCAGTGCAATCGGTCGGTAGTTCTTGGGTAGGGATCTTGGTCCTCCTTTGTAGATTGGGGTAATCTTTGCAGTCCTCAATAACATTGGTATAGTTCCCTCTCTCATAGATGCCTTCCACAGCATGTATAGTGGGACTGAAATCTCTGAAGCGCACTCTTTCAGGAGGATTGCTGGAAATTGATCGGGTCCAGCCGCAGAGTTTGCTTTTAGCTCACCTATTGCTTCAGCAATATCACTTGGTTGGAAGTAGATGTCCTCCAGTTGAGGTGGCTGCCCAATAGAATTGAAGAAAATATCTGGGTCATTGATTCTGTGCATCTCTTTTGGCTGACTAAATACTTTTTCGTATTGACCTCTCTCACACACACACACACACACACTCCTTGAATAAATAAAGTCGGGAGTGTTGTTTTCATCTTAAAGAAACCCAACACGCTCCACTGGAATTATTCAAGCCTGTATATAAACTCGCAGCTTCGTACATACTGTACAATCTCCTCTATATATTACCTCCTTCACTCCCTCCCTCTCCTCTCTCTCTCTCTCTCTCTCTCTCTCTCTCTCTCTCTCTCTCTCTCACACACACAGTATGTTACATTTGCGCTCATTATCTTTAAAGTACTTATTTTTTAGTATATATTATACTCATACATTGTAAGGTGAGCTTACCATTTTCATATTAACATTAATGTAAAGTACAGTACATCAACCTCTTCTCATGTTTATCCACTAGATTGTAAAATATGTATTTTCATCTCATCGGGCTGCTATTCTTTTAATTACCGTTTATTATCATTATCATTATTACACATACACACACACACTTGCACACTAACTCACAGAAACACACACACACACCAGAAACTAATTAATAAGTTACCAACTTCATTTCATATTATAATCAAGGACAATACGCACGTTTTAATTGAAAGTACTCGAGTGTAAACACACATACACACACACACACACACATTAGTTCCAGGGAAGTAATTCCCTTTCCAATGTTCCCTTACCCACTCTAAACCACTGTTTGGACACTTGATCCTCAGTGTTTTGGAGGACAAGCAACCTAGAAGGGTCACTAGATCTGTTGTTGCTTGATTTCCTTTGTACTTTGTACTCCTTTGTACTTTGTACTTTGTACACACACACACACACACACACACACACACATACACACACACACACACACACACACAAATTCCTTCAAAATTACTTCAAAATGTTTTAGCCATTTCTATTTTATTAGGATGGTTGTATTAGCGATAGTAAGTTAAGTATCAACATTTTGCTTATCCTGTTTATACAGTAGTATATTTTAGATTATTGGAGAGTTACATATATTAACATAGATACAGAGACTGCACAGGCATCGCAGTGCCTACTAAACAGTCTGGACTTATTTATAACATGGTATGTGCTACAAATATGGAAGGTAAGACAGAAAAACAATAGGAGAGAGAGAGAGAGAGAGAGAGAGAGAGAGAGAGAGAGAGAGAGAGAGAGAGAGAGAGAGAGAGAGAGTAAATCTAGAAAACAGACAAGTGTACTTTAGCTTTACTTGTCTATATGAGTGTAATAGTGATGATACTTTATAATGTACTAGCAGGGGTACCCGGCGTTGCCCGGGTTTAAATTCTACCATAATCACCATTACTACTACCACCACTACTACTACCATAATCACCATCATCATTCACTACTATCACAATCATCACAATACTACTACTACCATAATCACCGGCCTCGACCTCCCTGTGCCTCATTAAACGGCGACCTCGATTTCGGCCGCTAAATGACCTCCGATTTTGGATCTGACCTCATCCGTATCCCCATTTTGGGGGGCTGCGAACAACTTTAGTTCCATACACCTTTTCGATCGGAGGCCTCCTTCTGCCGCAAACTGCCATTTTTATTTTATTTTTCAATTTCGGCCTCGAAACGACTTCCGATCGTGGCCTCGCCCCCCCTATGACCTGACCTAGGTCAATTGACACCCACGTTCAGAGTTTCAGCTCCCCAGGTCCAAAACTGCGGCCGCCTATTAAGAACACACAGACAAACAGACACACGGACTGATTTAATAATATAGACGGTGTTGGACCAGTGACTTAGACAGTGAGGCTACACATTTATGATCACACTACTGAATCTAACATGGGCCTTCGTCAACACAGCCAAGATAGAATGTTTGTTGAGTTTTGATAGTTTAGTTAAACTAAAATAACACTTCCGAGGCTATCAACCCTTCTGGATTATTTAGCCAGCAGGCCCAACACACTACTGTATAAGTCAAGAGTAACGTCAGGACTGGAACCTCTTTTCTAGAACATCAGTCCCTTCCTATATATATATATATATATATATATATTCGCACATTCTATATGTTTTCTTTCTTTTGTCCCCGCTTTTCTTGTCATCTACGCTGCTTTATCTTGCTCGCGTATTTGTTCTCTATCCTTTCATATAAGTGATCTCCTTTTCTTTTTATCAGGCAGATTTCCTCGCCATGCTCCCTTATTCTCTGTGTTTTCCTCTTTTAAGTAATGTCTCATTTGTGTCATCACCAAGCCTCTTTCTTCTCCATGTACTGTTATGCTCTGGTAGTATTCTTTAAACATTATTTCCCTTCGCAGCGCCTGATAACAAACGAACACTGTGGGAATGAGTGTTGTTTATAGAGAGTACACGGATTACCATGCCCATTTCTAATGATTACGTTATTTTTCAGAATATTTCGTCCATTATCGGCACTGCAAAGGGAAAGAATGGTTGAATAATACAATAGTCTTTCATTTTTTCCCCCTTTTACGTACTGTACACATTTGTTTTTGCGTGTCATCAGACCTCTTTCCTCTCTATAGTCGCCTGTTATATCAATCTTTACCTGATATATATATATATTTTTTTTTCTATGTGATTGAGGGAGGCAAAAGGCATTACTGCCTATAGCGAGTGCCTCCCCCATAGTTGAAAGAGTGACAGGGCCAAAATCAAGGGACGTTCGAGCCAAAATGCCTGGACACACGGAGTTTGAAACAATTTAAGTCATAGGAAGAGGGAAAGACTGATTCTGGGAGAGAGTTCCAGAGCTCAGCTGTTGAGTAGAAGAAAGTTTGAGAGTAACGTTTCACTCTTGGGTTGGAGAGTTGCACAGAGTAGGGGTGGGATTGAGTTGCAAGACGGGTACCACGTGCCCTACGTAAAGGAGGTGGTATGCACTGGGATAGCTCTGAGGAGCACTGATTATTATAGTAGCGATAGAATAGCGAGAGAGATGCAACATTGCGGCGGAGAGAGAGAGACTGCAGAGAGTTGGTGAGTGGACGGGAGTTAATGATACGAAAGGCCTTCCTTTCAACTTTGTCTAGGAGAGCGGTGTGAGAGGAACCTCCCCACAGATGTGAACAATACTCAATACAAGGGCGCACTATGCCCCTGTACAGAGCAAGAAGCTGTGCAGGGGAAAAGAACCCCCTAAGGCGGTTGAGCACACCGAGCTTCTGGGAGGCTGCCTTAGCAAGACTGGTAATATGGTCCTTCCAAATGAGAGCAGAAGAAAAAGAGACACCAAGAATATTGAGAGAAGATGAAGGGTTGATTTTTGTATGTTGAAGAATAAGGGATAGTCCGCTGGGAGATCCTGACGGGTATATACTGCACAATCAAGAGCATAAATGGCAACACACCCATTACAATCAGTGTCGAACGCAAATAAGACAATACAATAGCTTATTATAGCCCAAATGTTAAAGATTCGATTTGATGTATCAATTTATATTGTCTAGTGTTGTTCTCATCAAGTTTGTTGCCTTTCTTCCTACATGCAATCGTTGTTGTCATTCGTCTCTTGCATATTATCCGATTTTCTTGTCTTCGATATTTTCTATGGTGCTTTTTTTTTATATTGAGTTTCTCGTCATATATTTACCGGCATTTGTCTGCCTTTGTTCTTAGCCCATTCAGTATCAATGCCGTAATTTTATGCTGGGTACTATTAAAGGATTGTATCCAGCAATTAACAGGCTTCGAACAATCTTCATAAACCCATTTTATTACCACAGTTCCTCATTAAGCTGCACACAATTGTTTATATATAGCTAGAATAAAATACAAAAAGACGTCGCCGGTACAGATGGGGTCAATAGCTCCCCTTCTTTGCCACATTTGTTTTACACCGCGTTACATTGTCTTGCCATTTTTATTCTCTCTCCATTTCCTCTCTTCCTCTTTCACCTTTTCACCTCCCTGCCTCCTCCTCTCTTTTGCTTCCCTCTCACGCTTTTGTTTTTGTTCTCGGAGTTGTATTTTATTCTTCCAACTGCTAGGGTTTGTTCCTCGCACGACTCACTCACTCATTCTCTCACTCACTCACACTCTCCCACCAGCGATAAGGACCGAAGACAGCGAGGACCGAGGACAGCCATGAACATAAATGTAGATCCGACAAGAACCAAAAATATTATTAAAGAGCGTTCCGTTCCGTGAGTTCTAAAATAACAAATTTAAAGGTTTTCTATGCAAACGCTCGTAGCATACGCAATAAATTTTCAGATTTAGAGGAGCTAGTGTTTACAGAAAATTATTATGTGATTGGCATAACAGAATCTTGGCTCAATACAGAAGATAGAGACTTTTTAGCAGAGTATTCTCTTCCCGGTTATGTAATGTTTGAGAAAAGCCGAATAAATCGAAATGGAGGTGGCGTTTTACTTTATATCAAAGAAAGTCTTAACCCTACCCTCTTGTCAAAACCTCAAATTGTGAACGTCGACGCATCTTTTGTGCTAATAAAGAATAATAAAGGTACACAAATAATACTTGCATTAATATACAGACCTCCAGCTCAATCAGTGCAAACTGACCGAGAAATTTACGAACAAATTGCAGATGTAAGTAACTCACAAGATACCGTAATTTTTGGCGACTTTAATTTACCTGTGACCAAGTGGGGCGATACTCTTACTTAACACTCCGGACATGACTTGTATACGAACTTGCAAGAGAGTTCGCTTTATCAATTTGTTCGAACGCCGACCCGTGGTAATAACGTTCTTGACATTGTACTTGCAAAAAAAGAAGAATTAATAGAGAATTTGAATGTTGGTGATGAATTCAGTAACAGCGACCATCGTACGATAACTTTCACTTTAAAGTTTACTAGTAACGAACCAAATAGTAGCATCGAAAAAGTCCCTAATTTCAAGAAAGCAAACTTCCATAAACTTAGAGCTATGTTTAAAGAAACTGACTGGAGCTTTTTAATTCACAATAACGACATAAATACATCTTGGAAGTTATTCGAAGCCACTTACCTAAAAGCAGTGCAAGACTGCATACCATCGAAAATACGGCGTCCAGGCCATAATAATAAGCCCAAATGGTGGAATAAAGATATTTCAAACTGCCTGCTTGCTAAAAAATTTGCTAATGATAGATTAAAATCCTCACAAAATGACGAAGAACGGCTGAAATTTGTAGAGCTACGACGCAAAGCCAAAAAGTTAAGTAAGCAAAGTAAAAAGACCTTAGAGTTACATATTGCGAATCAAAGTAAAACAAACCTGAAAGAATTCTATAGTTATATCAGAAAGAAAAAAGTAGTTACTTCAACTGTTGGACCGTTAGTCGATGAAAATGGAGAATACACCAAAGACGAAGTACAAATGAGTAATGCCCTCAATACCTTCTTTGCATCAGTTTTTACAACAGAAGACCTCAGTGATATCCCTAAACCATCGCCGATTCAGATTGATAATTCAGATGTTCTAAGCAATATCACCGTTACAGAGAGAGAAGTATTGAATTGTTTAGATAAACTCAAGGTAAATAAAACGCCTGGACCTGATACAATCTCGCCTAGAGTTCTAAAGGAAGCTAAGGATGAGCTCTCTAAACCACTAACATTACTATTCAATAAATCCTTGCAGTCTGGAACTATGCCCGATCAGTGGAAGCTAGCCAACGTAACACCGATATTCAAAAAAGGCAGCAAATCCCTACCCAGTAACTATCGTCCAATTAGCTTAACCTCAGTTGTATGTAAAATGCTAGAAACGGTCATACGAGACAGACTCGTAAATCACTTAGAGGAAAATAACATACTTAAAGATACTCAACACAGCTTTCGTGAAAAACGTTCCTGTTTAACAAACCTCTTAGACTTCTTCCACGATATCCTCAACCTCTACGATGAGAGTAAAGCTGTAGATATTATATACCTTGATTTTCAAAAGGCCTTTGACAAAGTTCCCCACAAACGTTTACTGCTAAAACTAAAAGCGCATGGAATACAAGGCGGTGTGTTGAAATGGATAGAAAATTGGCTCAGCGACAGAAAGCAAAAAGTAGTCATAAACGGTAAGGCATCTAAATGGACCAATGTAAGTAGCGGGGTACCCCAGGGATCGGTACTAGGACCAATTATCTTTCTAATTTACATCAACGACATAGATGAGGGTCTCACCTGTACAATCTCAACATTTGCTGACGATACAAAAATTGCAAATAGCATACTCTCAAAAGAACAAGTTGACGATATGCAACTCAATCTAGATAAATTGTCATGTTGGGCCCAAATTTGGCAAATGAGTTTCAATGCGGATAAATGTAAAGTACTACATATCGGATACCTAAATGAGAAAGCAAACTATTCGATGAATGGCACTCAGCTTAAGAATGTAAACAGAGAAACCGATCTGGGAGTAACAATATCGAGTAACCTAAAACCAGTCAACAATGTTCAGAAGTTGTTAAGAAGGCAAACAAAATAATTGGCTTTATAGGCAGGTCATTTGAGTATAAATCCAAAGAAGTTATCCTAACCCTTTACAATTCCTTAGTCCGCCCTCTTCTGGAATACTGCGTTCAATCCTGGTGCCCTTATTACCAAAAAGATATAAACAAGCTAGAACTAGTTCAACGTAGAGTTACCAAAATGATACCTAGCCTAAAGAACAAACCATACGAAGAGCGTCTTAGAGAATTAAATCTATTTCCTTTAACCCAGCGCAGATTAAGAGGTGACTTAATTCAAGTGTTCAAAATCATCAAAGGCATCGACAATATGAACTGTAGTAAGTACTTCACTATCGACCAATCTAATTACACGCGGGGAAACGGTTGCAAAATTATTGGTAAATCTTTTAACTCACACGAATCTAAGAATTTCTTCTTCAATCGAGTTGTCAACTTGTGGAATGGGCTTCCCCGAAACGTTATAGACTGCATCACCGTTGATTCATTTAAACTCCGCCTAGACAAATATCTCGCATCAAACCCGCGACTGACTGCGTTTGTAAATGAATAACTTTATTTTATCCCCCCTCAGTTACTAACCCATCTGTCCCCTACTAACTTCCTAATCCTGCCACGGACATTAGTTCCAGGGCAGTAATTCCCTTTCCAATGTTCCCTTACCCACTCTAAACCACTGTTTGGACACTTGATCCTCAGTGTTTTGGAGGACAAGCAACCTAGAAGGGTCACTAGATCTGTTGTTGCTTGATTTCCATTGTACTCCCTTTGTACTCTCCTGCTGTCCTATTTACTTCCTGTATATTATTTTAGCTCTCTCAGTGTCCTTGCCTCCCACTCAGTGTTGTTGTCATTAGTCTGTTGGTCTTTACAATTGGTTCACTCTCTTTATACCGTGTTTTTTTCCGTGCGTGTTGCTTCTGCCTCCCTAAGTTTTCTTGCTACTGTTTTGATTGTATTGACTGACTTTACTCGAATACACTACTATGTTCACATAATGGCAAAATATGTAGCTGATTCAGACAAATATAGGTGCCTCTACTGTAGTCACTTACTTAAATAAACAAATATTACAATATCTAAATGTCCCATATTTGTAAAGTTTGTATTTACTCTAGTACACTTCCATCAAATCACATAGGCTACTCATTTTAATCATTCTCCAAGAATAAATATCTTGTAGGATAAAGACATCATTAAAGAATTAAATTGACTGGTTACATATTACTGTCAGTCCAAAGCATTTCGCGGCAAATTTTCACACATTCCCGTGTTAGTCCCTTGAGGATAATGACATATTTTAGCAGTTTATTCTGGCTATCAGTAGACGATCTTATGTGGCTTCGGTAGGACCTGTAAGAGTTAAAAGGGTAAAGACTGGCCCAATCAGTCCTCTGACATCCATATACCCTTCCTACCCAGAATAAGAGCGTCTAATGATAGCCAGAATAAACTGTCAAAAATGTGTCATAATCCTCAAAGGGTTAGCCGCTTGCCATCTCTGAAAAACATCGTCACAACACATTCACACGACTACCACAAGGACATGCCAATTTTATAGAGCAACGGTCTTCTTTTATCTATCTATAAATTTATAAATGCATGCATAAAATTGTTTGTATTTGTATCTAATCATCAATCTATAAATCTTCGTGTATTTTCGGGATCGCAAGCTAAAGTCACATAGTGTATCCGCTAAGTTTGTTATAGTTTGTTTGGTTCAGTAATATCTTAACTGTTACTTATGAAATATTGACGGTATATATTTACAAGCTAATGCAAAATGGGCCTTCATACCCATTACCTTAAATCTCTCTCTCTCTCTCTTTCTCCTACATCACCGTGTATGGGCCAACTAAACAAGATTTCCCTCACTAAAAAAGTCCCCCCTCCCACCCTTACCGCAGCCTAAGTGGTCCCCAGGTAACATGAAGCAATTACCTTCACCCCCAACTACCTCCTTCGTCATCAGTCCCCCCCCCCCCCCCTTCCCTCCCACCTCCTCCTCCTCCTCCTCCTGTCCTTCCCTGGATATGTGTAGAATGTGTAGGAGTTTGCTTTAATTATATATTTGTTATGTGTAGGAAGGAGACAGAAGGTAATGCTGCCTGCAACAAGTGACCCCCCCCCCCCCCCCCCGCCTCCCACAAGTTAAAAGAGTGAAAGAGAGCCAAATTCAAGGTACGTTAGAGTCAAAATGTCTGGACACACGGAGCTTGAACAGCTTAAGTCATAAGATGAGGTAACGACAGATTGAAGGAATGTAATACAAATTACACCATTGTTTTGAGAAAGTTCATTTCTTCAAGATAATTAGTGTGTGCTGTTGCGGAGTAATTATATTTTTATCAGGTGAATTTATATTCCCTTGAGCCTTAATAAGCTATTCAGAAAGACATTTGTTTAACCCGTTCTGTACCGGCTACGTCTTTTGAATTTTTTGTTAGCTATATTTAGACGATTGTGTGCAGTTTTAGAAGGATTTGTGATAGTTTAACGGGTTAAATGTGATGGATCGAAGCCTTTTAATCGCTGGAGGCCTTTATTAAGCTGAATAATATCATCTAATAGTAGCTAAAAGAAAATTAAAAGTACGTCACCGGTTCAGAAGAGGTTAAATATACAGTGAACAGATACACTACTATAGTATTCAGAAAACGGACAACTCATCACCAGGGAACATTTTTGGTGAATGAAAAGTATAGCATATAAATCTATAACATATATAATTCATTATTCATAAAGCATATCAAACGCTTATGTTTATAATATACAGTACATTGGTAAGAATTACATTTATAAATCAATAGTTGTGTTCATTTCAATTTTTCCATAGATTTGGATCATAGAAAACGGCAGAGAGCGAGAGAAAGAGAGTACACTGAATGGCATTGGGAGTTTTAATCTGAGTGTTGCCATCAATCAGTCATGAATGTAGTTTAAACGTTTCCGGTACCGATATTGTAAAGCTTCAATAATCATTAATCTATATAATCATACAGGTAATGCCGGCAAAGTAGACCAAATGGTTAAAGATTATATTTATAGATATATTACGTAATTTCACTTACTATGTATGGCTTGCTAATCACTCGAATATTGCGCTAAAGTGATCAGTGTGGCAATTATGTAACCTGTGTCCAAACGCTTGCTTGTTATTGTCTTGACATAACCTGCAATATGCATTAAGCACTACGGTTTTGTGAGAATCGACAAAAACTTCGGTAAAAACACTCCATTATTATTCAGATAATTAATCTGACAACACAGATAATATAGTCAACGGGATTATAGCTAAATAAAACAACTATAGTGTTTGATGAACGTGGTCGAACAGTGGAAATTTAGCGACTTCAATCCCTCTCTCCCTCCCCCAGGCACCCTCAGTACCGCGGTGTCGTGTGTTGAGTGTAGTGTATAGCTTCGTGTCTCCGCCATATATCATCACTTTCTGGAGCTGTGAGTGTTTCTTTCACATTCCGTACCACTATACAGGTGTATGCTATTAATATAAATATTTTTGTTTAACTAAAAGATGAATGAAAGGCGTAGGAGATACGACAAAGGCGTGTTTAAATGTTAGTGGTCGTAGGTAATCTCGTCCGACATCTTGTTTAAATCCCTCTCACACCTCCTTACCGTACTCCTTTTAAAAACCCACGACATGCCTATACTCAATCAGTCAGTTACTTTTATTATATTGCTATGACTTGTAAGCTATAGACGATGCCATTATGCACCTTTTGAAGATTATGATGTATTTATACAGTATTCTGGCTATTATTAGACAATTTTATACAGTTTAGGAAGGAGCAGTGGGAAAGACCATGTCGATTAACCGTCTGACTTCCATATTCCCTTACTAATATTAATACAATCGTTAATAATAACAAGCAAACAGGAAATAAATTATTTACAATAGGTATTAATGTGGTATATGCTTTCAGGTGAGTGAATCCTGCATGGCGCCGTCGGGTTGCCAGATACTGTCTACGGGGTTTAACGTCGCTCCATATAAGGTAATGTTGTCTACCTCGTCTTGCCCTTTAAATTGGTTGGCGACTTCTGGCATTTATCCAGTGTTGCCATTTTAACCACTTTTTCGCTAAATCCAGTACAGCCCGTTTAGATACTTTCCCGCTTAATTCATATTTGTTTTCACCAACTCACCAATTAATTTACAAATAAACCTAACTAATGAAATCAATGAAAGTGATGAATACATGTGGTACTCCAAGGACTCGAACCTGGGATACTCACACCGAAATTCCACACACTAAGCATCCAGTGTTGCCCGTTTAGCTACTTTCGCCGCGTAATCCAGTGTTGCCAATATAGCTAGTTTCCCTCTAGATTCAGAGATAGTTCGATCTAGAGGGCTATTTTTACATCAAAGAGACATTATTTCTAGCGACATGTTAGAGATTTAAACTATTTTAGAGCGAATTGTTATAAACGTTGGCATTATTCTAGCGAATTTCGGATTTCATTTACTATTTAGCAGACTCCTAGCTACTTTGATAATGGATCTAGCGGTATTTTATGCTAGGATTTGGTAAACTTGCATTTCTCAGACAACCTCTACATGACTTATTATTCAGCTCGGGATGGGTGTTCGTTCGCATTAGCTATTAATGTTGGTTTCTCCAAATAGTTTATATACAGTATATATACAGTATATATATGTTTGGTATTATTAGCCTAATAGTATATTGGGTAGTGTTCAAGGAGACTACATCAGGACTCTTCTTCTTACCTCTGACCGGGTATAAGCTATCCTAGTGTTTACTAGCCTATACCCCTTTGAAAGGACATTAGCCTAACCTAACAACCTTACCTAACCTATCCTATCCTATCCTATTATGGGTGGGGGCTGCCACCCCCACACCCCCGCTATTAGACATCTTTGACAGAATTTTGGTGTATTTTTCTGTGAAAAGGGTATTTTTTCAATTTGTCAAAAACGAAAATCCTCCATGCGGACTACTGTATATGGAGAAAAATATAGCGAATCTGTTGGTGCCTATTTTCCCTAATAAATTGTTTCTAATAAGGCGGATGTAGTGTCCTTGAATATTATCGTATATTGTTGTTGCAATACGACTGACTAGATACACTAGGCTATATTGTTTTGGACATGAAATCTAGATGTGCGTGTGTGTGTTGATTAGTGTTTTTTTTTTTTTTTTTTTTTTTTTTTTTTCTATATTCCAACTTACATCCTCTCGGGCATAGGCTGGGAGCCTTAACATTCACCGCTTTACAATGAACAGTGAAGCCCGTGAGGTCTTGTTTGAGTCTAGGGAGTGAGACATGTGAAGCACGTAGAGTACAACGAGCACCTGCCATCCTGCCTTCACATGAGGCACGGTGCTCACTCATGGCCCGAAACGACCCCATCTCTGAAGCCACCTCGTTCCCGTGCTTCACTGTCTCACCCCCTACACTCGGACTCTCACACTTACACACACACAACGCCACCTGTTGAGCAGATAACTCACCAGGCATTGCACCCCTATAGCATATTTTGAATATGGGAATATTCATACAGTGCTATTTAATCAGGGAACAATGAGGGTATTTTATTGACGTTTCGGTGGGCTTGTGGTAATGCACTGATACCAGGTACAGCACAAATTCCATCCCAATAATATCTTCCCATTGATACATCGGGATTTGAACCCGGGACCTTTGGATTACCAGGCCAGTGGCAAGACCACTCCACCACACCTCCCCTAGGTTATGATATTAACCCCTTCACCATTACGTAATTTTAATTATATTTTGGTTACCATTAGACGATGTTCTTTATTACCGGTATATAATCTACCTCTAGGGCTCAAATGGGTAAATGCCGTCTCAATAAACCCCCTTAATAGCATAGGTCCTTCTTAAACTGCATAGAATCGTCTAATTTTAGCCAGAATCGAAAGTAAAAAGTCGTAATGGTGCTGAAGAGGTGAATTTCTACCACCAAAATACTGCGGGGCACGCATCGAACTTGAGATAGATGGGAGGTGGGCGGGGCTTCAATGGTCGGACGAGCATTACGCCGTCGGTCTCTGTAAATTCCCTTGGTCCTGCTCTATCCACATTATTTTAGCTTATTCAGCCGCTTTGAGAAGCCTGGCTCGACGTGCAAAACAAACACACACACACACACACACACACTCTTCCTTCCTTCCTTCCTTCCTCCCTCCCTCCCTCCCTCCCATGTGACTAAGCTCCGCCCACTTCTCAGTGCGGGCGCTGGCCGGTATGTGAGAATTATTATTGTGAATTATGACGCGGTTTTCCAGTTGATTTTAGCGACCATTAAACGATTTTCTGCAGTTTAGGAAGGACCTCTAGGAACCTAAGAGGTCTAATGCACTATATTGGTTGTCATTATGTATTTTTTTCGGTTTATGGAAACAATTTTTTTTAATTGAGAGAGGAACTTCTGAGATATAGTTGGTGTAGTATGTAAAACATGTATTTAATAGTCGCATGGACAGATTTGTTTAACATTTTATTTTTTGGTACGCTTTTCTTCTGAGCTATCCCATTAATATTTGTTAGCATACCGGTACTCTTAATGGGTTGATAAGTTTATTGTGTTTGTGTTTTAAAGGTGAACTAGAGGGATTACAGAAAAAAACGAAGTTTACTACAGGGTCATAACTTGGCATGAATATACTGTAATATGTATATGGGCAATATCGATATAATTCCATTAAATTCCAGAAAATAATACTAGTTTATAACGCCGTTGGCATCCTCGGCCGTCTGTTGGGAGAGTAACAGCTGATTTGCGTGACGACAATATGTAAACAACATGGGATACTTGCCTCTACCACACACGCTCGTGGACAGGTCTGTTTTTCTTAATTAGTACCTTTCAATTCAATACTCAAGCTCTGCAAAACATCGAACAAGGTCCTGAAGATGTGGTGCAAATCAAGAAATAATCCAATCTCGCCAACAATAAACATACAGGCTGTGTTTTATGAATGTGTATCCTGGTCCAGAAACTAAGGCCTATTTCTTTAATGATAGTATCGTTTTCTGTTAATTTTATATATCCCAATCCCTTGACCAGATAGTGATTAAGCCAAATGTTGAGCGGTAAACATGCATATAATTTACAAGAGTTTCTCACATAAAAAAAAAAAAAACACACAGATTCACCCTTTTCCCATGTAGAGTGTTCCCGCCATTGAACAAAGTGACTTCATGGTAAACACTCCAGTGCTCGCCACATCAAATAACTTAGATAAGCTATATTTCTGTGTTGTTGGGACACATTGATGAAAGTTCTTCAGTATCATACCCCTAAAGCCAAGCAGATCCCATTGGACATTGCTTGCTAAAAAGATTGCTTATGATAGATTAAAATCCTCCCAAAATGACGAAGAATGGGTGAAATTTGTAGAATTACGACGCAAAGCTAAAAAGTTAATTAAACAAAGTAAAAAGATCCTGGAGTTACATGTTGCGAATCAAAGTAAAACAAACCCGAAAAAAATCTATAGTTATATCAGAAAAGAACAAAATAGTTACTTCAACTGTTGGACCGTTAGTCGATGAAAATGGAGAATTACACCAAATTCACAAATGAGTAATGCCCTCAATACCTTCTTTGCATCAGTTTTTACAACAGAAGACCTCAGTGATATCCCTACCGCATCGCCGATTCAAATTGACAATTCTGATGTTTTAAGCAATATCACCATTACAGAGAGAGAAGTATTGAAATGTTTAGATAAACTCAAGGTAAATAAAAAGCCTGGACCTGATACAATCTCACCTAGAGTTCTAAAGGAAGCTAAAGATGAGCTCTCCAAACCACTGACATTGCTATTCAATAAATCCTTGCAGTCTGGAACTATGCCTGATCAGTGGAAGCTAGCCAACGTAACACAGATATTCAAAAAAGGCAGCAAATCCCTACCCAGTAACTATCGTCCAATTAGCTTAACCTCAGTTGTATGTAAAATGCTAGAAACACTCATAAGAGACAGACTCGTAAATCACTTCGAAGAAAATAACATACTTAAAGATGCTCAACACGGCTTTCATAAAAAACGTTCCTGTTTAACAAACCTCTTAAGCCCGGTTCACACTAGCCGTCTGTTGGGGATCCGTTTTTGGGCCTGTGATGTCACATACGAAAAAAGGACGTGGAAAAGTGAAGTTGAAATGAAATGCGTACCACATTCCAGAGCGTGGGCCAGAATCTGGGGTGCAGAACGTACTTCTCTGGAGTACGGTAAACACCTACTAGACGATCGTCAACATGGACTGAGAAACGATCTTTCTTGGTGTTTATTTCTTTATTTGGAACGAAGATGAACCACCACCGTAATTCAATGCATATTAACTAGGAACATACATCAAAACCAAGCCATCACGTAGCCTGCAGTTGCCCACATATTTATATAAGTTCTGTTAATTCCTCTCCGTGACCATGCTAATGGAAATATATTGCGCATCATTGAATTACGAGTGTATAGTGCTTAATTCATATGATTAGTAAACTGATAATTAAAAGAAACTGCACTCGCAATTCATTCGTATAGGCCTACTATATAATTTACATTCATACATCAGATCACGATTAGAAACAACTTATGTGGGCAATGGTACCTGGACATAGACTAATTATATGTACTGTAGAAGGGAATCAAGATTTTATTGGAGAAACATGTTGTTGTTCTGTAGTTATAATCTATGATTCTAGGTGTGCATTGTCTCTATCTGGAGGCGCGCGAAGCAGTACAACGTGTTAACTTTGGTGGTGCCACGTCGGCTGCCAGGTACACGATCAATAGGTTAACATATTAAACTGCCTTAATATTTGCCTTGCCATTAAAATTATACATATAGCATATATTGTCATGCGATATTAACTATAATGTAATGGAAATTGGCAGAAAAGTATTACACACATTTCACTTCAATGTTCAATATACGTACGTTCTTCTCGTGCGTACACCAAAAAGATGAATCGAAACCATCTTTTTGAGTGGTACGCATTTTGGTAAACGGCTTCCCGGTTCACAATACGTACACGCCGCATGTCTGTAAGTGACGTCACTCTGACGTCACAATTTTTCTCTCCCAGGCCTTGGTAGCTGGATACATATCTTTCTGCTTCACACATCAGGGGTATCAGGAAAACCCTCTTTATATAACATACACATCCAACTTCACGACGTTGCCCTACATCGCTATCCTCTATCCATAAAACACTACTCTTCCCACTACATATCATACATGTAACACCATACACCTTTACCAAATAAATATGGCAGTACAATTGTTAAGAGCAAACCTGGTGGTCCCTCGGATATCCACCCCCGGCAGGGTTGGGTCATTGACACAGGGCCCTCCCGGTCGTCATCATGCGACTGTGTCAAGAGCATTGCAACGTCCCAAAGCTGCTCGTCGGTGCAGCTTTTTCTTTAGCAATATAAGGGGACTTCACTCTAACATCAATTCTGTACATCAATTTCTTCAAGCAGAATCCCCTACTCTCCTTTTTTTGACAGAGACTCGAGTAACATCCACATCTGACACGTCTAGATTTAATTTTCCAGGTTATCAACTGCTCCAAAATTTCAGACCTAAAGGAGTTGTATGTTGCTTCGCAAAATCTGAAATTGCCCTGGAGGAGGTAACTAGTTTCAATTGTCCCTATTTTGATTATTCTATATACAAATAAATTCTCCTGATAAATTTAAATACATATGTTGCATCTACCGTTCCCCAAATACTCCTCCAGAGCAAAGTCTTTTTGATTCTCTGTCCTCACAACTCAGTGTCCTCAACTTAAATGCTTCTTCTCAAATCACTGTGTTGGGTGATTTTAATGTCCATAATGTTGAATGGCTCACTCATTCAGCCAGGACTGATGATGCTGGTCTTGAATGTGAGCTATTTGCAGACTCATTTAATCTCACTCAACTAGTCAACCAACCCACCCATGTACCAGATAATCCTAATCATAATTCCCACCTACTGGTCTTATTTTTAATAACCAATTCAGAAAATTATGATGTTACAGTGAGGTCCCCGCTTGGATCTTCTGATCACTGTCTGATACAGGCCACCTGTCTATCACCTACCACACCTTCCCACTCTGAACCTGTTTTGGTGACTAAATGGCATTACGATAGGGCAGACTGGGAGGGTCTTCAAGGTTTCTTTATTGATATTCCCTGGACCTATTTCTTTTCTAATGATGCACACACCACCTTGAGCCACATACAATATTTTGTAAAAATATGAATGGAAACTTTTATTCCTCATCAAAAGTACAGTAAAAGATCTAATTCACCTAAATGGTTTGACCATAATTGTGCTAGAGTAACTGAACAAAAAGCAATAGCCTACAATGCATACACAAGATCAAAAACACATGAAGCCTTTAATTACTTTAGAAACATCAGAAATCATGCCAAAACTGTATTAAACCTAACTAAATCAAACTTTCTCCACAAGCAGGCAAATAAACTTCTAAATAATCCAAATGATAACAAAATATTTTGGTCTACTCTTAACTCATTCAAATCCAACTTCACTATTGCTTTATCCATTCCACCATTAAAATCTCCGACTGGCAATCTTGTAAGTGACCCACGAGGTAAAGCTAACCTTCTTGCGGATATTTTCTCCACCAACTCAACCTTAGATGAAATAAATCAAGATGTCCCTGTACTTAATTTTAATTCGCCTGAAATTCCCTCACTTAAGATCCACACCAGACATGTCAAAACTATTTTGCAGAATCTCTCAGTAGATAAGGCTGGTCCAGATGAAATTCCTCCAATAGTACTTAAGAATTGCTCCTTGGTGCTCGCTCCTGTATTGGCAAAACATTTCCGTCTGTGTACTCATACCTCATGCTTCCCTGGAAAGAAGCAAACATCCATCCAGTTCCTAAAAAAGGTGCCTCTTCAGATCCATCAAACTACAGACCAATAGCTATAACTTCCATTCTTGGTAAAGTCTTTGAAATTATATTAAATAATCACATAATTAAGCATCTTGAGAATAATAAATTAATCAGTGATAGGCAATATGGTTTTAGACGATGTCGATCAACTGCAGACATTCTTTGCCTTCTTACGCATCAAAATTAATCAACCAAGCTACAGACCAACATGGTGAAACACATACAATAGCACTGGATATATCAAAGGCATTTGATAGAGTCTGGCATCAATCCTTAATGTCGAAGATGTCACACTACGGCCTTGCATCATTAGTTCCACTAATTTCTTCTTATCTTCATAACAGAAAAATATGTGTAATGGTAGATGGCCTTTATTCTCAATTTCACTCAATAAATGCTGGTGTTCCCCAGGGATCAGTTTTGGCCCCAACTCTGTTCCTCATTCATATCAATGATCTCATATCTACCACTCATAATCCAATACATTCCTACACAGATGACTCAACACTCCACAGTTCCTTCACATTTACCAATTCTTTCACCCAACCCGATCTTATAAAATCAAAAATAAACACTGCAATTTCTCTGAACGAGGACCTTTCTAGAATTAATGAATGGGGACAAAAGAATCTAGTTTCCTTTAATGCACAGAAAACCAAGTACATTCAATTTTCTAACCGACAGAATCTCACTGACTCCCATATATTTTTTAATGATGTAAATATTCCCACTTCCCCTAGTATTGACATTCTCGGTGTAACATTAACTACTAACTTGAGCTGGACACATTATGTTAGAAGCATCGCTAAGAATGCCTCTAAAAAACTGGGACTCCTGTACAGAGTTCGAGAATTCTTCACTGACGAGCAGTTGGCCGTAATATATAAAAGTCATGTGCGTTCTCAGATGGATTACTGTTCACCTCTGTGGAGTGGAAGTGGAGTGGTTGCATTGAGGCAGTTGGACAAAATTCAAAATAAAGCAATTAGATTAATCAATAACCCTGCAATCACACAGGACCTTCCTACATTATCCATACGAAGAAACGTTGCATCCCTTGCATTATTCTACAGATATTTTCACAGCAATTGTTCCGAGGAACTTGCTTCAATTGTGCCGCCTCTCCACATCTTTCCCCGTAGAACTAGGGCAGCTGAGAGCGCCCATGAATTTACACTTTCTTCTCCACAATGCAGAACTTCTGCTTATCAAAATCCATTTATCCCTAGAACTACTACTCTTTGGAATTCACTTCCCTCGAGTTGCTTTCCACAAACTTACAATCTACAAAATTTTAAATCCAGTTGTTACAAACATTTTATGAATGGAGGATGCCTTTAGGCACATGGACCTTTTTGTTTTATCTGTGTTTTTCCTTCCTCCGTTCATTGTCTCCTTAAAACAAAAAAATGTATAAACGGTAGGAAAAACGGCTAGTGTGAACCGGGCTTTAGACTTCTTCACGATATCCTCAACCTCTATGATGAGATTAAAGCTGTAGATATTATATACCTTGATTTTCAAAAGGCGTTTGACAAAGTTTCAAACAAACGTTTACTGCTAAAACTAAAAGCGCATGGAATACAAGACGGTGTGTTGAAATGGATAGAAAATTGGCTCAGTGACAGAAAGCAAAGAGTAGTCATAAATGGTAAGGCATCTAAAGTGACAAATGTAAGTAGCGGGGTACCCCAGGGATCGGTACTAGGACCAATTCTCTTTCTAATTTACATCAACGACATAATTATACAGTATGAGGGTCTCACCTGTACAATCTCAAAATTTGCTGACAATACAAAAATTGAAAATAGCGTACTCTCAAAAGAACAAGTTGACGATATGCAACACAATCTAGATAAGTTGTCATATTGGGCTCAAATTTGGCAAATGAGTTTCAATGCGGATAAATGTAAAGTACTACATATCGGATACCAAAATGAGAAAGCAAACTATTTGATGAATGGCACTCAGCTTAAGAATGTAAACAGAGAAACCGATCTGGGAGTAACAATATCGAGTAACCTAAAACCGAGTCAACACTGTTCAGAAGTTGTTAAGAAAGCAAACAAAATGATTGGCTTTATAGGCAGGTCATTTGAGCATAAATCCAAAGAAGTTATCCTAACCCTTTACAATTCCTTAGTCCGCCCTCTTCTGGAATACTGCGTTCAATCCTGGTGCCCGTATTACCAAAAAGATATTGACAAGCTAGAACGAGTTCAAAGTAGTTACCAAAATGTTCTTTATTGCCTAAAGAACAAACCATACGAGGAACGTCTTAGAGAATTAAATTGATTTCCTTTAACCCAGCGCAGATTAAGAGGCAACTTGATTCAAGTGTTAAAAATCATCAAAGGCATCGACAATATGAACTGTAGTAAGTACTTTACTATTGACCAATATAATTACACGCGGGGAAACGGTTGCAAAATTATTGGTAAATCTTTTAACTCACACGAATCTAAGAATTTCTTCTTCAATCGAGTTGTCAACTTGTGGAATGGGCTTCCCCGGGACGCTATAGATTGCAGCACCGTTGATTCATTTAAACTTCGCCTAGACAAATATCTTTCATCAAACGCGCGACTGACTGCGTTTGTAAATGAATAACTTTGTTATTCCCCCCTCAGTTACTAACCCATCTGTCCCCTAATAACTTCCTAATCCTGCCACAGACATTAGTTCCAGGGCAGTAATTCCTTTTCCAATGTTCCCTTACCCACTCTAAACCACTGTTTGGACACTTGATCCTCAGTGTTTTGGAGGACAAGCAGCCTAGAAGGGTCACTAGACCTGTTGTTGTTTTTACTACTTTGTAGTTTGAATAGGTTTAATCCCTGGAATTCACCTTTAATGCTTCTTAATTAATATATTCCATAAAATGTAGAGGTTGAACTGTAAATTCAAGTACGGTATACTATATAATTATGTTCTGTATGCATCACGAGGCAATTTTGTTTTATTTATTTATTTTTATAGTTTTATATATTTAATTAGCCTAAGTAGATTAATATGTTCTAGTTTATATACCGGTACGGTTTGTTGTGTTGACTTTCGTATTTTTGTTTTGTCTATTTCTAATTAAGTATATCATTTTATATACCGGTATATATTGAATTCACTTTTTGCATGTTTTGCCTATAATTAAGTCCATAATTTTTGTTTATATAAGTTGTATTGACTTGTTTGCATGTTTCGTCTTTCCAATTAGGTAAATTATTTTCTGTTTATATACAGTATGTGTTGACGTTTGTATACTATGTCAGAGAGCAAAACGAGATTATTGTGCCGAAAAATTTAAGTTAACTAGATCGGAAGTAGGCTATAAGGATGACTGCATCTACTTTTTGTCGGTAGCTTTGAACTTAGGGACCTATAGCTGGGTTTTTTTCTCTCGCCAGGAATAAATCGACAACTATATGGCACGAAAGGTATTGATATTGATAAAGAAATGGGACAAATGGTCTTAAATATCGACAATCTATTGGGGCGAACGTCTTAAAATCTGAAAAGTAATGGGGCTAAACATGAAGAAATTGGTCTAGAAAAACGACATACCTCCCCTTAATTAATCTAGGCTTACCGTATCATTTGAGTTTACGATGAAAAGAACGAATGTCATCGTGGATAGCTAGCCACAGTATGGTATTTTGTTTCCCAGCTGATGGTAAATTATCACGTTTTCTATATTATTCAGCTTTTACAATGATTTAGTAATTCATTAGCGTCAATTACTTTAGCTGTAATTAGACCATCAATAAATACACCAAAAACATCGAATGTATTAGACCATCAATAAATACACCAAAAACATCGAATGTATTAGACCATCAATAAATACACCAAAAACATCGAATGTATTAGACCAATAAATACACCAACAACATCGAATGTATTAGACCATCAATAAATACACCAAAAACATCGAATGTATTAGACCATCAATATATACACCAAAAACATCGAATGTATTAGACCATCAATATATACACCAAAAACATCGAATGTATTAGGAGACCATCAATAAATACACCCAAAACATCGAATGTATTAGGAGACCATCAATAAATACATCAACAACATCGAATTCATTGTTACATATACAGTATAGACATACTAACATCAATTTCAATCTTTGCAGCAATAACTTTCAAATGGTTAGATTTTAATGTCATAACTTTTTTGGAGATAACATTAATTGGCTTATCATTCAAAGAGTATGATCCTTTGATATTAACCTCTTCTGTACCAACGACGTCTTTATATTTGTTTATTCTAGCTATATTTAGACGATCTTCTGAAGTTTAAGAAGGACATGTGGTAGTAAAAAGGGTTAAGTGAGATAGTACGAAGCCTGTTAATTACTATAGGCCCTTTTTAAACTGAATAAAATCGTCTAATAATAGCAAGAATGTAATTTAATAGACGTCACCGGTAGAGAAAGGGTTAGTAATAGTTCGTTGGAGAGGATTCAGTGCTTCATGGAGGTGGTTTAACCCTTTGAAGAACATTACACATTTTGTCAGTTTATTCTGCCGATCATCAGACGATTGTATACAGTTTAGCAATTATCTGTGGATATTATAAGGGTAAAGACTGTCTCAATTATCTCTCTGAATTCCATGTACCGTGCCTTTCCTAATCTGAATAATATTGTCTAATAATAGCCAGAATAAATGGTTAAACCGCGTCATACTCCTTAAGGGGAGGCTTTTAGTTTGCTCCCTAGGCCTCCAAGATTTTAATTACATCCCTTTGACCCCCTTTCAAGATAGATTTGTACATTTTTCGGTAGAAAATGTCAGGCCGAAGGCCGGTTTCTCTTAAAAGACAGGCTCGCTATCGCTCGCCAGGAAAAGATTGACACCTAAATGGCACGAAAAGTCTTGACATTGACATAAATGGGGCGAAAGTTCTTAAAATCGCCAATCCAATGGGGCTAACGCCTAAAAATTTCAAAAGCAATAGGGCTAAACATGAGAGAGAAAGGGGTCAAGAAAAAAACCCCCTCAAGTGGAAAATTCCCCGGGGTTAATGAGAATATGAACATTTAAGGGACACTAAGGATTGGAAATTCAAAAAGCAACAAGAAAAAAAAAGTTGGTGGGACAAAAGAAATTCTGACGATAGACGGCAAGGGACATTTTTGGAAAAGGAGGAGAGAAGTTTTTGAGCGAGAGGTGACGGAGAAAGAAAACCGAACATTGGAAAGTAGTAGAGGATTAAGTTTGAGAGAGGAGTGGTGCGGGGGAGAGAAGAGAGAGGAGTTTTGTGCCATTTAGGTGTCGATTTTTGTCCTGGTGAGCGATGGTGAGCCTGTAATTTTGGAGGAACCGGCCTTCGGCCAAAACATGTTTCTACCGTACCGAAAATGTTTACAAATTGATCTCGAAAGGAGGTCTTGGGGGTATTGTTTGTAGCTTGATGGAGGTCTTGAGAGGAAACTAAACATTATATATAAGTATTATACGTTATAAGCAAACAAACAAATATATACTAATACAAACAAATCACCCCTTAAACAACTGTTTCCCTTCGCTGCGCCTGGTACCGAACCAATACTGTGGGAAGGAGTGTTTTTTATTGAGAGTATATGGATTAGCACTCCCATTTATTAAGTTAACGTCATTTGTCAAGTTATTTCGTCCTTCCTTGGCTCTGCAAAAGGGAAGAATTGCTTAAGAATACAAGCGCCAATTCTTAGCATTTGTACACCCGTTAACACTAGGCCTACGCCTATAGTTCATTCATTACAAGTAGACCAAATATCTTCACCATTAATAACCTTTATAGCTAATAAATGACTAGAGTAATCCAGCGAATATTTCTACCATTCAGGAAGGGTCAGCCAGGGACTAGGTGTGGAATCTTACAGTCGATTTGCTCTAGCCATTTTGATTTACAGGAGGTTGATGAAACATGTGTAATATAGTTAGAACACTGTTGCTTAAGGGGAGATTTACACTTGAGGGATTATTTTCTGGACCCCTTTCTCCCTCATGGTTAGCCCCATTTGCTTTTGAGATTTTAAGACGTTCGCCCAATTAGTTTGGCAATTTTAAGAACTCTCTCCCCATTTCTGTCAATTCTGTTAGCGATAGGAAGCCTGTACTATAAGCGGAACCTGGACACTTTTCTACCGAAAAATGTAAAAATTAACTTTAACTTTAACTTTAACTTTAAGGGGGTCTTGAGGGTGTAATTTTAAGCTTGATTAAGGTCCAGGGAACAAACTAAAAACCTCCCCTTAAGAGAAGAGGGGTTTGATGGTAAAGGCACAAGAGTAAGAATTGTGGTGAAATGATGAAAGTTAGAGAAGTAGTGACGTCTGGGAAGTGAGGGAAGTAAGGAAGTAATGATGAAAGTTAGAGAAGTAGTGACGTCTGGGGAGTGAGGGAAGTAAGGAAGTAATGATGAAAGTTAGAGAAGTAGTGACGTCTGGGGAGTGAGGGAAGTAAGGAAGTAATGATGAAAGTTAGAGAAGTAGTGACGTCTGGGGAGTGAGGGAAGTAAGGAAGTAGTGAGGAATGTAGTGACGTCTGGGGATTGAGGTAAGTAGTTTGGAGAGGGAACGTTATTGAAGCTCAGGCGAACAGATCCTTGGTGAACGGGGGACTCCAAGATTATACCCTGTTCGATATACCTAGGCCAGAAATTGTATCCCCTAACCTCTGCAACTCAAAAAGGGTAAGAGCAAGTGGGCTGTACATTCAGACACCTCTTCCTTGGTTGTCGCTTTCCAACTGATAGAGATAACAGCTAAATTACAAGATTATACCCTGTTTTTATTGGTAGGCCAGAAATTGTAACCCCAAACCTATGTATTTTCCGGCAATTTTCGATGAGCAAGTTTTTCTCGTACTATTCTGAGGCCCTTTCACATTAGAATCAGAAACTAGATCGAAGGTAGATTATCTTACGTAATATTGTACATATGAAACTTATACTTTGAAGCTCCCAGACTACAATTGCTCGTAGAAATTGCATGAAAAATCGCTCGTGTGACACCGCCTTTAACCCGATAAAGTATAAGAGCAAGTGGGCTGTAAATTTAAACATATATTACTTCTGAATTAGGTAAAATTCAGCACACCGCTGATTTTCCCAAGTGAGCTGGGAGGGGAATTTTTTTGAAGCAAAGTCCGTCTTCATATACACATGGAATATCGATGTGTGTGTTGTGTGTGTGTTTTTGTGTGTGTGTGTGTGTGTGTGTGTGTGTGTGTGTGTGTGTGTGTGTGTGTGTGTGTGTATGTCTTGTGTGTGTGTGTGTGTAAAATTCACACATGATAATTTCCTGCGCAACATATTCTTTCAATACCTCATCATATTAAATCTGGTGGTATTTTCTTATAACATTGTAATGGTGAAGTGTTAAGGGGAGAAGGGTCGTTTTTCTGGTCCTCCTTCTTCCTCATGTTTAGCTCCATTAGTTTTTGGATTTTATGACGTTCGGCTCATTCGTTTGGCGATGTTAAGAGCTTTCGCCTCATATACTTGTCAATATTAAGACTTTTTCGTGTTATGTAGGTGTCGATATTTTTCCTGGCGAGCGATATCAAGCCTGTAATATAAGAGAACACTTGTGGCCGGGACATTTTTTATCGAAAAATATACAAGTATAGCTTGAAGGAAGGTCTTAAGGGGTGGTATGTTTAAGCTTGATGGATGTTTGGTGAGGAAACTTAAATGTATGATAACAAATTTTACAAATAACCAAAAAAATACGCCCCCCAACAAACCCAAACCAGCAAATAATCATTGCGGTAGAACAGGGTTGCTCTTTTTTCTGCTGCCTCTATAAACGTCCGGCCAACCTATAATAGGCCTACCGAGCAGCGTTTGAAGGTAACAAGCAGGTAGCATTTATGTAAGCCTCTTAGGGCGATGTCACACAGCGCTTTTTCCGGTCATTTTCTAGGAGCAATTTTTTTTTTCGTAATATATCCGAGCTTACTTACATCGGTATCAGGAACTATACCTGGTGCCAGTAACTTTGACAAATATCTTGATCTCTAACCTATTTATAACTCAAAAGGGGCTAGAGCAAACGAGCTGTAAATTTATGTCTATATCCTGGCCAACACTTTATAAATGCTAGAAATGTCAGCTCAATTGCTTTCATTCTTTTCGAGTTACAAGTTATGAGTTCGCGATTTCTGTCAAGTTCGCTGGCGCTGGGTAGGCTCAAAGTAGACTATATTCAGAAAGAGTGAGAGTGAGTGAGTGAGTGAGTGAGTGAGTGAGTGAGTGAGTGAGTGAGAGTGATAGAGAGAGATCACTCAGCCAAACTTCCCCGGCATAATAGGAACAAGTTAGAAGTGCTTGTTTGGCCAAGCTTTGTACTCTTTAACTTCCCTACTAAGCAGCCCCACACTTGTCATTCCCTCTTAATTTAATTTAAATTTAATAGGGGAGGCTGAACCCTGTTCTGAGCCCAGAGATCAAAATGTCTAATTATTGTGTTTTTGTTCTATAATGCTTCTTTCAACATAGGAGAATAGCATAGGAAGGAACAAAAAAACATATCGCATCCATAACCCCCCGGGCCGGGGGTTCGACCTCGACCCCCGAATTTTTTATTTTTTTCTTTCAGCCACACAATTTTTGTTTTTGTGTCTGTAGTCTAAAGGGCTGCTGTAAGCAATAGAAATTATCATATGAGGGCATAAACACCCATATGATATTCCTAGGGCCCCCTTGGGGGGGGCCCCAAAATCATGGATTTTGTAGATATTGGTTTCATAAATTCTGAAAACCATTCCCCTGACAAAATTTTTGTTTAGTTAGCCATTACTCTCGATCTTCTATGTGTGCGCTATGAGAGAAAACGGAAGCTAAGGAGGACAATCTGTTTTCTCTGCCCCAAAATTATTTTACAGTCGTGAAAATCTAAGAATTTGTGTGGTTTGGTATCATTTTTTTGCACTTACGAGTCTATCTATATTTTTATCTATTGCTCAAATGCATTCCCCTTTTACATAGAGTACATAGGGGTACACAGGAAGGCCTGTCCGTTTAAATAAATCCCGATTTGCCGAAAATGTCCGATTTTTTACCCTTTTGGAGTCAAATCAGCTGTAACCCAAAGATGATAATGTAATATATTTATTTCAGCACTTTCTATTAATCAATAGGGGTATATTTAAATGGCACGGTGTTGGGGATGCTTGTACTCTATGCCATGCAAAAATTGCGGGAAATTTGAACAATTTTGAGTGACTAGATGGTTTTACAAAAGTGCAATGAAATTTTATGCAATTTTGCGCGTTCGCGCGCACACATAGAGATCTGATTTTTTCATCGAGTCTTAATATTACCATATGTAATAAGATAGTATAATGCCAGAAACTCTATCTCTTATACAAGCTGACTTGTGGGTGTAAGCTTCAGCCTCCCCTCTTCACCAGTAGTGTCCTGGAGAGCCGTCACATAGTTTATACAAAAGCTTTTTCCCTTGCAGTGTTTTTTTCTTCACAATTTTAGTCTGGCCGTTTCGTAGGTAGGGAACAAACTTAGAATCTCCCCTTAACCTTCTGACTACAAAATTATTTCCTAAACTGAATATCATTGTTCGAGATGCATACGATTTCAACTGCCTAATATAATCTATCTTCAGCCTTAACCCTTGTCTAGTGGGGTGTTTTGGGCTCATTTGGGCATATTCAGGCCCTCCTGAATGATCAATCAAGTATCTGCATGAAAAGAAATGTATTCAGCAAAAAACTAGGCGCTAAAAGCTTCAAAATGAGACCAGAACGAGCTACGTAGCACTCGTGGTTCTCTTGCAGTGGTGCCACGAACATGGGAGTTTAGCGTATAGCGGTATATTTTTCCCAGCTATGCTCACTACTGGCTACACTGCCGGCCTCTCGAGAACACAGGGAACATGAGTTAATGGGCGGCGGTAAGCCCTGGGAGTCGGCTGTCTGGCCCGCTGCGCTCCCGGCCATTTGCACTCGATTTTAACCCTTTAAAAGCCTTAATAATACTCCTAACTTGCTGCAAATTGGTGCACGACTTAAGTCGAGCGCCGCCAATAAGGGGTTAAAGATCTCCCCTTATCCCTCTGACTTCAAAATTCCTTAAGGGAGGCCACCTCGCTTTTTTTTTCTCTCCTTCTTTCTTTGGCTTGTATCCATTCGGCCCCATTCAGCCTACTGTTTTAAGATTTTTGTTTTTTGTTTTTTGTTTTTTTTCTCTATATTCCATCTACTCCCTTTCGGGCATAGGCTGAGAGCCTTTACACTACACCGCTGATCACGGTGAGGCCCGTGAGGTCTTGTTCCAGTCTAGGGAGTGAGACATGCGAAGCACCCCGGCTTGAAGCAACTCCATCTCTGAAGCCGCTTCGCCTCTGCGCTTCACCGTCTCATCCCCCACACTCGGACCCTCACTCTCAGAACGCCACCTATAGAGCAATTAACTCACTAGGCATTGCCCCCCTGTAGCATATTTTTGAATATGGGAATATTCATACAATGCTATTTAATCAGGGAACAATTAGGGTATTTTTTTGGCATTTTCGGTGTGCTGTGGTAATGCACTGAAACTAGGTACAGCACAAATTCCATCCCAATAATATCTTCCCATTGACATATTGGGATTCGAACCCGGGTCCATTAGATTACCAGTGCAGTGGCAAGACCACTCTGCCACATCCAGGTGTCAATATTTTCCTGGTGAGCGGTAGCGATCCAGCATATATATATATATTTTTGTTTTGACAGCAAGCTAAATTTGTATATTTTTCGATAGATAACTGTCTCCGGCAAAGCCGAATTTCTCCAAACAATGCTGGCTCGCTATCGCTCGCCAGGAAGAAATCGACACTTGCATGGGGATAAACGTCTTAAAACAGTTGGCTGAATGGGGCCGAATGGATACAAGCCAGGGAAAGAGAGAAAGATAACAAAAAACCGGTAGCCCCCCTTAATAACCTGAACAAAATCGTTAAAGTTGCCTAGTATTTCAACTACCTATAATAACCGAACACGCAGAAGACACATGGTCGTAGATACGAACAGGAGATAAAACATACAAGATAAAGAGAGAAGAAGCGAACATCGAACAAAAATACAAGTTAGACAACAAGGAACATGAAGTCAGAGAGGTAATGAGAAGAATAACCGAACATTCAGAGGACACAATCATGATAGTAGATAACAACAGGAAATATAATAATATTATACGAACAGATAAACAGAGAATAAGCTAACATATACACACAATAATGACATAAACAAAACAAAAACTTAGAAAACAAGATTTGTGTGAATTTGTATTTTGTTTTTGTGTGTTTATTGTTTTCTGTTGTGTGTTCATTGTTTTCTGTTGTGTTTTGTGTTGTTACTATTCTTGCTCTGTCTTGAGTCGCCCCCCCCCAAAAAAAAAAAAAAATTGCAAAAGTGGGGATTGGGCCTGAGTATATAGATAGATAGATAGATAGAAAACAAGAAACATGAAATAAAAGTATAAACTACAGAACTGGGAGGAAGGCACCTTGATGACAACACCGTTCTATATTCCTTTGTCTGACTCCCACTTGTCACCAGGGATCACCTACAGAATGGTAGAGGTGGAGCTGGTCACAGTACTGGACACTGACGAGGAGGAGGAAGCGTGAGAATGATGGAGGAAGAGGAGGAGGGGGCGATGATGATGAGGAGGAGGAGTTGGAGGAGGAGAAATATTGGGAGTGATTATGAAAGATGAGGAGGAGGGCAATGATGATGAGGAGGAGGAGTAGTGATTGACAAAGATGAGGAAGAGGGCGATGATGATGATGATGATGGTGATGATTGATTATGAGAGGTAACGGGAGGATATGGAGTACGATAAGCAAAATAAAGGCAAGAAGAGGGGTTGTAGGAAAAGGTGGAGTGAGAAGAGGTGGAGGAGCGGAGACTAGGTGGAAGCTAAGGGATCCACTTCTCGCCTGACACATACATATGAATGAGGTGTAAGCGAGGGCGGTGCTGGAGGCCATCTGTGGGATTGTTGTTGTTGTTGTTGTTGTTCCCCAAGCTGCCTGGCCGAACAGCCCCATCTGTGGGATTGTAAGGGACGTTTGTGAAGCCCTTAGAATGCTTAGATGTGTAAATACTGTAAAAAGAAAGTGAATGGAATACAATCTGAGGATATATAGGCCTATGCGTAAATACTGTAGAAAAGAAAGTTGATGTAATGAAAACTGGTAGTGGGTGGAGTATACAAGTACTATGGAACTCTATTCAATGGAAAACACAAAAACATGATCGATAATAATTATTGAACATAACGAAACCTGATGGTGACAATTTAAACAGTAGATTTCAACCAGCATATATGAACTAGGGCCACCCAACCAATAATGTGAGGATCAACTAATTTAAGTCAGGGTAGAACTTTATGTTGGCTTTGTTTCATTTGGCCCTGGTGGATTTTAGTAATGTTTGAGATATAATAGTGGAAATGGACTACTAGTTGAGTTGTCCAAGCGCCGAACCTGATGACAGTTGGTGTATGCAAGCAAGATGGGGAGGTAAGCTGGGGGGATTATGGGTGAAGACAACGGGAAGGGATATTGTGGGGTGCAGTGTGGAGGGTTCAGTGGGATTAACACTGATCATTTTGACAGATGGCTGCTGGGGAGGGTCAGGAAAGGCTAACAGGGGAATAACACATACAATAGCCTACATCTATTGTTGGACAATGATGCAAAGGAAATCAGGGAATAGAGGTAATAAATGAACAAGAGGCATACAGTAGACAAATGAAAATGAACATATAAATATAGATGGAATTTAAACTATGCATCATTATGCAACAATGCAATTGACGACATACATTTATCGAATATAATAGGAAAACCGATAAGAATCAGAGGAGAAAGTGGTAAATACAAGATATGACACCTACATAGACACACATAATGGGCAAACAATAAAATAAAGCACACACAAAATACGAAACAACATTTGAGGGAAACTAGAAGAAGAAATTGGATAATAAAAATAAGAGGTCAAGAACGGAACTGTATAAACATACCCTCCTTGGCTGTGTTGACAAAGGTCCATGTTGTATTCAGTAGTGTGATCATACATGTATAGCCACTCTGTAGTCTCTGGTCCAACACCATACATTATATAGTACCAATACTACTATATCATTCATACGAACGATTAAGCATGTTTGCATCCAGTAGAGTTCATTGTTTTCAGTCTTGCAAGTGTTGTTTGGATGTTTCGTGTGTGTTAATGTATGATTATGTTAACTTCGTGCAAGTGTGATTAATCACTGATTATATATATACGGTACCGGGTATACAGTATATTATATACAGTATATACGGTACCGGGTATACAGTATATTATATACAGTATATACGGTACCGGGTATACAGTATATTATATACAGTATATACGGTACCGGGTATACAGTATATTATATACAGTATATACGGTACCGGGTATACAGTATATTATATACAGTATATACGGTACCGGGTATACAGTATATTTAGGGTGGTGCAAAAGTAGGTTGACAGTCGCCATTACCACATGTTGTGAGTTGAGACTGTCAACCTACTTTTGCACCACCCTGTAAATATACTGTATATATATATATATATATATATATATATATATATATATATATATGAGAGAGAGAAATCTTTATTGAATATTGTGTTCGCATGTACTAAGTTAGTATGTTTACGTCACCTTGTATTTATTGTTAGTACAGTGTGTGTGCCTACCTATACAGTATGTGTACTGTGTGAATTATAGTGAATAAGTCCGTATGTATAACACTACTGACGGTATTGGTCTGTAGACCAATGTTGACCCCTGAAGTAATACCCGATCCCACCCCTACTCTGTGCAACTCTCCAACCCAGGAGTGAAACGTTATTCTCAGTCTTTCTTATATTCAACAGCTGAGCTCTGGACCTCTCTCCCAGAATCAGTCGTTCCCACTTCCTATGACTTAAATTGCTTCAAACTCAGTGTGTCCAAGCATTTTGGCTCGAAAGTCCCTTGATTTTGGCCCTGTCACTCTTTTAACTCTGGGGGAGGCATTCGCTACAGGCAGTTCTCCCTTTTGTATCCCTCACTCACATAGAAAACAAAATATGAAAGTCGGAGGTTGATTGAGATAGTCGTTACCCTATTAATTCCCACAAATCCCTTTTCTAAGCTGTATTGGGTGATTTAAGGATAACCAGAATATACTGTCAAACCGCGTCATAGGCTAATCCTTAATTACGAGTGAAACTCATTGTTATTGGTTTCATTCGTTCATTGCCTTGGTAATAGGATAGGATAATAGAACAATTACTTATGTACTCTAAAATGTAATCTTTACCCTTATCAAAATAGCATTTATTAAGGGAGCCCACCTCGCTTTTTTTCTCTTTCTCTCCCTCTCTTTTTGGCTTGTATCCATTCGCCCCATTCAGCCTACTGTTTTAAGACGTTTACCCCCATCCAGGTGTCAATATTTTCCTGGCGAGCGGTAGCGAACCAGCATATATATATTTTTGTTTTGACAGCAAGCTAAATTTGTACATTTTTCGATAGAAAAATGTCTCCGGCGAAGCCGGATATCTCCATACAATGCTGGCTCGCTATCGCTCGCCAGGAAGATATCGACACCTGGATGGGGATAACGTCTTAAAACAGTTGGCTGAATGGGGCCGAATGGATACAAGCCAGTGAAAGAGAGAAAAGGAGAGAACGAGAAAAATAAACGGCGACCCTACTTATATCATCCACTCTGGAACTTGATCCTCCCTGTTGCTTTCTGTGGCAATCCATCTATACCCCATATTAGCTTTTCAACAAACGGATTAGTGAGGATCCGTAGGACGGTTGTTGGTCGCTTTCCTCTGTAATCCAATACAACGTTGCTTTCCTTGTCTTTGCAATCTATAAAATGTACTAAGCCAAATCACAGGATGCCGCAATTGAAAAGCTTATAAAATAGATACATTAACATTTAATAGACCCAACTAAAAAATATAGATAAAATAGAATACACTAGACGATATAAAATGGACACATAGTTTATCACACATATTTTTTGTTATCTCCATATTTTCTCACTTGCTACACCATTCATCATCCCACCACAACCCGGCCGAAATAAATCTCCCAATTGTTGGTCCTTTATTGGTTCCACCATCCATCATCTGTCCTCGGGTAGTTTGGGGGAAACAAACATCCCAACACTGTCAATTTTGATTAGATGTTTTTTTTTTTGTATGAGAGTGAGGGAGACAAAAGGCAGAACTGTTTGTATCGAGTGCCTCCCCCAGAGTTGAAAGAGTGACAGGGCCAAAATGAATATTTGGGTTTTGGAAGCATTAAAGGCAACAAGGTTGTATCTGCTCCAATTGGAAATAGTAGTTAGACCAGTATTCGATAAATGGATATACAATCGTATTCGTGTAGTTAACCTTTAACTGTCTTGATGGTGTAATGGTTAGTGTTTAAGATCTGTATGTGGCAACCCAGGTTCGAATCCCGGGAGGATCACATGCTTTCATTAATTTCATTGGGAGGTGTTTGATGTTGGGAGTGAAATTAAAAAAATATATTAAAATGGGCATGGAAAGGATAGTTAAGGTGTCTGCAATAATATTCCCCATATATAACTGTCAGTCAGACGTTATATATGAAAAAGATATGTTCTGTCGACATTATATTATTAAATAAAAAAGATAAAGATGTTTTGTATGAAAATATGTTTCATATAGTTAGCCTAGAGTTTTTTTTGCGAGAAAACTCTTATGTAGTCTCATACATGTTGTAACTTGAGTCGTTTCCTATTGATTTGTTTTAATGCTTTTGGCTAATACATAATAAGCACGCATATACATATACACATACAGACATACATTCGTCACGAAGGACACTGATATCCAACGTTTCAACATTTACATTCTGGTATTGATAAATCCATTTGGACACACGGGTGTGCCTTTATTCCGCAATCAACGGATACTGATCTAATGGAATAGTAAATAACTGGAGAGAGAGTTTTTAGCAAGTGAAAAGGTTGCGTTATAACTGAAAATCGAATCTGATATGTTAATCTCACTCTGTGTGATATTTTATAAACAATAATACACGTTTTACATAGCCGGACAAGTTCAGGTTGAATATACTGTATATGCCTTTCCCTATAGTCACACCGATGTAACCTTGCAGTACCTGTTCAAAATTTCGTGCCACACGTGTCTGTAATATATTACGTATATTATACTGAACATTTAATTAGCAATGGACCTATTACCTGAATGGTACTGGTAATGGGTACACATCTGTTGAATATATGAATGTAAAGTGCAGCGAACTTTTTCCTTTAGAATCATTTATGTATTTTATTCGGGATATATTTTTAAGCTTGATGGAGGTTAAGGGAGGAAACTAGATAAATAAAAATATATGATATATAAATTAATATATATATACAAATATATATAAAATCTCGCCTTAAGGATAGAATCGAGAAAAACTAATATATAGAGTAAAGAATAACAGTGAGAAGAACTAATATATAGAGTAAAGAATAACAGTGAGAAGAACTAATATATAGAGTAAAGAATAACAGTGAGAAGAACTAATATATAGAGTAAAGAATAACAGTGAGAAGAACTAATATATAGAGTAAAGAATAACAGTGAGAAGAACTAATATATAGAGTAAAGAATAACAGTGAGAAGAACTAATATATAGAGTAAAGAATAACAGTGAGAAGAACTAATATATAGAGTAAAGAATAACAGTGAGAAGAACTAATATATAGAGTAAAGAATAACAGTGAGAAGAACTAATATATAGAGTAAAGAATAACAGTGAGAAGAACTCATCGGTATCGAGGAAGTGGCAGAACCACGGAAGAAATGTGTGACTGGTAGAAATGTGTGACTGGTAGAAATGTGTGACTGGTAGAAATGTGTGACTGGTAGAAATGTGTGACTGGTAGAAATGTGTGACTGGTAGAAAGACAAATGTGTGACTGGTAGAAAGACAAATGTGTGACTGGTAGAAAGACAAATGTGTACCAAAGAAAGCTTAAGCCATCACAAAAGTCCAGGGAAGCCTTACCCAGAGAGATGGGGAGAGAGAGAAAGTGAGAGTGAGAGAGATTTGCATAGAGTTACATATATACATAGAATGCACATACCTTGCAGTCCCTACTAAACAGACCGGCAAAACAGAAGAGAAAGAGAGTTACACAGATACTCAGACCACACAGACCTTGCGGTCCCTACTAGGTTGTCCAGCCTTAATACTACTAGACAGAGACAGTTCATAGTAGACAAATAGGACTGCAAAGTTGAAAAGAGAGAAAGTGAGTGAGTGAGTGAAAGAGAAAGAGAAAGAGAGAGAGAGCGAGAGCGAGAGCCAGCAAACAAAAATCAAGAACAAGAGACGGTGAAAGAGGAAATGTGCCAAGAAACGAATGACAATCCAGGTGTTGGAGGGAAGACGGTAAAAAAGAAATTCCTAGAAAATCTCTGCTAGAAATCTAACGCCAAAGAAATACAGGAGAGAGAGAGAGAGTGTGTGTGTGTGTGTGTGTGTGTGTGTGTGTGTGTGTGTGTGTGTGTGAGAGCGAGAGAGTGTGAGCAACAGAACAAATGGTGTAGGTCATTCCTCACGCTGGCGAAAAACAGGAGGAAATACTATGAGGGAAAGAGGAAGACAAGACACCTCATTTTAGCCTCATTAAATTTGATATATTAAGACGTTTGCCACATTAATTTCGCGATGTTAAGTCCTTCCACCTAACTTCTTTGCTGATTTAAGACCTTTTGTGCCATTGAAGTGTCGATTATCACCTGGTGAGCGAAAACTTGCCTGTGTTTTAGGAGGAAACCGAAACATTTACAAATTTATCTCGAAGGTGGGGCTTGAGGATGTTTTTTAAGCTTGATAGAGGTGTAGGGAGCAAAGCCCCCCCCCCCTCTAGGAGCAGACCTCTGCAGTGGGACGTTGAGAGAACAATAACACCATACCCCTGCAATATATATATACAGTATATATATATATATATACAGTATATATATATTATATATTATACAGTATACTGTATATACTGTATGATATTTAATCTCACCACAAACATTAACTTAATTGAAACACATTTAAAAGACACACACACACACACACCTGTGGTTCCTGTGGTTGTAGTTGAGGGCTGACAACTATCGCCCCGTGGTCCACGCTGTTGTGGCGCCGCCACTGTACATCCCATCTGCCCTCTGCGCCAGCTGGTCAATGATGCTGTTGCTGGCAGCACTGAGGTGATAGTGAGGTAGAGTTGGTTGGTCGTCTATTGAGGCAAGGAAGTGATCCAAATCCTTCTTAAACATTTCCAGTTTTGGGTAGTCTTTATTTCTGATTTCTTAGGGTAATTAGTTATACATCTTAGGACCATGAGTAGCGAAAGAATTTTCCCTTAGTGTCTTCACTCTGGTTAGCGCTCTTGGTTTGATGGGTCTGATATCGCACATTCTACTAAGGCGTTTATGTTCTTTGTATTTGATGATCACTTTATCTTCAATTTTCAGATTTGGAGCCATGTTATTAAGAATTTTCCAAGTGTATAGGATTAAGTATCTTTCTCTGCGTCTCTCGAGAGAGTATAGTTGCAATGTTTTTAATCTCTCCCAGTAGTCCTGATCCTTTACAAATGTAATTTTGCTGGTGAAGGAGCGCTGGATCCCCTCCAAGGCTTGTTTCTCCCCAGATTTCCAGGGACTCCACAACTGGCAGAAGTATTCTAAAAGAGGTATCACCAAGGCCTTGTACAGGGTAAGCATAGGTTCCACCTCTCGTGTTTTAAAGGTGCGCAATATCCAGCCAGCCTGGGCTCTTGCCTTTTGAACCACTGCTTGGATGTGCTTGCTGAACGTAGCATCATGACTCATTAGAACACCCAGGTCTAGCACATGGTTATTGCGTTGTATTAGGGAACCATCGTGTGCAGTATAGTTGGTGTTTTCATTGATGTTGGTTCCATAACTAACTAGTTCAAATTTATTGTTGTTGAATGACATATTGTTTGCATCAGCCCAGGAATACAAACGGGTTATGTCAGAAATGAATTTATTTACATCTGCTGATTTGATTTCTTTCATGACTCTTGTGTCATCAGCAAATGAAGAGACTGATGAGTGGAGGGTATCTTGGTCAATATCAGGTATATGGATAAGGAGAAGCAGTGGTCCCAGAACAGAGCCTTGGGGAACACCACTGTAGACGTTAGAGTCACAGTAGAGGACACCGCCTGCAGCAACACACTGCTTCCTATCCTTCAAGAAATTGTGGATCCACATTCCAAGACGACCAGTTATTCCTAGATTTCTTAATTTATGCAGTAAGACCCCATGATCCGCCTTATCGAAGGCCTTGCTAAAGTCCAGGTAAAGATCTACCTGCTCGGAATCCATGTTGATTTTCAGTCATTTTGTTGTTTATTTCTAAAAAGTTTGTAATTTTTTTCACTATAATTTTTTTCAAATATTTTTATAACATGGGATGTGAGAACTATTGGTCGGTAATTTTCTGGTTTGGCCCTCGATCTCCCTTTATATACAGGGGTAATCTTTGCTCTTTTCAATTGTTCAGGGATTATTCCAGTATCAAGCGAGTTTCTGTATAGGGATAGGAGGGGTACACTCAACTGTTCTGTATATTTGTTAAGTAAGATGGCTGGAAACCCATCAGGACCAGCTGCAGCATTCCTAGAGATTTCCTTAATAGCTTCCTGAATGTCGACTCGAGAGATGATCATGTCTGCATTTGTGGGTCAATGATTTGGCTATTCGAGAAAAATTCACACACACACACACACACACACACACACACACACACACACACACACACACACACACACACACACACACAGATAGACAGATAGATACTTTATTGACCCCAGAATTCATCGTAAAATTTATAGAGAGTGCAATTATAGTTTCCCAACAAGCAATGCATATCTCACTGTCTAGTCTTACAACATAAGTGAAAACTGTAATCCAAAAACAAAACCCTTTCCAAATAATTATATATGACACAATATGCAATATTTGTAAACACTGAATATCCTCCTCGCCTTTGATCATCCGAATAACTATCAATAAGCAGCCAAAATACCATGAATGATTTTACACAAGATATCTGGTGTGAACTGATCTGAAATAATTAACTGTTGTAAATTTTCAAAATGATAGGTCTGCCTGAGATGATTGGTGAGCGAACAGTTTTGTACCACATGTTCATTCTGTACATCTCCACACACACAGAGGCGCTCCTCAGGCGGCAGCCGGCCCCGGCCCCGCCTATACCACCGACCTGTCTCACAAGCTAATGAGTGCCCACTCACACGAAAATGAGTAAATGACAATCTATGGATTTCATTGATAGTATGTCTCTGTTTATACACATTATGTACGTTGTAAGAAGGGTTAATTTCCTAATAGGTCTTACGTCTAGATGACTCACTATTCCTGATTCCAGACACAACATCTTGCATCGCAACTCTCAGATCAGCTGTGTCTCGTGAAACGAATCCACTCACCAATCTACCCGTAACAGTATTCGAATCAATTACGGCACCAATGGCAAATGAAAGCGGGTCATCTCGGTATTCGGATTTTTCCTGCCACATTTTAGAAAACAATTAATGCTGTTTGAATTTAACGAGGTCTGGTAATGGAAGATACCCCGACTCTACATAACAAACGTCATTGCAAGTAGTTCGCCTCACTCCAAGTAACTGCTTCAAACACCAGTTGTATAACTTAATAACTGGCTTCAGATCCGAACACAACCACGACTCGCATCCATAAATCAATGTTGACATAAGGCACGCATCAAACACTCGTTTTTTCACTATAAAAGGAACATAATTATTTTTCGTTACAAATGATACATACTTAAGTAAATGGCACATCTTTGCATTAGCATGGGCTCTAACAGCCGATGAAGCACAACCATCACTCATAAATGGTGAACCCAAATAAACATAGGTATCACACGGGTTCACAACTAGCTCGTTAACAACCAATGGCTCAGAGTCTGCTTTACTACCGCTAATAAACATAGGTATCACACGGGTTCACAACTAGCTCGTTAACAACCAATGGCTCAGAGTCTGCTTTACTACCGCTAATAAACATAGGTATCACACGGGTTCACAACTAGCTCGTTAACAACCAATGGCTCAGAGTCTGCTTTACTACCGCTAATAAACATAGGTATCACACGGGTTCACAACTAGCTCGTTAACAACCAATGGCTCAGAGTCTGCTTTACTACCGCTAATCACGAAAAACTTTGTCTTTGATTGGTTGATCTTCATCCCATACTCAGTACAATATTTCTGTAATATAGATAGTGTCTTTATCATATTTGGCCTAGTTGTTGCCAGCAGTACAGTATCGTCCATAAGTACTAGTACATGACTATTGTAACCACATCAAAAACCCATCTCGCTCGCATCCTTCCTTAATCATCTTAATTAAATCATCAACAAAAATAATAAACAATAGACAAGAAGTTGGAGATCCCTATCTTACACCAAGGGTTATAGTTATGAAAGCAGTCCCAATTATACTCTCCGTTACACTATAGATAGCAATTAAGGCACCCAGCATCAATGAACCACATCCTAACCTTCTTAATACGCGGAACAAAATATTTCTCGATACTAAGTCATATGCCTGTGAAAAGACGGCAAATGTAACAAACAATGTTAGCCTTTTCCTCTTCGCCATATCACAAAGCAAACGTAAGGTTATTATGTGTTCTAAGCATCCTCTTTTCGCTTGTGCTCCTGCCTGTTCTCTAAATGGTTTAAACCACTCTTTCAAACGTGAACACAACACCATGTCGTAGATTTTCGCAATACTGCTTATGATATTAATACTTCGGTCATTTCTAACATTCGACTTATCACCCTTTTTGAAAATCGTAAACAACTTTGCTTTTGCCCACGACTGTGGGTACGAACCTGCACGAAACACCGTATTGAAGAGCGTCACAAGAGTCAAAATCCAAGAACCTGGTAGTAATTTGAACAGCCCTGGCGATACACCATCTGGTCCACCTGCCTTATCAGCTTTAGCCTGTTTAATTTGTTTTTCTATTTCCATAGGTGTTATAGCCTCATCTAAGACAGGGAAAAAATACATAATTAAATACTTCATGATTGGAGAGCCCCACATTGGATGGAAGGTATAGAGCATTCTCAAAATAATCTTTGAACTCAACATTAGTCGGGCACTCATCTGTATTTACTTTTTTGTCATACTCCCCCTTCCAGTCTATGACTCCATATCTCTAAATCATCCTTATCATTTAATAACTTCTCTCATCTACCAATACTATTTTTTTTTTCTATGTGATTGAGGGAGGCAAAAGGCATAACTGCCTATAGCGAGTGCCTCCCCCATAGTTGAAAGAGTGACAGGGCCAAAATCAAGGGACGTTCGAGCCAAAATGCCTGGACACACGGAGTTTGAAGCAATTTAAGTCATAGGAAGAGGGAAAGACTGATTCTGGGAGAGAGTTCCAGAGCTCAGCTGTTGAGTAGAAGAAAGTTTGAGAGTAACGTTTCACTCTTGGGTTGGAGAGTTGCACAGAGTAGGGGTGGGATTGAGTTGCAAGACGGGTACCACGTGCCCTACGTAAAGGAGGTGGTATGCACTGGGATAGCTCTGAGGAACACTGATTATTATAGTAGCGATAGAATAGCGAGAGAGATGCAACATTGAGACGGAGAGAGAGAGATTGCAGAGAGTTGGTGAGTGGACGGGAGTTAATGATACGAAAGGCCTTCCTTTCAACTTTGTCTAGGAGAGCGGTGTGAGAGGAACCTCCCCACACATGTGAACAATACTCAATACAAGGGCGCACTATGCCCTTGTACAGAGCAAGAAGCTGTGCAGGAGAAAAGAACCCCCTAAGGCGGTTGAGTACACCCAGCTTCTGGGAGGCTGCCTTAGCAAGACTGGTAATATGGTCCTTCCAAATGAGAGCAGAAGAAAAAGAGACACCAAGAATATTGAGAGAAGATGAAGGGTTGATTTTTGTATTGTTGAAGAATAAGGGATAGTCCGCTGGGAGATCCTGACGGGTAGATAGATGGAGAAATTGGGTTTTGGAAGCATTAAAGTTAACAAGGTTTTCTCTGCCCCAATTGGAAATAGTATTTAGATCAGAATTTAAGAGTTCTATGGCTTCATTACGTTTGTCGTTGAGGGATTGCTGGCTGGGGCGTTCTGAAAAACTAATGGAGTAGTGTAAGGTTGAGTCATCTGCGTATGAATGGATGGGAATTAAGGTACAGTTAAGGAGATCATTTATAAAAATTAGAAAGAGAATAGGAGATAGGACAGAGCCCTGAGGAACACCGGAGTTTATAGGGTGAGGAAGTGAACAATGGCCGTCCACAACCGCGGCTATGGAACGGCCGGAAAGGAAATTAGAGACAAAGGCACAGATGGAGGGATAGAAACCGAAGGAGGGTAGTTTAGAAATTAAAAATTTATGCCAGACTCTATCGAAGGCTTTCGATATGTCTAGTGCAATAGAAAAAGTCTCACCGAAGTCCCGAAAGGAGGATGACCAAGAGTTAGTAAGATATGAAAGAAGATCACCAGTAGAGAGACCCTTAAGGAAGCCATACTGGCGATCTGAGAGCAGATTATGAGAAGAGAAATGCTTAAGAAATTTGGAAGCAAGAATAGTTTCAAAAACTTTAGAAAGACAAGAGATAAGAGCAATTGGACGATAGTTGGAGGGTTGAGAGCGGTCACCCTTCTTTGGGACAGGTTGAATGTGAGCAAACTTCCAGCATGAAGGGAAGACGTTAGAGGATAGACAGAGACGAAAGAGTTTGCCTAGGCAGGGAGTCAGCACGGAAGCACAGTTTTTGAGAACAACAGGAGGAACACCGTCCGGACCGTACGCCTTATTACTGTTAAGCCAAGAGAGGGTAGAAAGTACATCTTTAGAAGAGATTAGGATATTAGGCATAAGTAAGAGAGAGGAGGGCGGAGAGGGAGGAATAGCACCGGAATCATCCAAGGTGGAGTTTCTAGCAAAAGTTTGAGCGAAGAGTTTAGCTTTGTCAGAGGAAGAAGTGATGGTTGTGCCATCAGAGTGGGAAAGGGGAGGGAAAGACGAGGAAGAGAAATTGTTGGAGAGGTTTTTGGCTAGATGCCAGAAAGCTTGGGAAGAGCTAGAGTTGGATAGTTCAGTGCATTTATTATTGATGAAAGAGTGTTTGGCAAGTCGAAGAACAGATTTGGCTTGATTCCGGGCAGAAACATATGAAGAATGAGAGTCTTGAGTTTTAAGGCGTCGGTACCGTTTGAATGCTTCCTCCTTATTGCGGACAGCAGTAGAACAGGCGTGAGTAAACCAAGATTTTTTAGCATTAGTCTGAGAGAAAGAGAATGGAATGTATGCTTCCATGCCCGATAGGATTACCTCGGTAATGCGTTCAGCACTCTCCGAGGGTCCTCGGCCATGGAAGCAGAAATCATTTCATGGGAAATCAAAGAAGTACTGCCGAAGAGCCTCCCAGTCGGCAGCGCCAAAGTGCCACAAGCGCCGCCGGCTAGGAGGATCGGGTGGCTGTACTGGAGAGATAGGACAGGTGACAGATTATCCACCTGTTGTTCATTAGGCTGACTCCTACTGATACTCGCACAATTATACAATGCATCAGTCACGCTACTGGCAAACTCATCAATACTCTCCAGACCTGCAGGAGTTTCGTATCGAATTAGATTATTTCGAAACACCGTTGCATCTATAACATTCATATTTACAGGTTTTTTAACTTGACTGCTTTGAGCTTTACTACCGTACACCACCGCATGATCCCCCAGGAGTTGGGCGCGGGAACATAGATTTTCCATATCTACTCCTCTCAAAGAAATTGTCACAGTTATAGGTGCATGATCTGAAGGTAATGAATCATTATGAATAACTGAAAAATCGCTCACCCCGCCCAACACCGAGGAGCTAACCACACACGTATCTACTTCTGACTCCCAAAAATGTCCTTTCCGATATGTCAAGCTGCTAACAAAATGTTCATTGGGTGTCTTAAGATTACTAACTAATAATAATTCAGAGTTTATATAGATCGTAGACAGAATGTAGGCATTATCGTTTGGGAATCTAGCTTCATCTGGTAAAGTAGGATAAGAGTATAAATGATTGTCTGGCACCTCAACGAGTTTGGGTAACTCTCGTGCAAATTTGCCAAATCTAGCGTTCAGGTCACCAATTATGGAATAGCAGCTATCAAAGTCACTTTTTAATTTCTCTTGAATATATGAAAATGAGATGTGAGAATAATACTGAGAGTCAGCAGGGGGAATATAGCAAAATCCAAACATCATGTTAGTTGCACAACGAAACTTAATCCATATTTGATCATCAATATTAGTATCAACAGTTGCAACCAAGTTCTCCAAACAATTCTTTATCAATACCACTGCCCCCCCTCTATGTGCTGTGTCTCTTTTGACACTTCTAAACGTCACCTAACCGGGAAAAGAGAGTGTTAGGGATGTCTTTACTTCATATAAACTTACCACATTGTAACTGCGTATTAGGTCATCTACACATTTCTTTTCCAATTTTGTTTTAACACCATTTATATTCCAAGAGAGAATTTTAAGTTTTCTAACATCCTGTGGTTGGCTTAAACAAAAATTTGTTTCCAGTTGTCGATAACTATCCCATCACGGTACAGTTTCCTCTTTTTGGGGTTGAAGTGAATAACGCATCTCCGGCATTCTCCGGCCTCTCATTCTCCGCCTTTTCTGCATCTCGTAGCCGTTTCCATTCCTTCTGTATACTTGGGTGGACATCTTTCTTGACATATATCTTGCTATACTCACAGGGTGCCTCCTTCAGATTTTTTTGCATTACTCAGGATCACTTCACGTAGCTGCTTGTTGGGTATGGTAACCAAAATAGCCCGTCTCCTAACGCCTACAGCCACGTTCCCCAGCCTCCGGTGCGTCACGCCCTCTGCTGTCACTCCCACCTTAGACCACATCTTCTTCAGCTTTTCCTCCTCTGTCGTTGCACCTTCTAAACTCTCATTCTCATCCGGAACTCCAGTAATTACGATTTTCGTTTCCCTCTCCTTACGGTCTATCACCTCCAAAAATTGCTGTTGGCTAGCGATAACCTCAGCTTGCATGTTTACCTGCTCTTGTAAGGAACTAAGTTTCTTGTTAACAACACTATCGGGTGATGTAATTACCTTCTTCAGTTCGGTGATTTCATTACCAAGTATGTTAACTTTCTCCGTCAGTTCTTGCATGGCTTCTGCACCCTGCTCTGGTGGCGCCACAATGCTGTCGATCAAGTCCTCCTTCGTCAACCTTGCCAACTGATTGCGCTGCAATCTCCTCAGCTCCAGTAGTGGTTTGGCCATTGTGATAAACACTGCTATGTATATTTACTGTCCACACAGCGAGGCCACAATCCAATCCTGGGGCAGGCTCACCTTCTCTGGCCACAGTCATGCTGGCAGGAATCTGGCCGATCGCCGACGACACACACTAACTGGCTTATTTCTCAGTTATTCCAGCAATATGGCTCTAAACTCATATCATAATGAATGCACTGATGCCTCACGTCATTGAAGACATACCAGAAAATACTTTAACTTGGCATAATGTCTTATAAATTGATGAAAAGATGAGGAGGTCTTTCACCAGTGTTTACGTTCTCCAGCCCCCCCCCCCCCCCCCCCCACACACACCTCTGTGGTTCCTGTGGTTGTAGTTGAGGGCTGCTAGTAGTGGGGTAGGAGGGGTTGGTCTGGCAGTGATGACAGGAAATCATCCAAGTCCTTTTTTAATTTTTCAACGGTTGGGTAGTTTTGGTTTCTTATTTCTTTTGGCAGTGAATTGTAGAGCTTCGAACCCCGTGTAGCGAAGGCATTTTCTTTAAGTGTCTTAACTCTTGTCAGTGCTCTTGAGTTAATTGACCTGATAATACACATACGGCCCAGTCGTTGGTTTTCTTTTATCTCTATCAACTCCTTTTCTTCCTCTCCCTGCAGGTTTGGGGCTAAGTTATTGAGAATTTTCCAGGTATAAATTATCAAGTATCTTTCTCGGCGTCGTTCTAGAGAGTACAAGTTTAGAGACTTAAGTCTTTGCCAGTAGTCTTCCTCCTTCAGACACTATTTTACTAGTGAAGGAGCGCTGGATGCCTTCCAATGCTTGTTTCTCTCGTGACTTCCAGGGATTCCATAGCTGGCAACAGTATTCCAAGAGTGGTATTACCAAGGCCTTATTCAGGGTTAACATAGGTTCTCTTTCACGAGTTCTGAAAGTACGCAATACCCAGCCAATCTGGGCTCGTGTCTTTTGTACTACTGTTAGGATATGGGTAGTGAAGGAGGCATCATCACTGATTGTTACCCCTAGGTCTAGCACTTTGTTCTTTGGCCATCATGTGCCGAATAGTGGACTTCTTCTATGTTGTTTGTACCATATCTAACCAGTTCAAATTTGTTATTATTGAAAGACATATTATTTGTTTCGGCCCATGTATATAGCTTGGTATGGTCAGATTTTAATTTGTCCACATCTTCCATTGATTTAATTTCTTTCATTACTCTGGTATCATCGGCAAAAGATAAGAATTTTGAGTAGAGTGTACCTTGGTCAATGTCGGATATGTGTATGAGGAACAGCAGTGGCCCCAGTACAGAACCTTGAGGGACACCACTGTAGACATTAGAGTCTTGGGAAATGACACCACCCACAGCAACAGATTGCTTTCTCTCGTTCAGGAAGTTATGGATCCATACTCCAAGGCGACCAACTATTCCTAGATTGCGGACTTTATGTAATAGGATTCCGTGGTCCACCTTGTCGAAGGCCTTACTGAAGTCCGAGTAGATTACATCGATGTTGCTACCATTCTCTAGTGTACTAACAATGTTTTCATGATGGGCAAGGAGCTGGGACAAGCATGATCTACCTTGTCGAAATCCGTGTTGGCTATCATTCATTTTATTGTTTTGTTCAAGCTAGTTTGTAATATTCTTGACAATAATTTTCTCAACAGTTTTAATGATATGGGATGTGAGGGCAATAGGTCGGTAGTTTTCTGCTTTGCCTCTTGACCCACCTTTGAATACGGGAGTTACCTTAGCTCTCTTCAGTAATCCAGGAACTATCCCGCAATCCAGTGAAGATCTGTATAGGATTTTGAGAGGTACACACAACTTTTCTGCAAATTTCTTCAGTAATATGGCTGGAAAACCATCAGGGCCAGCTGCAGCATTGGTGGACATTTCTTTAACTGCTTCTATTATATCATTCTCAGTAAAAGCTATATGTTCTATTGATGGGTTCTTGATCTTGTTGGAGAAAAAGTTGTTGGGTTCTGTGATAATCTTATCTTTAAAAGGAGTACTGAAAACACTCTCTTACTGTTTACAAAGAGCTTCACAAACTTCTGTTGGGTCTTCAATAATTTTACCGTGCTCACTTGTTAAAGGGCCAACAGCGGCCTTAATTGTTGATCGGTTACTTGCATATTTGAAGAAGTATTTAGGGTTTGATTTGATTGCAGATACTGCCTGTTCTTCTCTCAGCTTCATTTCTTTTTCAATAGAGGTTTTCAACTCCTCTTCTAGCGTCAAGATTTTCCGCTGCATCAAAGTACGGTTGTGGTCGTTGGTAGAATGGGCAATTTTTACTCATAGTCTTCTTCGTTTTCTCATTATTATTCTTCGATCACGGGGAATAATCTTAGTGGTTGAGGGTTGTTTTTTAATAGGGGTGTGTTTTTCACAAATCGCTAAGCAATGTTTCAGCAGTAAGTCATATTGGTTATTGGGGTCTGTATCTGTCAACAATCTCTCCCAACATAATTCACCCAATTCTCTATCAATATTCTCCCAGCATGTATTAGTACTGACAAAATTGAGTTCATTTATACTTAGGTTTCTTTGGGGTGGTATCATTGATTTTTTGTGTTCTAAAGATTTTATGTTGGTAGTCATTACAATTATATTGTGGTCTGATATAGTGGTTGGGTCTACAGTGTACTCATGGACAAGCTCTTCGTTATTAGTGAAGAATAGGTCTAGGATATGTTTGCCATGTGTAAGGACTCGGGTATACTGGTTCATGCAATAGTTCTCTGCTAGGTCAAAGAGGGCAGCTGCTTGTAATTGTGCATCTGTAG
>CM064567.1:15550267-15702288 GCA_032716605.1 Paralithodes platypus
GTGTGTGTGTGTGTGTGTGTGTGTGTGTGTGTGTGTGTGTGTGTGTGTGTGTGTGTGTGTGTGTGTGTGTGTGTGTGTGTGTGTGTGTGTGTGTGTGTGTGTGTGTGTGTGTGTGTGTGTGTCACTCGTTGTGTGTAGTGAATTGTTGATAATGTGTGTGGTTGTGTGTGTGTGTGTGTGTGTATACTGTATATGTATGTGGTTCTGTGTGTGTATGTCTGTAATCTCTGTTTTATATTATGGCTGAAAATATCACCAGTTATCCTGTCTCTGTTTACTAATGGCGTGTGTGTCAGAAGCAGCCCGAACTATGGGGAGATAAGAACCGTTCTGAGGGGAGAGTTTCCGAGCTAAATAAGAAGGTTAACCCTTTCTGTACCGCTGATTTTTTTTAACTGTATTCTGGCTATTATTAGACGACTTTATTCAGTTTAAAAAGGGGCCTCCAGCAATTAACAGGCATCGAACTATCTCATTGAACCCCTGTTTACTACCACAGGTCCTTATTAAGCTGCACAAAATCGTATAAATATAGCAAGAATAAAGATATATAGACGTCCCCGGTATAGATGGGGCTAAGGTCACAACCAGGTATAATATGGCGCAAAACGTTTTTATTGAAGTGAAATTTCATTGATTTACTTGAATTGACACAATTATTGTACCTGTGTTTTCTTGATATGCACCATACCGTACAGTTGTACTCTTTTTAGTAAAATGCCTTGTTTACTTGTGTCTTTTCTTGTATTGTTTTGTTTTTCTTCTAATTCGCTTGTTTATTGCTACCGTATATAATGGATATCCAATTGACAACAAATGGCTCGAAATGTCATATAGGCCTAATAGCCCCCCAAAATGGGCGAACGTCTTCAGATCTCAAAATTAACGGAACATGAGGGACAGGGGGGTTCAGAGGTAAAACCCTTAACTAAAATTGTAATTATTGGCGTTATTGGAGTTATCCACCTTTATATCATATGCCTTTTGTAAGCCTGTGTCACACAAACACATTTGCTGGCAATATTTTAGAGCAATTATCGTCGGGTAACTTCAGAATCTCACTTTCATTAGTCTTAAGCCACCAAAAATATTCTAGATTCAGCCTAGATTCTAATATAAATTTTAAAAAGCTACTAAATATTGCGAGACAAAAATTGCTCTCAAAATATTATCTGAATAAGGGCTCGTGTGATATGACCTTTAGCGTTGGCAATCCCTTTCACTTATTGTATTTCCCTCCTATGACTTTTATTGCCAGTTTCCGCCTCTTATATGTCTGCCTTTCCTTTCCCTCTCCCAGCTTTTACTACATTATCTCACTCTCTCTCGATGTATTATATATTTTACGATCAGAATTGCGTTTGTGTTAATTAGGATTATATATTACTGAACTCAATTGTGTGTTAATCAAATAGTATAAACATTAATATAATACTCGGTCATTACAGTACACACGAATATTCTTTTAGTTGTCTCCTTATTCATTCCAGGTCTAAAGTTGAAATATATAAACAACGTACAGTAATATTATATCTTTTGATTGTTATTCAATCATTCATTGTACTTTATCCAAGTGTATTCAGGTTTGATCAACCCTAGCTTTATAAATAAAGTTTTTAATTTGCATATTGCAATCTATGAGGCTTCAAATAAAAGAGTAGGCCTATGCCTTTTCAGATAATAAAATATTCAATTTACAGTGGAGAGAGAGCGAGAGCGAGAGCGAGAGCATGGGAGAGAGAGCGAGCGAGCATGGGAGAGAGAGCGAGCATGGGAGAGACTTCCTAATATTCCTTCTTTTTCTCCTCCTTCCTGTTTATCTTCCTCCTCCTCCGCCTCCTCCTCCTGATCCTCACAGTTGTTTCCTCTGCAATTTTCTACTCATCCTCATCCTCCCCCTGCTCCTCCTCTTCCTTCTCCTCTGCCATCCTCTTCATTATCTTACTCCACAAGCTCTTCCTCTTCATCTTCACAGTTTTCCTCTGCACCTTATTCTTCCTCCTCCGCCTCCGCCTCCTCCACCTCCTACTCTTCCCCCTTCCCCTCTTCTTCCTCCTCCTCTCTCCCACACAGCTCCATATAATCCTTCCCAAAGCTGTCAAATAGTCTTTTCTCTCTGCTGATATTCCTCTCATTCTCCTTGTGTAACTGTGTCTAATTCTCTTATCTTTCACTGTCCCATCCCTGTTTTATACCTATTTTGATTAATATATTGTTAGTACTATATTCCATTCATTATAGGTAGGCCAGATATTTGTGGACCCTAACCTTTGTAACTAAAAATGGACTAGAGAAAATGAGCTGTAAATTTGTAAGCCTATGAAATCGCGGACTCTTCTCAAATGTTAGAAATATTAGCTCAATTACTATAGTCGGTTCTGAGATATAGAGGTTATTGATCAATATGTTTGGCTTTGGAGGAAAAGATATGCCGAGTATTTTGAATCTTTGTTAAATACAAGAGATGGAAGAGAAGCAGTGATTGAAGCAGAGGTGGATGGAGATAGGTTACCCAGGCCACCCAGGTGGCAGGGAATGAATGAAAGGATTGAGGAAAATGAGGTGAAAGAAGCAGTGAAACAAATGAGAGCGGGAAAAGCAGAAGGTTTGGATGGTATTGCTGTGGAGTGTATAAAGAAGGGTGGAGATGTGATAATAGATTGGTTGGTGAGACTTTTCAATGTGTGCTTTGCTGTGTCAATGGTACGAATAGACTGGAAGAGTGCATGTATTGTGCCGTTGTACAAGGGGAAGGGAGATCGGCAGGAGTGTTCAAGTTATAGAGGTATTAGTTTATTATCAGTGGTTGGAAAGCTGTATGGCAGGGTGTTGATAGAGAGGATAATAAAGTGTACGGAAGTTGCAATAGGAGAAAACAGTGCGGTTTTAGGAGGGGAAGAGGGTGCGTGGATCAGATGTTTTCAGTAAGACAGTTATGCGAGAAGTATTTAGAGAAGCATAAGGAGATATTTTGGGCTTTTATGGACTTGGAAAAAGCGTATGATCGTGTGGACCGTGAAGCAATGTGGAAGGTGTTAAGGATTTATGAAATAGGAGGAAATTTGTTAGAAGCAGTTAAGAGTTTTTATGAAGAGAGCAGAGCATGTGTGAGAGTAGGAAATGGTGAGTTGAGTGAATGGTTTGAGGTAAAGGTAGGTTTGCGACAGGGTTGTGTCATGTCACCATGGCTGTTTAATATGTTTATGGATGGTGTGGTGAGGGAGGTGAAAAGGAGAACTATGGGAAGAGGATTGGGTTTAGTAGGAAAGAATGGTAGAGATTGGGAGTTGAATCAGTTGCTGTTCGCTGATAACACAGCATTGGTGGCGGATTCTGATGAGAAACTGCAGCGGGTAGTCAAAGAGTTTGGTGTGGTTTGTGGAAGGAGGAAACTGAAGGTGAACGTCAATAAAAGTAAAGTAATGGTGTGTAATAGGGGAGAGCATAGGGTGAATCTAGATGTGAGGCTGGATGGGGAAATATTGGAACAAGTAGAGTGTTTTAAATATCTAGGAGGAACGATAAGCAGGAGTGGAGGTATGGAAGTGGAGGTAAAACAGAGAGTGTGTGAAGGAAGGAAGGTTTTCGGAGCAATGGGAAGTATGTGGAAGACAAGAAATCTCGGAGTGAAAGTAAAAAGTGCACTGTATCAAGGAATTGTAGTGCCAACAGTGATGTATGGGCTCTGAAGAAAAAGGAGAAAAGAGGGCTGGATGTGATGGAGATGAGCTGCTTGAGGAGTATGTGTGGAGTTACTCGTAGAGACAGATTGAGGAATGAAGAGATACGTAGGAGAGTGGGGCAGCAGGAACATTTGTCAGCCAGAGTGGACAGAAGGGTGCTGAGCTGGTATGGTCATGTTGAATGAATGGGAGATGAAAGGCTTACATAGAGAATATGTGAGTCAGGTACAAGGGGACAAAGAAGGGCAGGAAGACCCCCATTGAGATGGAGAGACTGTGTAAGAAAAGCTGTGGATGATAGAGGAATGACTATAGAACAGGCAGGGGAAGTGGTGGTGGACAGGAGTGAATGGAGAATGCTTGTGAATAGTTGAGTGAACATGTGGTCATTTGGAGTAAGGGGTCGGGCGCAAGTTGGACTAGATAATAGTCCATCAGGCGCCTGGCCCGGGGAGATGATTAATATGAAGGGTGCGCCTGGAAGTGTGGTGGGAGGGCTTGTGGCTTTGGCTCCGCTGCATGTCTGCCTGCCGATATCGGAACCTCTCCGGGTGGTCGGGGGCCGGGGGAGTGCTGGAGCGACCTTGGTGACCCTGGTCTCTGGGTCTTCTCCTGGGTGACCTGGATGTGTGTGAGTTTGTGCTTTTTATCTGTGTTTATTTGTTGTTTTATGTTGTTTTTGTGTTTTCCCTGTTCTTGCTCTGTCTTGAATCGGCTACCCCCAAAATGGGGATTGGGCCTGAGCATATAGATAGATAGATAGATAGATGTTTGGCTTAATTATGATGAATATACTATAGTAGTAGTAGTAGTAGTAGTAGTAGTAGTATATTTTTGTTAATACCGGTATCTTAGTTGTTCTTGTTCTTGATATTGTTCTTGTAATTTCATGTATTATTTTAACAATTATTATAGATATACGAATTATAAATAATAGTATTAATAGTAGTTGTATTATATCTTCCCTTCGCCTATTTCGCTATTCCTTTATTTGTTTTACTAGTTATTCCGCATTCACTTTCTCTCCATTGTCTTTCCATTCCCTATCTTCCCTGTAAAGAAAACGTAAAGCAAACAGAAAATCAATATATTTTTATCTCTGAGCTTCCGGTCATTAGCTTTGCCAGAACTCAATATTAACCCTTGCTGTAGCGGCGACGTCTATTTAAGTATATTCTAGCTTTATTTAGACTATTGTATTCAGTTTAAAAAGGGGCTCAAGAAGGAACAGGCATCGAAATATCTCGCTTAACCGTTTTTACAACCACAGATCCTTCTTATACTTAGCAAAATCTTCTAAATGTAGCTTGAATGAAATAATAAGGACGTCGCCGGTACAGATGCAAACATAAAGCAAATAGAAAAAGCAATATATTTTTATCTCTGAATTTAAGGTCATTAACTTGACTGGAACTCAATATTAAGGGAGGCCACCTCGCTTTTTTCTCTTTCTCTCCCTCTCTCTTTGGCTTGTATCTATGCGGCCCCATTCAGCCTACTGTTTTAAGACTTTACCCCTATCCAGGTGTCAATATTTTCCTGGCGAGCGGTAGCGAGCCAACATATATATATTTTTGTTTTAACAGCAAGCTAAATCTGTAAATTTTTCGATAGAAAAATTTCTCCGGCGAAGCCGGATTTCTCCATACAACGCTGGCTCGCTATCGCTCGCCAGAAAGAAATCGACACCTGGATGGGGATAAACGTCTTAAAACAGTTGGCTGAATCAGCCTGAATGGAGCCGAATGGATATAAGCCAGGGAAAGAGAGAAAAGGAGAGAAAGATAAATAATGCCGGTGACCCCCCTTAACCATAATTGTACAGACAGCGAGGTCATTTCACAAACATTTTGCGCAATATTATGTTGAAAATGCAAAGGTTTACTATGTTCACGTTGTTGTTTTTTAATATAATGTACAGTATGTTCTTGTTTAGTGGAGTTTCATAATATATTCCTCCTAAAATACAGGCTCGCTATAGCTCGTCAGGAAAAAATCAACACCGACACGGCACGAAAGGTCTTAATGTTGACAAAGAAATGGGTGAAAGTCTTATAATTTGAAAACTAATGGGGCTAAACATGAAGGAGAAAAAAATCAAATGGTTCATATTAGCTTACGTATCGGTATTGTATTTATCATGAGAATGTGTTTGGTCTAAATAGTGTTTATGGATTAGTCATGGGGCATCACTGAAGATTCCTTTCTTAGCCTTATTTACCTCTTTTGTTTGTTCATTTTTCAAAGAATATAGTGTTTTGTTGTTATTTATCATATTATGGATGAGTGGAGGATTTGCATTACCTTACCCTAACCTACCTAACCTAACCCGTTCAGTACCGGTGCCGTCCTATTACATTTACTCTGGCTTCTATTAGACGATTTTATTCAGTTTAACAAGGCCTCCAGCAAATTACAGGCTTCGAACTATCCTACTTAACAATTTGTACTACCACAAACCCTTCTCAAACTGCACAAAATCGTCTAAAAATAGGTAGAATAAATCTTCTAAATAGGTAGAATAAATAGGTAGAATAAATCTTCTAAATAGGTAGAATAAATAGGTAGAATAAAATTAAAATGACGTCGCCGGTACAGAAGAGGCTAAACAAAGAGCGGTAGCCGTCCCCACCCTCCCGCTACCTAATCTAACAAAGAGGGGGTAGCCGTCCCCACCCTCCCGCTACCTAATCTAACAAAGAGGGGTAGCCGTCCCCACCCTCCCGCTACCTAATCTAACAAAGAGGGGGTAGCCGTCCCCACCCTCCCGCTACCTAATCTAACAAAGAGGGGTAGCCGTCCCCACCCTCCCGCTACCTAATCTAACAAAGAGGGGGTAGCCGTCCCCACCCTCCCGCTACCTAATCTAACAAAGAGGGGGTAGCCGTCCCCACCCTCCCGCTACCTAATCTAACAAAGAGGGGGTAGCCGTCCCCACCCTCCCGCTACCTAATCTAACAAAGAGGGGTAGCCGTCCCCACCCTCCCGCTACCTAATCTAACAAAGAGGGGGTAGCCGTCCCCACCCTCCCGCTACCTAATCTAACAAAGAGGGGGTAGCCGTCCCCACCCTCCCGCTACCTAATCTAACAAAGAGGGGATAGCCGTCCCACCCTCCCACTACCTAATCTAACAAAGAGGGGGTAGCCGTCCCCACCCTCCCGCTACCTAATCTAACAAAGAGGGGTAGCCGTCCCCACCCTCCCGCTACCTAATCTAACAAAGAGGGGGTAGCCGTCCCCACCCTCCCGCTACCTAATCTAACAAAGAGGGGGTAGCCGTCCCCACCCTCCCGCTACCTAATCTAACAAAGAGGGGTAGCCGTCCCCACCCTCCCGCTACCTAATCTAACAAAGAGGGGGTAGCCGTCCCCACCCTCCCACTACCTAATCTAACAAAGAGGGGGTAGCCGTCCCCACCCTCCCGCTACCTAATCTAACAAAGAGGGGGTAGCCGTCCCCACCCTCCCGCTACCTAATCTAACAAAGAGGGGGTAGCCGTCCCCACCCTCCCGCTCCCTAATCTAACAAAGAGGGGGTAGCCGTCCCCACCCTCCCGCTCCCTAATCTAACAAAGAGGGGGTAGCCGTCCCCACCCTCCCGCTACCTAATCTAACAAAGAGGGGGTAGCCGTCCCCACCCTCCCACTACCTAATCTAACAAAGAGGGGGTAACCTTTCCCACCCTCCCGCTACCTAATCTAACAAAGAAGGGGTAGCCGTCCCCACCCTCCCGCTACCTAATCTAACAAAGAGGGGGTAGCCTTCCTCCCCCCCCCCGCTACCTAATCTAACAAAGAGGGGGTAGCCGTCCTTTACCTTTAGATACCTTTAGATGTGTTCGCCGCTCTTCTAGCGGCACCAAGGAGCGCGACGCCCCTCGTTATGGGTGGTGATTTGGTGCAGTAGACTGTTTGAAGCGACAGCGCTCGCTCCCTTGTGAGGATGGGCTCGTCTGGCACTTTTTGCAGTTCGACATCTAGGGCTCTCTTGAAGTTGTCTAACGAGATGTCCCTCATGTCTCTTACTCGCCGTGGGAGTTTGTTGAAGAGACGTGGGCCTCTGTGTGATAACCAGCCCTCTCGCAGAGAGCCCATAGCACCTCTGTTATTCATCCGGGGGATTTCGCATTCCCAGCCTCTCCTATCACTGAATTTCATGACTATCGGAGTTTGTAGGTTTGGTACTAAACCCTCTGCGATTTTCCACGTGTATATTTTTAGGTAACGTTCTCTTCTACGTTCCAGTGAGTACAGATTCAGTGCTCTTAAACGCTCCCAATAGTGTAGATGTTTTATCGAACTTGTATGCGAAGTGAAATTTCTTTGTACACTCTCTACGTCATTTATTTCACCTGCTTTGTATGGGGATGTTAATACGCTACAGTATTCAAGCCGCGGTAGCACTAGAGATTTGAAGAGCATTATCATAGGCAATTCACCGCCTGTTTTAAAAGTACGCAGAATCCAACCCGTTAGACGTTTCGCAGCCGCCACTTTGACCTGGTTATGTACTTTGAAACCCATATTTTCAGACATTAATACCCCAAGGTCTTTCACACTGTCTTTCCGTTCTATTATGTGGTTAGATTCTGTTAAGTAATTTGTAATTTCTTTAACACCATTATTATCTCCGTACCGTATTAATTGGAATTTTTCCTCATTGAATTGCATGTTGTTTTCCCTGGTCCACTGGAACACTACATTCATGTCTTCCTGCAGTCGGCCCGTGTCCTCTTGTGTGTTTACTATCTTGCTTAATTTTGTGTCATCAGCAAAAGACGACACCGTACTGTGTCTGGTGTTGGTATCTATGTCGCAAATTAGTATGAGGAACAGAAGGGGCGCTAGCACTGTTCCTTGGGGCACTGAGCTTTTGACATCCGAAGGCTCAGAAGTGACTTGGTTTACTGCTACCGATTGTTTTCGGTTTACGAGGAAATTGTATATCCACCGTCCGATTTTCCCAGTTATACCTTTTGCTTTCAGTTTGTGGGCTATTATACCATGGTCACATTTATCAAATGCCTTAGCAAAATCGGTGTAAATGACATCCACGTTTTTCTTTTCTTCTAGCGCTTTAAGAATTTTGTCATAGTGTTCCAAAAGTTGTGAGAGACATGATCTGAACCCATGTTGACCGGTGTTGTGTAGTTCATTTGTCTCCATGAATGTTGAAATTTTGCTTCGCAGGACTCGCTCGAAAACTTTAATGATGTGAGAGGTTAGAGCTACCGGGCGGTAGTTTTTTGGTAGTGCTTTACTCCCTCCTTTATGCAGTGGGGCAATTATTGCGTTTTTCAAGCAATCTGGTATGTCACCAGTGTCTAGACTCCTTCTCCACATTATAGCCAGGAGTTTTGAGAGGTTTTCCTTACATTTTTTCATTAGGATCGAATTCCATGAGTCCGGACCTGGTGCCGAGTGGGATGGCATGTTGGAAATGGCCTCTTCTATGTCTTTTGGACCGAAATCAATATCCAGCATCTGAGGGGTTTCCGTGGGGGAGGTTTCCATGAAATATATATTTTGGTCTCTGATGACTTTTGTTTCATCAGGCTCACTGAATGCCATTTCATACTGCCTGCTTAAGAGTTTGCTCATTTCCTTTTTGTCCCCTGTGAAAGAGCCGTCCCCTTTGCTCAGTGGGCCGATGTTTGATGTTGTTTTAGCCTTTTGTTTGGTGTGTGAAAAGAAGTATTTGGAATTTTCCTTTATACCTGCAATAGCTTTCCTCTCCTCTTCCATATGTTGTAGTTCATATGATATTCTTAGCCTTTGTTCATTTTCCACAATTTCTCTTCTATTTCGACCTTTTGCCTATCCTGTAGATTTTGATGTGTGCATCTTTGTGTGAGTAATTTTCTTCTTCTATACAGCCTCCTCCTTTCCCGATCTTGTTTGCTTCTTCGTTTTGTTTGTCTTGCAGGTATATGGTGGCTACAGATTTGGGTCAGGCTTCTGTTATTAAGACTAGACATTCTGCTGGTGTCAGGTTATCCATTAAATCTTCCCAGTCTATTTCCTCCATTTCTTGACTTACCTCTTCCCATCTAATATTTTATTGAAGGTAAATTTACTGAAGGGGCCGGTTTTTGTTCTCGATTCTCCCCACCCTCTCGCTACCTAATCTAACAAAGAGGGGGTAGCCGTCCCACCCTCCCGCTACCTAATCTAACAAAGAGGGGGTAGCTGCCCCCACCCCCAAGCTACCTAATCTAACAAAGAGGGGGTAGCTGTCCCCACCCTCCCACTACCTAACCTAACAAAGAGGGGGTAGCCATCCCCACCCTCCCGCTACCTAATATAGCAAGGAGGGGGTAGCCGTCCCCACCCTCCCGCTACCTAATCTAACAAAGAGGGGGTAGCCGTCCCCACCCTCCCGCTACCTAATCTAACAAAGAGGGGGTAGCCGTCCCCACCCTCCCGCTACCTAATCTAACAAAGAGGGGGTAGCCGTCCCCACCCTCCCGCTACCTAATCTAACAAAGAGGGGGTAGCCGTCCCCACCCTCCCGCTACCTAATCTAACAAAGAGGGGGTAGCCGTCCCCACCCTCCCGCTACCTAATCTAACAAGGAGGGGGTAGCCGTCCCCACCCTCCCGCTACCTAATCTAACAAAGAGGGGGTAGCCGTCCCCACCCTCCCGCTACCTAATCAAACAAAGAGGGGATAGCCGTCCCCACCCTCCCGCTACCTAATCTAACAAAGAGGGGGTAGCCGTCCCCCCCCTCCCGCTACCTAATCTAACAAAGAGGGGGTAGCCGTCCCCACCCTCCCGCTACCTAATCTAACAAAGAGGGGGTAGCCGTCCCCACCCTCCCGCTACCTAATCTAACAAAGAGGGGGTAGCCGTCCCCACCCTCCCGCTACCTAATCTAACAAAGAGGGGGTAGCCGTCCCCACCCTCCCGCTACCTAATCTAGCAAAGAGGGGGTAGCCGTCCCCACCCTCCCGCTACCTAATCTAACAAAGAGGGGGTAGCTGTCCCCACCCTCCCGCTACCTAATCTAACAAAGAGGGGGTAGCCGTCCCCACCCTCCCGCTACCTAATCTAACAAAGAGGGGGTAGCCGTCCCCACCCTCCCGCTACCTAATCTAACAAAGAGGGGGTAGCCGTCCCCACCCTCCCGCTACCTAATCTAACAAAGAGGGGGTAGCCGTCCCCACCCTCCCGCTACCTAATCTAACAAAGAGGGGGTAGCCGTCCCCACCCTCCCGCTACCTAATCTAACAAAGATGGGGTAGCCGTCCCCACCCTCCCGCTACCTAATCTAACAAAGAGGGGGTAGCCGTCCCCACCCTCCCGCTACCTAATCTAACAAAGAGGGGGTAGCCGTCCCCACCCTCCCGCTACCTAATCTAACAAAGAGGGGGTAGCCGTCCCCACCATCCCGCTACCTAATCTAACAAAGAGGGGGTAGCCGTCCCCACCCTCCCGCTACCTAATCTAACAAAGAGGGGGTAGCCGTCCCCACCGTCCCGCTACCTAATCTAACAAAGAGGGGGTAGCCGTCCCCACCCTCCCGCTACCTAATCTAACAAAGAGGGGGTAGCCATCCCCACCCTCCCGCTACCTAATCTAACAAAGAGGGGGTAGCCGTCCCCACCCTCCCGCTACCTAATCTAACAAAGAGGGGGTAGCCGTCCCCACCCTCCCGCTATCTAATCTAACAAAGAGGGGGTAGCCGTCCCCACCCTCCCGCTACCTAATCTAACAAAGAGGGGGTAGCCGTCCCCACCCTCCCGCTACCTAATCTAACAAAGAGGGGGTAGCCGTCCCCACCCTCCCGCTACTTAACCTAACAAAGAGGGGGTAGCCGTCCCCACCCTCCCGCTACCTAATCTAACAAAGAGGGGGTAGCCGTCCCCATCCTCCCGCTACCTAATCTAACAAAGAGGGGGTAGCCGTCCCAACCCTCCCACTACCTAATCTAACAAAGAGGGGGTAGCCGTCCCCACCCTCCCGCTACCTAATCTAACAAAGAGGGGGTAGCCGTCCCCACCCTCCCGCTACCTAATCTAACAAAGAGGGGGTAGCCGTCCCCACCCTCCCGCTACCTAATCTAACAAAGAGGGGGTAGCCGTCCCTACCCCCCCCCGCTACCTAATCTAACAAAGAGGGGGTAGCCGTCCCCACCCTCCCACTACCTAATCTAGCAAAGAGGGGGTAGCCGTCCCCACCCTCCCGCTACCTAATCTAACAAAGAGGGGGTAGCCGTCCCCACCCTCCCGCTACCTAATCTAACAAAGAGGGGGTAGCCGTCCCCACCCTCCCGCTACCTAATCTAACAAAGAGGGGGTAGCCGTCCCCACCCTCCCGCTACCTAATCTAACAAAGAGGGGGTAGCAGTCCCCACCCTCCTGCTACCTAATCTAACAAAGAGGGGGTAGCCATCCCCACCCTCCCGCTACCTAATCTAACAAAGAGGGGGTAGCCATCCCCACCCTCCCGCTACCTAATCTAACAAAGAGGGGGTAGCCGTCCCCACCCTCCCGCTATCTAATCTAACAAAGAGGGGGTAGCCGTCCCCACCCTCCCGCTACCTAATCTAACAAAGAGGGGGTAGCCGTCCCCACCCTCCCGCTACCTAATCTAACAAAGAGGGGGTAGCCGTCCCCACCCTCCCGCTACTTAACCTAACAAAGAGGGGGTAGCCGTCCCCACCCTCCTGCTACCTAATCTAACAAAGAGGGGGTAGCCGTCCCCACCCTCCCGCTACCTAATCTAGCAAAGAGGGGGTAGCCGTCCCTACCCCCCCCCGCTACCTAATCTAACAAAGAGGGGGTAGCCGTCCCCACCCTCCCGCTACCTAATCTAACAAAGAGGGGGTAGCCGTCCCCACCCTCCCGCTACCTAATCTAACAAAGAGGGGGTAGCCGTCCCCACCCTCCCGCTACCTAATCTAACAAAGAGGGGGTAGCCGTCCCCACCCTCCCGCTACCTAATCTAACAAAGAGGGGGTAGCCGTCCCCACCCTCCCGCTACCTAATCTAACAAAGAGGGGGTAGCCGTCCCCACCCTCCCGCTACCTAATCTAGCAAAGAGGTGGTAGCCGTCCCCACCCTCCCGCTACCTAATCTAACAAAGAGGGGGTAGCCGTCCCCACCCTCCCGCTACCTAATCTAACAAAGAGGGGGTAGCCGTCCCCACCCTCCCACTACCTAATCTAACAAAGAGGGGTAGCCGTCCCCACCCTCCCACTACCTAATCTAACAAAGAGGGGGTAGCCGTCCCCACCCTCCCGCTACCTAATCTAACAAAGAGGGGGTAACCCCCCCCCCCCTCCCGCTACCTAATCTAACAAAGAGGGGGTAGCCGTCCCCACCCTCCCGCTACCTAATCTAACAAAGAGGGGGTAGCCGTCCCCACCCTCCCGCTACCTAATCTAACAAAGAGGGGGTAGCCGTCCCCACCCTCCCGCTACCTAATCTAACAAAGAGGGGTAGCCGTCCCCACCCTCCCGCTACCTAATCTAACAAAGAGGGGGTAGCCGTCCCCACCCTCCCGCTACCTAATCTAACAAAGAGGGGGTAGCCGTCCCCACCCTCCCGCTACCTAATCTAACAAAGAGGGGGTAGCCGTCCCCACCCTCCCGCTACCTAATCTAACAAAGAGGGGGTAGCCGTCCCCACCCTCCCGCTACCTAATCTAACAAAGAGGGGGTAGCCGTCCCCACCCTCCCGCTACCTAATCTAACAAAGAGGGGGTAGCCGTCCCCACCCTCCCGCTACCTAATCTAACAAAGAGGGGTAGCCGTCCCCACCCTCCCGCTACCTAATCTAACAAAGAGGGGGTAGCCGTCCCCACCCTCCCGCTACCTAATCTAACAAAGAGGGGGTAGCCGTCCCCACCCTCCCGCTACCTAATCTAACAAAGAGGGGGTAGCCGTCCCCACCCTCCCGCTACCTAATCTAACAAAGAGGGGGTAGCCGTCCCCACCCTCCCGCTACCTAATCTAACAAAGAGGGGGTAGCCGTCCCCACCCTCCCGCTACCTAATCTAACAAAGAGGGGGTAGCCGTCCCCACCCTCCCGCTACCTAATCTAACAAAGAGGGGGTAGCCGTCCCCACCCTCCCGCTACCTAATCTAACAAAGAGGGGGTAGCCGTCCCCACCCTCCCGCTACCTAATCTAACAAAGAGGGGGTAGCCGTCCCCACCCTCCCGCTACCTAATCTAACAAAGAGGGGGTAGCCGTCCCCACCCTCCCGCTACCTAATCTAACAAAGAGGGGGTAGCCGTCCCCACCCTCCCGCTACCTAATCTAACAAAGAGGGGGTAGCCGTCCCCACCCTCCCGCTACCTAATCTAACAAAGAGGGGGTAGCCGTCCCCACCCTCCCGCTACCTAATCTAACAAAGAGGGGGTAGCCGTCCCCACCCTCCCGCTACCTAATCTAACAAAGAGGGGGTAGCCGTCCCCACCCTCCCGCTACCTAATCTAACAAAGAGGGGTAGCCGTCCCCACCCTCCCGCTACCTAATCTAACAAAGAGGGGGTAGCCGTCCCCACCCTCCCGCTACCTAATCTAACAAAGAGGGGGTAGCCGTCCCCACCCTCCCGCTACCTAATCTAACAAAGAGGGGGTAGCCGTCCCCACCCTCCCGCTACCTAATCTAACAAAGAGGGGGTAGCCGTCCCCACCCCCCCCCGCTACCTAATCTAACAAAGAGGGGGTAGCCGTCCCCACCCTCCCGCTACCTAATCTAACAAAGAGGGGGTAGCCGTCCCCACCCTCCCGCTACCTAATCTAACAAAGAGGGGGTAGCCGTCCCACCCTCCCGCTACCTAATCTAACAAAGAGGGTGTAGCCGTCCCCACCCTCCCGCTACCTAATCTAACAAAGAGGGGGTAGCCGTCCCCACCCTCCCGCTACCTAATCTAACAAAGAGGGGGTAGCCGTCCCCACCCTCCCGCTACCTAATCTAACAAAGAGGGGGTAGCCGTCCCCACCCTCCCGCTACCTAATCTAACAAAGAGGGGGTAGCCGTCCCCACCCTCCCGCTATCTAATCTAACAAAGAGGGGGTGGCCGTCCCCACCCGCTACCTAATCTAACAAAGAGGGGGTAGCCGTCCCCACCCTCCCGCTACCTAATCTAACAAAGAGGGGGTAGCCGTCCCCACCCTCCCGCTACTTAATCTAACAAAGAGGGGGTAGCCGTCCCCACCCTCCCGCTACCTAATCTAACAAAGAGGGGGTAGCCGTCCCCACCCTCCCGCTACCTAATCTAACAAAGAGGGGGTAGCCGTCCCCACCCTCCCGCTACCTAATCTAACAAAGAGGGGGTAGCCGTCCCCACCCTCCCGCTACCTAATCTAACAAAGAGGGGGTAGCCGTCCCCACCCTCCCGCTACCTAATCTAACAAAGAGGGGGTAGCCGTCCCCACCCTCCCGCTACCTAATCTAACAAAGAGGGGGTAGCCGTCCCCACCCTCCCGCTACCTAATCTAACAAAGAGGGGGTAGCCGTCCCCACCCTCCCGCTACCTAATCTAACAAAGAGGGGGTAGCCGTCCCCACCCTCCCGCTACCTAATCTAACAAAGAGGGGTAGCCGTCCCCACCCTCCCGCTACCTAATCTAACAAAGAGGGGGTAGCCGTCCCCACCCTCCCGCTACCTAATCTAACAAAGAGGGGGTAGCCGTCCCCACCCTCCCGCTACCTAATCTAACAAAGAGGGGGTAGCCGTCCCCACCCTCCCGCTACCTAATCTAACTGGCATATTTTGTCATAAAGGGGTAAAGGAGACTTGACTATATTTTCGGCGATAGTGGGCGAGGGACTTTGTATATTTTCGGCTAAATCGGGATTTTCAAAGACGTCGATCACACACACACACACACACACACACACACACACACACACACATGGAGATTATAGTGAGAAAATCTATACGTTCCCATTGTTATTCATAATCTATTTTAATTAAGACGTTAACCCTCCTGGCCTGGGCTGTATCTCCAAGGACAGGCTGGGCTACCCGGGCGATCTGGCCGAAAAACGTCTAGGCCTAGGCTACCGTATTTTGGTTAATTTTAACTGCTAGAAATTTCCCACGCATCTATAAATGTAGAGCGGTTTCCAATCTATAGACTGGCATTGAATAGAGCTCTCTAAGTCAACTGGTTCAGTTGTGATGACGATTTTAGTGGAGAGCATTTTCAGGCGATGTTAGCAATACGACGATCTTTTCACTACTGAAACAACGACATACAGACATACAAATGATACAATAACAAACGAGTCTTCTCCTTGTTTTCGGAGGTGCGGTGACGCAACGATTGGCTTTGTTTACATGCTTCGGACGCACAGCGTTCAGACCAAGCTGAATAGGCTTTCAAGCTTACTATTTCCTGAAAGGACACCCGGGCACCTGCCCTTATTTCGTGGTGTCATATTAAAATGACACCCGGGGAGGAAGGGTTAAAGGCATCTTCAATGGTACAATTTCCTGCACAATACATATTCATTTACAAGTTTTGCTCTAAAAAAAAAAATAAATAGTAACATCTATACTTCCATGGCAAAATCATCGACACCTAAATATCACGAAAGGTCTTAAAATCGCCAAACTAATGGGGCAAATACCATCAAGTCTCAAAACTATTGTGGTTAAACATGAGGGAGAAGGGGGGGCATAACACACCCTTATATTATGTCGTCATACCATTACAGGTTTATCAGCAATACGTGCATGCTGTTCATGAAAGTAACAACTACGTAAACAAACAACAAAGGAAAACATTAAAGGGATTTTGTTTAGTTTGCTTCCTAGACCCCAATCAAGCATTTAATGAAAGAACCCCCAAGACCATCCTTCGATATAAATCTGTACATATTTCGGTAGAAACATGTTGCTGCTGAAGGCCTGTTCCTCCTAAATTACAGGCTCGCTATCGGTCGCCATGAAAACATCGATATCAAAATGGCACGAAAGTTCTTAAAATTGAAAACAATTGGGCTAAATGTCTTAAAATCTTCAAACTAATAGGGCGAACGTCTTAAAATATCAAAACTAATAGGGCTAATCATGAGGGAGAAGAAGGTTCGAAAAAATCCCCTAAGTTGTTGTTGTTGTTGTTCCCCAAGCTGCCTGGCCGAACAGCCCCAAGGCCCCGAGCAAGGCCAAGGCCATAACCGTGCGCCCCCACAGAACCCTCACTGCCGACCACAATAAAGCCTGGGTGAGCCACTCCATGGTGGGGAGCTGAGGTGGGTGCGGAAACGCCCAGGAACCCAAAGCCCCACCCAGGGCCCTGTGCCCCTCAGCAATTATGAAGAGAAAGTTGAGGGGGCAAAGGAAAAAATGTGACGCTTTGGCTTCCAATCTAGGTAGACTGGGAGGTTAATCCACGGAAGAGACGCCGTCACTTGAGATCTAGAAAATATAAAAGTAAAAGGAACAGTCAGAGTAAGCTATGGGTATGGCAGAGATCGCTCAGTTCTCACTCTGATAGACCAGCCCATCACCAGAATCCCCTAAGTAAAAACATCCCCTTGAAAACAAAACGCGCCGCACAACAATAATAACACAAATAAAGTACGTCAGTTTGGCCCTCGAGGTCTTGAGGGTGAAGGTCAAAGAGGTCAACATTATCCCCGTCGTCTTGAATTATTTATGATCCAGGCACCCGGTTTTTAAGGGGAGTGACCTGCTTTTTGTTATTTCTGTCCTTTTGTCTCTTTCTCTGGCTTGTATCCATTCGGCCCCATTCAGCCAACTATTTTAAGACGTTTATCCCCATCTAGGTGTCGATTTCTTCCTGGCGAGCGATAGCGAGCCAGCATTATATGAAGAAATCCGGCTTCGCCGGAGACATTTTTCTATCGAAAAATGTACAAATTTAGCCTGCTGTCAAACAAAAATAAAAAATATGCTGGCTCGCTACCGCTCACCAGTAAAAAATTGACACCTGGATGGGGATAAACGTCTTAAAACAGTAGGCTGAATGGGGCCAAATGGATACAAGCCAGAGAAAGATAGAAAAGGACAGAACAAAAACATTTCGCCCCCATTAAAGTTGAGAGAGAGAGAGAGAGAGAGATTAATGTATTTTCAGACATAGCTACGGAATGATAACTTATGTCACTTATCCCGTTTTACTGCTACAGATCCTTCTTAAGCTGCATTTTGTTGTCTTCATAACAATATAAACGTTTTCTATCACGTGGGTCTATTTTTCCACTTGTTATTTACTTGATTGATTATCCCTTCTTGTGTTTTATCTATTAGCCTGAGTACCTTTCTTTGAGCTCTCTCTCTCTCTCTCTCTCTCTCTCTCTCTCTCTCTCTCTCTCTCTCTCTCTCTCTCTCTCTCTCTCTCTCTCTCTCTCTCTCTCTCTCTCTCTCTCTCTCAGAGCCACATATATAATAGTCTCTTAATTTGTCATGGTGTCTTTTTCACGTTATCTCTCTTTCTCTCTTAACCCAACACTCAATAATTGCTGAACATTAAGTGAGGGTGGGGGGGGGGGGTTAGTTTATTATCTAGAATTCTATCAAGCATGAAATAACACCCCCAAGACGAGATCAACTTGTAACAGTATTAGCAGGCCCATCACCTGCCGACTTATAAATTACATGCTTTCTTTGTTTAAATGGATATAATAGTCATATGAATTATATGGTTTGGGTGTGAATGGGATCTGCCTTGTGTGGGCCGGTCGGCCTTTTGCAGATTTCCGTTTTCTTATGTTATTGGGAAGTTTAGATTTTATGTATAATTATTGTTCATTATTTTTGTTTATCTTTCTTTTTAATTTTTGTATTTGCTCCCTAGTCCCCCATCAACTTATCCCCCCCCCCCCCCCCCCCCCCCCTCACACACATACACACACCCCACCCTCGAAAGAAAATGTGTACATTATTCAGTAGAAATATTGCATTCCACACTCAGCTTTCATAGACGAACATGTACAATTTAATACCGGTACTTTATTAACCCAGGATTTGTTTTATGTTATTTGAGTGCCTGTACCGGTGGTCAGAACTAGGATGCGTAACATAAAATGCATCGTAAAAGAGAGGTTCCTTCTAGATTATATTCCTCTCACGCTCCGCCCCTCTCCGCTCAACCCTTTCAGTTCCACACACTCAGTTCTGTTTACCCTTTCCCTGCTTACTCTTCCCCTCTTTTATGTCTCTGCTTTCTCTTCCCCTGCTTTCTCTTCCTCTGCTTTATCTGTCTCTGCTTTCTTTTCCCCTTCCCCTGCTTTCTCTGTCTGCTTTCTCTCCCCCTGCTTTCTCTTCCCCTGCTTTATCTTTCCCTGCTTTCTCTTCCTCTGCTTTATCTGTCTCTGCTTTCTCTTCCCTTGCTTTATCTTCCTCTGCTTTCCCTGTCTCTGCTGTCTCTTCCTCTGCTTTCTATTACCCTGTGTTCTCTTCCCTGTTTTATTTTTCTTTGCTTTCCCTTCCCCTGCTTTATCTTACCCTGCTTTCTCTTCCCCTAATTTATCTTACCCTGCTTTTATTTCCCCTGCTTTCCCTTCCCCTGCTTTCCCCTATGTGGTTCTTCCCCTGCTTTGTGTTCCCATGATTTCTCTTCCCCTGTTTTCTCTTCCCTTGCTTTCTCTTCCCCCTGTTTTCTCTACCCCTGCTTTAACTTACCCTGCTTTCTCTTCCCCTGCTTTCCACTGTTTTCTCTTCCCCTGTCATCCCTTCCCCTGCTTTCTTCCCTTCTCTTCTGTAATCCCTCACTCGCTTCTAATCTGGCGCTGTCCCTTCCTTTGCTCTGGTTTTATCTCTTTCTCTAGCTCTGTTGATTAAATTTCTCTCTCTCTCTCTCTCTCTCTCTCTCTCTCTCTCTCTCTCTCTCTCTCTCTCTCTCTCTCTCCTTCTTCTTCTTCTGTACTATCCTTGTCTTCCATCATTCTTTATTTGAGGCCCTGCTATATATATTATAATTAAATCTTGACCACCTAACAGCTGCTGCTACAACCTAGAATATGCTCAATCTGTCTTTCCCTCATCCTATGGCTTAAACTGTTTCGAGCTCCTCGTGTCTAAATATTTGGATTCTAACGTACTTTGAACTTGGTTGTCTGTCACTCTTTCGACTTTGGAGGAGACACTCGTTACATGCAGTTTTTCCCTTTGTCTCCTTCATTCACATATTAACAATAATATATCGTTTCTAGGACTAACATTATATTCCGTACGTTTGTGTGTTTAGTATGCATTCGTCTACGTGTTATTGGTGGCGGGTTTCTTCTCCCCTTTCTGTGCATCAAAGGAGGCTTTATATGCTATTACTAACATATCACATACTGCACAGCACGATCAAACATGGATGAAGAAGTGCGGGAGAGGGTACAACATGGGAAGAGGGTTGTAGGAACGCTGAAAGCAGTAACAAGAAATAGGGTGGTCAGTATGGAAGTGAAGAAGTCCTTGCATGACTGTGTGGTAATCCCGACACTGACTTACGGAAGCGAAGCATGGACGTTGGTTGAGAGATTCAGACCAAGAGTGAGAGCAGTGGAAATGAATTACTTAAGAAGTGCGTGCAGAGTTACATGGAGAGATAGACAGACTAATGAGGAAGTAAGAAGGAGGTGTGGTGTGGAGGTAGATGTGCTGCAAAGTGTGAAAAGGAACAACTTGAGATGGTTCGGCCATATGGAGCGTATGGAAAGCGAGAGAATGACTAAGAGGGTGTACGAGAGCGAGGTGGAGGGACAGAGAGGGAGAGGTAGACTGAAGGAGAGGTTGAAGGATGAAGTGAGGAAGTATATGAACGAAGGTGGTGCTGGTTGGGAGGAGGGGCGTCGACTGACTGGGGACAGAGGTGCATGGGGGCGGTTCGTTCGTGGCCACCCCTTCGGGGATCACGGCGTCGGGCAATAGATAGATAGATAGACGATCAAACAAATGAGAGAAAATAATAGTAGTAGTAGTAGTAGTAGTAGTAGTAGTAGTAGTAGTAGTAGTCAATCAATCAATCATCTTTATCTCGTATACTATGGAGATTACATTAGATTTACACCCCCTCCCTGACCCCCACCCCATTCTCGTGCAGCAGCACCCAACATACATCGTGCACATAACATTAACATTCTCCAATTGAACATAGGTGGCATCAGCACAAAGAAACACAAACTCTTACACTTCATCAAACAACACAACATACACATTGCCATCTTACAAGAAACAAAACTCCGCACAACACCAAAAACACCTACATTTCATGATTTCACCACCATCAGACAAGACCGGGCCGGCGGCGGCGGCGGTGGACTCATCACCCTGGTACACAAAGAAATATCATACATAGTTACCAGTGTACATACCAAATCCCTCCTCCCCCCAAAGGATGACACAACAGAAATACAATCAATTAAAATACGCACTGGCAGCAACTCCAACATAACCATCATAAACACATACATCCCTCCCCAAACATCCCCTACAGTACCAAATGAATACAGACCACACTTACAACACATCACAAACACCCCACACATCTCCTGGGTGGTTACTTCAACGCCAAGATGTCGGCCTGGTTTGTCGACAACCCCGACACAGACAGAGGGCTGGTACTACAAAACCAAACTGATAACCTCATCATCCTTAATGACATCCTTCAACATACCCATATTCCCCACCAAGCCCTCAATAACCCATCATCTCAAAACATCACATTTGCTCCCCAGAACTCGCCCCCACAACATCCTGGAGGGTGGTCAGAACCTTAGGCTCTGACCACCTTCCCGATCATTATCACCACCAAAACCAGACTCACCCCAGCTAGCCACAAACACACGTACACCAATTATAAAAGAAATAACTGAGAAGCATTCACAAATGAGACAGAACAACACTTCACAACTCTAAACAGTACACCCATCACTAACATCAACAATGCTGTACACATACTCAATAAAACTATCCAAAACGCTGACAAGAAACACATTCCAAGAGGTAACAGAAAGAAACACAACCCCAACTTCACACCAGAAATTCAAAACCTCATCAGAGAATGCGACATACTGAAACACTCCCCAGCACCCCACACACAAGACATCACACAACAAATCCAAGCACTCAACACCCAGACTAACAACAAAATACAAGAACAAAAAAAACTAAATTGGTATAACTTCCTACAAACACTTGATCACAAAACAAACCCCAAAAACTCTACAAAACACTAAACAGCATCACACTTTCCAACAGCAACACAACACAATCTCATGCTGCAATCACAACAACAGACTCTACTCCTTCATGTAAACAACAAGCAAACACTCTCATCAATCACTTCTCACATGTCAGCCACCTAAAACCTCACAAAGACGACCGACGTGTCATCCGACGTAAGAGACAATTCCCCACAGACCCTGACTATACACCCTTCACCAATCACCAGACAAAGCATATCATCAACAATCTCAAGCACTCACCCGCCAGTGGCCTAGACAACATAGCAACATACACCTCAGACACCTGGGACCACAAGGCATACAAGCACTCACTAACATATCAAACTACAGCTATTCACACAACACAATACCAGACATTTGGAAGCATGGTATCATCATCACATTCCCCAAGCCCAACAAAGACCCCACGCTACCCTCCTCGCACCGCCCCATCACACTCCTTTGCTCCCCCTCCAAAGTCATGGAACGCCTAGTATTACAACTAATTACACCTGACCTACCCATAGCTCCAACACAACATGGCTTTAGGCCACTGCACTCCACAAACACTCTTCTCACAGACCTTACACAAAGAGCTTTCGATGGCTTCAACTCAGCTAGACCACCACACAGATCACTATTAGCCACACTCGACATTAGTAAAGCCTTCGATGCCATCCCCCGCCATAACCTAACAAACAAAATCTACAACACAAAAAGGTGGCTGGCCAACTTCCTAGCAGGCAGATGTGCACATGTATCTTTTGCCGGTCAGTCATCTAAAATCAGAAACTTTCCAAACGGAGTCCCACAAGGATCCGTCCTATCGCCCGCACTCTTCAATCTGTACATGCACGATATAACTACAGCCAATACGCCCCAAATAAACTTAGCCTCCTATGCAGATAACATAACACTCACATGTACACACCATGACCCAAAAAGAGCAACAGATCTCCTTCAACCCTATCTCAACACACTACATGGCTGGTGCACTACAAACAGACTTAATCTAGCCCCAGCCAAATCCACCGCAACCCTGCGGCTGGACAGGAGAACATGAATACATCCCTCAACTCACCATAAACTACACACCCCTAACACATACACACACACCCAAAATCCTAGGAGTAACATATGATACTCATATGACATTCAAACAGCACACCACAAACATTAAAAAGAAACTGACAACCAGACTTAATGCCCTCAGGTCACTTGCTCACACAAAATTTGGACACAACAAAGAAACCACCACCACAGTATATAAACAATACATAAGATCAGTGATGGAATACGGAAGTCCAGCCTGGGCTTCTAACCTAGCTGAAACACATCATAAGACCTTACAGACTATTCAAAACAAAGCCCTAAAGATCATTACAGGCTGCACAGCTACTGCACCCACAGATCACCTACATCAAGAAACCAAAATCCTCAAAGTCAAAGACCATCTGGACATGAGAGGCACTCAGTTCCTAGCAGCAGCCTCCACGAACCAGGACCACCCACTAAACTACATGGCAACACACCCACAGACACCAAGAAATATCAAAACAACACCCAGCACACGGTATCACACACAATTACTGTCCTCTCTCCCTCCCTGCCCACCCCAAACCAACTTCCAGAAGCACATCCATACTCATTTCTCTCGCCGATCCATCCACTCACTCACAGACAACAAGCAGCTGCAAGCACAACCTCCCGAAATCCATCCTTCCGAATCCTCCCTTCCTCGCGAGGACAGAGTCCACCTGGCCAGGCTGAGATGCGGACACCATCCAGCTCTCCTGAGCTATCAGAAGAGACTGGATGACTCCGTCGTCGACACCTGCCCGGGATGTAACACAGCACCCCATACCATTAAACACATAATAGAAGACTGCATTTCACACAACCACATACGCCAACAACACAATCTATACTCAATGAGAGCTCTGTGGGAAAGCCCGATCGTGGCCATGGCCTTCCTCAGGGACTCGGGGCTGTTCGGCCAGGCAGCTTAGGGAATAACAACAACGACAACAACAACAACAACATTAAATTTACAAGACCTACAGCCTATATAGTAGTAGTAGTTGTAATAATAGTAGTAGTAGTAGAAGTAGTAGTAGTAATAGTAGTAGCAGTAGTAGTAGTAGTAGTAGTAGTAGCAGCGAACGAGCTTGCTTTACCCTAAGTATGTAATTCCTAGGCTCCCCGGCCAGATGTGTATGTAAATAACAGCATATTATCTGAGCCCGTCATCCAAGACTTGCATGGTAATATCTGTGCTTATTGTTAGAGTGGTATATAATAGACAGTAATTTAGTGATGAGAATATTGCGGGGGTGGGAGGAGAGGCTGTTGATAAATGTTATTTTTTTATTTTTTTTTTTATTTCGTTACTGTTTTCTTTGTTTGTTTTCGTTTTTCTGTTCGTTTTTTGTGTTTTTTTTAAATTTTCCTCCGTATTTTTTTCTTCGTTTTGCTAAATTCCTTTGTTTTTGTTTTTTTAGTTTATTATTTTCTTTTTGTCTTCGCATATATATTTATTTGTTTATATATTTATTTATTTTTAATTTGTGTCTAAAGGAGACAGAAGGAAGAACTGCCTGTAACAAGTGTCCCCCAAAAGTTGAAAGAGTTATAGAGACTGACATTCAAGGCACGTTAGAGTCAAAATGTCTAGACACACGGAACTTAAAGTAGTTCAAGTCATAGGATGAGGCCAAGACAGATTGAGAGAAAGCATACTGTTGTAGAATATAGTGGAGGTGGTGGAGAGAGGCTGTTGATATAATGGTTTAATATTATACTTTCTTGTATCTTTATACATATATAGCCTACCGTACTGTATATATACTGCATAATGTAGGTCTAGGGAGCAAAGACAAAATAATAATATTAATAAAGGTAAAGAAATCCTCCCCTTAGGTTTACAGAGTCTGCCATTAATGCTAGGCCAGTACATGTTAAGGCTGTGAAGGAAAGTACATCCTAAAAACCCAGTCACACAGATGGTGGAGCTCCGCCTTAGATTTGAGTGAGGCCTGGACTGCTACATAAGAGACTGTAGTAGGGGGCAGCCGTTATGAATACATTGTACACGTTTAATCTCTGGCTTAGGGCTCACTAGGGGAAAAATGTAATTAAAGGATTATTGGGGGTGTTTGTGAAGGTGTGTGTGTGTGTGTACTGTTGTGTTTTTGTAATTGTGTGTATTTGCTTTGTTAATAATAATAATAATAATAATAATAAACGGTTTATTAAAGAATGGCAGCCTCATGAGCTGAAAATACACATTTTACAATTTAGTGGATGAACATGAGATGTACAGATATGAGGATGGTAAGCTCAGTTTACAAACAAAATAAATAAATACAATAATGATGCATGTGCAGAATACAAATTATCATAAAATAACCATGAGAGTAAGTGATATACAGTACATATACACATTTATTTACTTACTCATATACAGAACATACGTATATACACGTATGTGCGCACATACATATACATACATATATAGGAACATAAGAACATGCAGTAAGTGTGCACATGTCCGTATACACAAACGCTCACGTATGCACACAAACATACATACATACAGAAACTGTTTTGGTAAGGTCAGGTAGAGAGGGTGCGGGTACTACAATGGGAGGTTAATCCTCGGTATAGTGTGTGTGTGTGTGTGTGTGTGTGTGTGTGTGTGTGTGTGTGTGTGTGTGTGTGTGTGTGTGTGTGTGTGTGTGTGTGTGTGTGTGTGTGTGTGTGTGTGTGTGTGTGTGTGTGTGTGTGTGAGACAGTAGGCGAAATATGGAAGAGCTGGGCGTTCTATTGTTAAGGGTGGAAATACATGGATGAAGATACGCGAACACTTAATAATAGATAATGCTTATGCATAGATTTATAATCAGAAGTTGCGCTAGTGAGCAATATGTTCTCGCTCATATGTACGTATATTTACATACATATGTGCATATGACCATATAAATATAAATACACGTACAGTACATATATATATTATATACCTTATATTCTCAACCGGGCTCGAACCATTGACAGCACGTACACACAGACATACATATACATAAATATATGCACATTACATGCATATATGCTCTTCTCTTATCCTACCTGATACTCTCAGCCGGGCTCGAACCACAAACAGTATACACTATACACATATATATATACATAAATAACGCATACATGCATACACATATACGCACACATACATACACATATACTGCACATACATAGATACATATATACACATATACATAAACAAACTCAAGCAAATACATACATAATTATATTCTAATACACACACGCACACACACTTATGCATATATTATTAAAGGTGGGCGCGTATATATGGTGTGACAGACCGTTATTACACATTATTAATAATATTAACAATGGTTGGGATAGGACTATTTTTATATCTGTCAGTTGTGAAGGTGTGTGTGTGTATGTATGTATATGTGTGTGTATGTGTGTGTAATGTTGTGTTTTTGTTAATTGTGTGTACTTGTATTGTTATCATTGTGTGTGTGTGTGTGTGTGTGATTGACTGAAGTGTGTTCGAGCCTTTGAAGGGAGAGGACGTATGGATTTTTCTCTCCGTGGTGAACAGCAAGTTAGTGAGGGAAGGGGTGGTGATGGAATTGTGAAATATACAACAGGGTGAGTGGGAAATTACGGTGATTTGATATTGGGTGAAACTCTGGAGTTCTATCTAACCAAAATCAAACAACATGTGAAAGAAGAGACGGAAAATTGAAGAGTGCTGTGCCAGGCAGCGAGGGAGGCGTACGGACGAGGGGCAAGCCTATGCCAGGCAAAATACCCTCCCTCCTTGACTGTCTCCAGCCAACACCACTCACCCTAGGGTGTGCCCCCCACCCACATCCCATCTGTCATCGCGCCAGTGCATGGAGAAGCTGGTCGTGTGAAAGTGGACCGAAATATTCTGCATGGCGCTAATGCTGAGAGGACGACTGCAGCAGGGGGAAGTATGCAGGAGAGAGACAGCGAAGTACAGCAGAGGCGAAAAGGCGGAGTAAGGGAATAGAGGAAGGAGCCATAAACCTCGCTGACCACAACACTCCCCCCCCCCCCTCCCCTCTCTACCTCTCCTCCCCTCGCTTAAAGTAATATGATACCCGACAGTATAAAGGCAAAACAAAAGTGTATTTAAGTATGGTTCTTATCTAAATCCATGGGGGAGATTTGTATTGAAAACAAAATGTCAGTGGTAGTTTTTGATGCAATGCAGCTTAAAAATAAATGTGTGTTTATGTAAGAGTAGTAGTAGCTACTGTATAATAGAGAGAGAGAAACACAGTGACAACAAGTATTCAACCCTCCCCCCTCCCCCCCCCCCATCCTTACCCAAACATTCACTTCCCTCCCCTCTCCTTCCCTCTTCCCTCCTTCCCTCTTCCTTCCACTTTCCTCAATGTCCCTCATGCATGAGTAACATGATGTAATATTTTGTACATATTTTTGACTTGAAAATAATTAAATCTTAGGACATAATTGGCTGGTTTCCATTTAAAGTTAGGCATATGTAGAATGTAAAGCGGCTCAAATTGCCAAGGTTTCTTTAGCTTTGTATAGAGTCATTTAGCTTTGAGGAAACAGGCCGATTATATTAGGTAGGGTTATATATGATTTATGGCCGAGTCAGGAAATCAGACTTGAAGTGGTATATTTCATGTGAGAGTTATCTCTAACGAACTAGTAACTAAGTATACTATTTAAAATAAGGTATAGTTCGCTGATATATTATGTGCATACTGATAACCAGGACCTTTTTCTCAAACTAATAGTAGATTTCTAACATCCTTCTTTAATCCTTAGCACTATTTTGACACTTGTCTTTTTAATAATTTTACTCTCTTAATTAGTGTATTTCCTTTCTCACTACAATAATCGTTTTGTATTATATATATATATTTTTTTTTTTTTCCGTGTTTATTCTTTGTGCGTATTTTTAAACACTACTTTTATTTTACTGTATTTTTCTATTTTCTTTTGCACTCACTGTCTTGTAATATAGTCTGATCTTCTGTAGCCTTGCATCATACTAGGTGAGTTAACTAACTTATCTTACTCTTTCTATCTCTAACGCTACTCATAGGATGTTTACATTTTCACCTTTATCGGGCAGAGGCTCGTCCCTTAGGAAGAAATGATGGATAGACTCAGTATTAGGGAATAGGTAGGAAATTATGATAATAAGACAAGATGATATTAACTCGGTCCCAGTCGAGGAATAATCCTGATGACAGACAAAACGCAGTGAGAGATGCAGTACAAATGAACCGTGAAACAGACAATGAAGTTAATGGAGATGTACAAGCAAACCCTGTTAGAGAAAATGCAGAAAATAACAATCAACAACTGCAGCCCGCAGAAGAAAACGCAGGAATCAATAATTCGCAAGACAACAGAGGTGTGGAACAAAATAATGAAAATAGTGTAGGCCTAAACGAAGATAATGAGAGAGAAATAATCGAAAATCGTGAACAGAACGAACGACCTCGTAACGTAAACATGAATGGTGGAGAATGGATGGGACATTCTGGTGACGGACTCACAACATTAGTGAATGAAATCAATACAGAAGTGATACAATGGCAACATAATAAGTTTGAACTACCGATTTGTGAAGCCGCAAAAGACATGCTGGGGGAACTCAGACGTATGACCCTAAAGTATGTTCAGGATGCCCCTTTGGCGCACGTGGCAATCAAGATAGCTTCTTTCATTCCTCAGTTGTTCCTTCAAAGAAAAAGACCAAAGGGAAAACTGAATGAGAACATTAAAGCGCTGAAACAGAGAATGGAGTGGTGGAAAAATGGGGAGTTAGACAAAATTCTTAGCCAAGTACGAGCAATCCAGCAAAGACTGAAAACAAAACAACGAAGAAAGAGGAAGCCAGATGATATGGCACGATCAGTGGGAAATAGCATGAGGATTGGTAAAGTGGCACAGGCAGTCAGAATGGTCACTGGGGAAGCCTCAAGTGGGGTGCACGAAGTGAATCGACGCATCTTGGACCAGCTGAAGGAGAAACACCCAGAAGCAAAACCAGCAAGTGATGAGGCCAAACTAGACGGGGAATATGTTCCTCCAGACCCGGTGGTATATGAGAATATAACTGGAGACCTCGTATGGAGAAAGGCGCTGAAAACACAGGGAGGAGCAGGTCCATCAGGAGTAGATGCTAAGACTTGGAGGATCTTCCTAAGTCAAAACAAGTTTGGTTCAGCCGCGGGTGACCTTTGTGAAGCAATAGCAATGCTGGCAAAGAAACTTGCATCATCACCATGCGTGAACATAGAAGCTCTGACAGCATGTCGCCTGATACCTTTAAATAAGAATCCAGGAGTTAGACCAGTAGGCGTTGGGGAAGTTCTTAGAAGGATTATAGGAAAAGCAATCATGTCCGTATTTGGAAAAGATGTACAAAGAGCAGTGGGCAACTTACAAGTATGTGCAGGACAGCAAGCCGGAGGAGAAGCAGCAATACATGCAATGGGGAAGGTGTATCATGAGGAAGATTGTGAAGCAGTACTGCTAGTGGATGCAACAAATGCCTTTAACACCATTAATAGGGAGGCAGCTATTCACAACATCAAGATCAAATGCCCGAGCATCGCAAAGTACATAGAAAATACTTATAAGGAGCCAGCTAACCTGTATATAGTTGGAAGCACAAAGAAGGAAGAAATTAAAATTCTCAAATCAAATGAAGGAACAACGCAAGGAGATCCAGTAGCAATGGCAATGTACGCACTGGCACTATCAATTCTGCAGCAGAAAATAAAACATGAGGTAACCCGAGTGAAACAAGTGGCGTATGCAGATGACCTCACAGGTGCAGGAAAAATAGGGGATCTCAAAGAATGGTTGCGGAGAGTACAATCAGTTGGCGAAGTCATTGGGTACCATCCGAATGCTAGTAAATCTGTACTAATAGTGAAAGAAAACAAGTATGAAGAAGCGGTGCGTACTTTTGATGGGACAGGAGTGAAGATTACAAAGAAGGGTCAACGCCATTTGGGAGCAGTAATAGGCACAGAAGAATGCAAGAGAGACTATGTGCGAAAAAAGGTAGCGGAGTGGGTAAAGGAAGTGAAAACCCTGGCAGACATTGCGAAATCTGAACCACATGCTGCATATACTGCCTTCACATATGGTGTTAAGCACAGATGGACCTTTCTTATGAGAACAGTGCCTGGCATTAGACAGATGCTCCAACCGCTGGAAGAAGCAATCAGAGGAACATTCATACCGGCCTTAACAGAGATGGAAGGCGTCACGCAAGAGCTAAGAGATCTATTAGCTCTTCCGCCAAGGTTCGGAGGTATGGGGATCATAAACCCAGTGGAGGCGGCACTACATGAGTACCAAAATTCCCTTAAACTTACTACGTCTCTGACAGAAAAAATACGGGAGCAAAATGAAAATGATGAGTTGGACGAAGAGGAACAACGAAATGCAAGACAGGAAATTACAAAGAGCAGAGAAGAGAGACAGAAACATAGCCTAGAACAAATTAAGACCAGATGTAGGGAAGAACTGAAAATGAGAGTTGAGATGGCACAAGACACGGGGGCTTCAAATTGGCTCACATCATTACCAATAAAGGAGAAAGGCTTCAGCTTAAATAAACAAGAATTCAATGATGCCGTAGCCTTGAGGTATGGGTGGCCAGTTTCGAACCTGCCGCTGAAATGTGCATGCGGTGAAATAAACAACCCAGACCACTGTATGACCTGTAAGAAAGGAGGATTCATCTGTATCCGGCATGATGAAGTACGAGACATCACTGCACAAATGCTGGACGAGGTGTGCCATGATGTCAGAATCGAACCGGAACTTCTGCCTATGGACGGAGAGCGCTTGGCCCACAATACTGCAAATACTTCAAATGAAGCAAGAGTGGACGTAAGTGCTCGAGGTTTTTGGACGAGGGGACAACGGGCTTTTTTCGACATCAGAATCTTCAACCCAAGAGCACAAACATATCGTGAGCGAGGACACAAGGCGGCATACTTGAGAAACGAAAGTGAGAAAAAACGCGCTTATGAAGAAAGAATTTTAAACAGGGATCAAGGAAGCTTTACTCCTCTGGTCTTCTCATCGTCGGGAGGTATGGGACCTTCTGCAAGTGTCTTCTATGCCAGATTAGCTGAACAAATATCGGAGAAAAAGCGCCAGCATAGAAGCCAAGTCATAACTTGGATGAGATGCCGGCTCTCTTTCTCTCTTCTCAGGTCTGCACTCCTATGTCTCAGGGGTACAAGGTCCTCCCTGCTACAGAGGACAAGAGTAAGAGACTTGGACTTTGAAATGGTCGTGGCGGAGGGACGAATTGGGGAACAACTAGGTTGATTGTAGGGAGGTACTGGTACAATAGGATAAACTACAATGTAACTAGAATAAGATAGATTGTACACCACTTTGTAACTGTCACCTTAATAAAAAAAAATAGAAGGAAACATGCTTACATTACTGAAATGTTTGTGGACATGCAGTAATGCAAGTAATGGTCACTCTTCTGTAAATCTAAAATGGCTTACTTAAGAATGGGAAAGGGGTGGGACCTTCAATTTTTTTTTTTTTTTTTTTTTTTTATAAAAAAAATAAAAAAAAGTGTGTGTGTGATTGTGTGTACAATGTACATATACTTTTGTTATTTTTAATGTGTGTGTCTACTATTGTGATTGTGAATGTGTGTGTGTGTATTATTGTGTGTTTGTGAATGTATGTGTGTACTATTGTGTTTGTGAATGTATGTGTGTACTATTGTGATTGTGAATGTGTGTGTGTGTGTATTATTGTGTGTTTGTAAATGTATGTGTGTACTATTGTGTTTGTGAATATGTGCATTTGTGTTGTTGTGTGTTTGTAAATGTGTTTATGTGTACAATTGAGTGTTTGTTAATATGTGTCCGTGTATTGTGTGTTTGTGAATATGTGTGTATATACTATGGTGTGTTTCTGAATGAGCGTATGTGTGCTATTGCGTGTTTGTGAATGGACGTGTGTACTTTTGTGTTTTTGTGAATGCGCGCGCGTGTGTGTGTGTGTGTGTGTGTGTGTGTGTGTGTGTGTGTGTGTGTGTGTGTGTGTGTGTGTGTATGTACTGTTGTGTGTTTGTAAATATACAGTATGTGCGTGTGTTTGTGTACTGTTGTGTGTTTGTAAATATACAGTATGTGCGTGTGTTTGTGTACTGTTGTGTGTTTGTGTTAGTGTACATAACTAAGCTATTTGTACTGTCTTTACGTGAAGGGTTTTGATTACCGGTGAACATGCATATATTTCAGTAAAATAATACATAAACATTAACTATATTTGTATAGTTATTACTATAGTTCCCGTGAGATAGCCATAGCAAGGCAATTGACCACTTGCAAGTTTCAGGCTATAAGGAAGTTCGGCCTGTAAACATCGATATTAAACACAAATACAGTAATTATGTAGGTTTCTGGTGAATAAATAGTATATATGTTGAATTTGGTGTTGTGTATATAATTATATATGTACTAAAACCGTATTATAGCTGGTTATTCTGCTAAATATCGATGTCTACAGCTCCAACTTCCTTATAGAATGAAACTCGCAAGTAGCCAATTACCCAGAGTGCACGCATTGTTCAGTAAAATAAAACCTAAACATTAAATTATAGTTGTGTAGTTGGTGGTCGGGGGCCGGGGGAGTGCTGGAGGGACCTTGGTGACCCTGGTCTCTGGGTCTTCTCCTGGATGACCTAGATGGGTGTGAATTTGTATTTTGTTTTTGTGTGTTCATTGTTTTATGTTGTGTTGTCCCTATTCTGGCTCTGTCTTTAGTCGGCACCCCCCCCCACAAAAAAAGAAAAGAAAAGTGGGGATTGGGCCTGAGTATATACTGTAGATAGATAGATAGATAATTGATGCTACAGGGTTTGGATGAGGTAATTGGAGAGATAATTTATCAGATGCTGGAGGGAAGAAAAGCGGCTGAACAAACAACACAAATAATGTTTCACGCTACAATCTGTTATCTAAATATGTTTTTATCATTATCGTTAAAAGGGGATAGGTGTATGTATCTGAATATTTGTTTATTTCTATTTGTCTTATTCTATTTCATTATATTTGTTCATGCCTAGACCCCCATCAAACTTAAAAAATAAAATAAAGATAAATGTGTACATTTTTTGATAGAAATATACCCCGGCCGAAGGCCGGTTCCTCTTAAATTACAGGCTCGCTATCACTCGCTAGGAAAACATTAACACCTAAGTGTCACGAAAGGTCTTAATTGTGACAAAGAAATTGGGAGAGAGGTCATATAATCGAAAACTAATTGGGTAAACGTGTTAAAATATCTATACTAATTGGGTTAAACATGAGGAAGAAGGGGGGGGGGGGCTGAAAAAACTAACATCCTCCCTTAAGCCATTGATAATGATATTAAATAATGTTCTTTCTTCTCTTTTGTCTACCTGTACACTCGTGGATAAAAGTCTTGACTCATATTTTGCTCAGTATTCTGGGTTATGTAAAATTTTAGACGTATCTGAAAAATTAAACGTTTGTGTATACGGTAGTTAACCCTTTGAGTACCAGTGCCGTCCTTTTAACTTTTTTATGGCTATCATTAGACGATTTTATTCTGTTTAAAAAGGGCCTCCAGCAGTTAAGAGTCTTCTAACTATCTTAATTAACCCTTTTTTTACTACCACAGATCCATCTTAAGCTGCACATAATCGTCTACATAGTTAGAACAAAACTCAAATGACGTCACCGGTACAGAAGGGGTTAATTAAACTCATTCATATACGCTTAGCCCTTTCAAGATACGATGACGCACTTCTGTTCTGTTGTGTGGCTATTATTAGACGATTGTATTCATATTAGGAAGGGTATATGGAAGTCAGAGGATTAATATTGGGATCGTCTTTACCTTTTTAATTACCACAGATCCCTACAGCTGTGTAAAATCATCTAATGATAGCCAGAATATACTGTCAAAATGCGATACGCTTCTCAAGGGGTTAATGGCTTAAAATCTCAAAAATAATTAAGTTATGCATGAGGGAGAAGGGGATGTAGGAGGAAATATTAAACCTAGATAATCCTTGCGTTCCTAGCGTCAACTTTAGGTCAAATTGTATGTACAGTCGGCCAAATAAGTGATGTCTTGGCACTAGGAATATTTTGATTAATAATTGTTACCGGTATCAGCAATATCTAAACACGACTTCTCTATTTCGAGTGAGATAATCAACCATGTTCCAACACTATCTATCTATTGCCTGACGCCGTGATCCCCGAAGGGGTGGCCACGAACGAACCGCCCCCATGCACCTCTGTCCCCAGTCAGTCGATGCCCCTCCCCCCAACCAGCACCACCTTCGTCATGTAGTTCCTCACTCCATCCTTCCACCTCATATTCGGTCTACCTCTCCCTCTCTGTCCCTCCACCTCGCTCTCGTACACCTTCTTAGTCATTCTCTCGTTTTCCATACGTTCCATATGGCCGAACCATCTCAAGTTGTTCCTTTTCACACTTTCCAGCACATCTACCTCCACACCACACCTCCTTCTTACTTCCTCATTAGTCTGTCTATCCCTCCATGTAACTCCGCACGCACTCCTTAAGTAATTCATTTCCACTGCTCTCACTCTTGGTCTGAGTCTCTCAACCAACGTCCATGCTTCGCTTCCGTAAGTCAGTGTCGGGATTACCACACTGTCATGCAAGGACTTCACTTCCATACTGACCACCCTACTTCCAACACTTACCACCCTATTCAACATCTGGCAGACATTAATGCAGCACAGAGCGAGCCAAACGTAATGACAGCTGAGACATGACTTATTAGCTCTACCGTACTGGCTAAATCTGAATTGATGCAGATAGTAATTGCATGCCGATTGAAAAATAACTCCCCGGGCCCTTATCCATAAGCTCGAAACCCATCTGTATGTCACGTAAACCATGATATTGTTTTGGTTTAAAACATTTGTAATAACGGTGGTCCCTATACTCTCTCTCTCTTCTCTCTCTCTCTCTCTCTCTCTCTCTCTCTCTCTCTCTCTCTCTCTCTCTCTCTCTCTCTCTCTCTCTCTCTGTCTCTCTCTCTCTCTCTCTCTCTCTCTCTCTCTCTCTCTCTCTCTCTCTCTCTCTCTCTCTCTCTCTCTCTCTCTCTCTCTCTCTCTCTCTCTCTCTCTCTCTCTCTCTCTCTCTCTCTCTCTCTCTCTCTCTCTCTCTCTCTCTCTCTCTCTCTCTCTCCCTCCTCATACCTTCCAGAATATATAATAAGTTCTAATAACCGCCTCCGAGCTGGCAATATTAAACTTGTCTTACTGTTTAGCGTTGGTGTAAGTCATCCCAGATGGTTCCAGCCTTCCTGCGTCCCACATTTACGCCCAGAAAATTACCCCGTTGGAGAAAAAAAAAAAATAGTGGTCCCTTGTTTTCTGTTTTATAAGCTTGACGTTTTTCTACCTCCGAGAGCCCGTTTTGTGGGTTAAAACGAGCTTGTCCGTGTGTTTATTTCCTCGGTTTGTCTTTTGTAAGTTTACATCACGAGGTGTTTGATGATGTGTTATATTTTTACCTGAGAATGAAATATGCAATTTTGGGTTTTCTGAGAGAATGTGATTCATGTCCTTTGATCGTGTTTCAAGAATACTTTTGCACACCAACTCTCGCAAAGTGAATTGTTTGTTTTTTTCACTCCTCTTCAGCTCTCTCGTTTTTCTGTCTACCTGTGTCTGTCTGTGCCATCTTGTCTGTATTGTTGTGTACCTCTTTAAAGTAGGTAATATGGTTAACATAATTTGACATTGGAAATGTTTCTAGAGTATAATTATGGAAAGCCAGTATAATTTCATGAGGCAAAAAGATACATTTTTAACTGGGTTGCAAACGTGTGGATTGGACTGCGTGCAACACATTTATAGTTTTAATGGGATATAACCCTGAATCAACTAACAATATTAAAATGGTTCTTCTTCCCTTTCCTGGGTATTTACCAATTAGACCTTTGATTTCATCCCCACTGTTTTTTTTCCTACTGCCCCTAGTACCATTTGTTGTTCATTATTCCCCTTCCTGACTTTTTTTTTTTTTTTTTTTTTCAATGTGAATGAGGGAGACAAAAGGCATAACTGCCTGCAGCGAGTGCCTCCCCTAGATTTCAAAGAGTGAAAGGGCCGACATCAAGGGACGTTCGAGCTAAAATGCCTGGACACACGGAGTTTGAAGCAATTTAAGTCATAGGAAGAGGGAAAGACTGATTCTGGGAGAGAGTTCCAGAGCTCAGCAGTTGAATAGAAGAAATTAATTAATATGTCCTCTCCACTAACCAACTTCACTCCTAAACTCGATTAATGAAATTAACATACACATGTGGCAGTCCGGGGATTCGAACCTAGGATGCTCACACCGAAAATCAACACACTATGCATTGTACCACTCTGAGAATAGCGTTTCACTCTTGGGTTGGACAGTTCCCTCCTCTCCCAAACGAATTGTCCTCATCTCTTTTCTTCATGTTTTTTTTCTTTTTCTTTTTTTTTTTTTTTGTGTGTGTGCATCCCTTAATTGTGTTACCAATTTTACTGGGTGTTGTATTTTATCATTTCACAGGCTTCGCAGGCGCCGTTTGCTGAATGTTGCGAAATATTACCGGTACTGTTTACTTTGCTGTGTGTATATTTCCTTGTTTGTTTACTTGTTCTGTTAGTTTATTTACCTGTGTTTTTATTTTATATATATACTTGTATATTCACTTGTATTTCTTACTTGTTTACTTATTTATCTGTTTATTTTTAGATGAGGAACTATTTTGAATGTACATGTATCCAGAGACAATGAACATATACATGGTAGTCTTACATATAATATATCCTAGACAAATTCTTGGCCTTCAGGATTATCCTTATTTTTTTCCCCAAGCGCAACTATTTTACAGTTCTTTTTAATCACCCTGCATTTTCATCTCAACATCCGGGTTAATTTTTCCTTTGCGTACTCCAACAACTTTGATGCGTTTTCAAATTTGTCTTAATTGTCTTCTCCCTGTTAGTGTTATGAACATATTTATGTAAATAAGTTCTGTGTTTGCTGTGGGTTTGTTATTCCTGTCTCGCCCTTAAGGGAGCCCACCTCGCTCTTTTTATCTTTCTCTCCCTCTCTCTTTGGCATGTACTGTTTTAAGACGTTTACCCACATCCAGGTGTCAATATTTTCATGGCGAACGGTAGCGAGCCAGCATGTATATATTTTTGTTTTGACAGCAAGCTAAATTTGTACATTTTTCGATAGTAAAACATTTCACCGGCGTAGCCGGATTTATCCATACAATGCTGGCTCGATATCGCTCGCCAGGAAGAAATCTACACCTGGATGGGGATAAACGTCTTAAAACAGTTGGCTGAATGAGGCCGAATGGATACAAGCCAGGAAAAGAGAGAAAAGGAGAGAAAGATAAATACAAAACGGTAACCCCCCTTAACCAGCTATTTCCGTCCATACTTCTGTGCACTGGGCTTCGTCGCTGCATAATGATGTTCATTGTGTGACCTACATTGTGGTTATATTTGTATCCTTCTCGGGAAAATAACAATCGTTCCCTTTTTATTTCATTACTTTATAGTAAATGTTTTTTTCGGGCTTTGGATTCCGTTTAATATACTAACCCATTCAGTACCGGTGACGTACATTGCATTATATTCTGGCAACTATATAGACGATTTTATTCAGCTTAGGAAGTACGTCTAACAATTAAAAGGCTACAGACTATCTCATTTAATCCTTTCAGCTACCATATATCCTTCCTAAACTGCATAACATCGTCTAAATATAGCTAGAATAAATTGAAAAAGACGTCGCCGGTACAGAAGGGGTTAAACTAGTATACTGTACATCTTGGTTTGCTTAAACCGGTATCACACGAGCGCTTTTTCCCTCAACATTTATCCTCAACACTGGTCTGGCAGCTTATGAGGTCAACATTTTAAATATTTCGGTCACCTAAATTCATCTATCATCAGTCTAGTTTCCGATACCAGTGCAGAAATGTTGCCAGAAAAATGTTGATCATCGAATGTTGACTGGAATGTGATACCGGCTTTAGTCTCGTGGTGGGGGTGAAAGGATAAAGTGTTGGTGCCATATCGAGGGATGGGAGAGCTTGATTTAGGGCTACTTCTGTGGATTGGCTTTGGCTGTTTGGGAGCGGTATGAATCGGTCTGGGGGGGTTGGGGGGGGGGGGAGAGAGAGAGAGAGAGAGTGAGAGTATTATACTTCATATGTTAATATTCGCATAGGACATTATTTAAAAACAAACACAAATAGAAAATAAACAACAAGAACGGAAGCCCACTCAGTAAACAGGAGTGACAAGCACAAGAGATGTTTTTAGTTAACGAATAATGGAGTACCGGTAGCTTCATTACTGGTGGGTTTATATACTTTATATTATGACGTGTAAGTATATGTGTTGATGCTGGCAATGATACAGTGATACAATGATAATATATGTTCACCCCCAACTTAAAATCACAACTGCAAAGCTTTATATATGTTTTATCTATTCCATGATTTGTGTTTATGTAATACCTCGGTTTCCTTATGTATTATTACTCAAAGAATAATTTCCAATGTTTGCTTACATGTGCAGTACTGTTGAATTTCCTATGTAAAGATCTATCAGTCAGAAATAATGTACCTCTTAATTTAATTGATGTTTGCTTATAAAATCTAGTGTTTCATATATTATTCAAATGTTAAATTACGCCCTGAATAAGCTACAAAACGTTTATGTTGATTTTCCCCCGCCAGGCTCTAGTTCCGTTTTTTGTGGAGTTGTGTGATGGACCTGCTTATTATTCTCGTGTTTGGTGTGTATTTAAGCAGAAGCACCAGGCACAAAAGGTGATTAAAGACAGACAAGGGAGGCAGGGGGCCTGAGAGTGAGAGGGAGGAGGGGATATGAGTGGGGAAGAGGGGAGGGGGAAGACGAGTAAGGCAGGGGGGAGGGTGAAAGGAGGGTGAGACATGAGTGGGCCAGGGGGGAGGGTGAGAGGAGGGGAAGACGAGTGTGCCAGGGGGGGCGGGGGGGGGGGGGATACGAGTTGAGCAGGGAGGCGGGAGAGAGGAGGTGGGAATACGAGTGGGTCAGGGAGGAGGGAGAGAGGAGAGGGGTATTCTAGTGGGGCAGGAGGGACTGAGTAAAGTGCAAGGGAGGGTCACATAAAAAGATTGAGTGCAGTGCTAAAAAACGTTTGAAGGGGTTGAGTGGGAGAGGAGACAGGGAGTGGGAGTGGAGACGGAGTGGGAGTGGAGACAGGGAGTGGGAGTGGAGACAGGGAGTGGGAGTAGAAGAAGCGGCAGGGTAGTGTACGGGGAGGCAGGGGATGCAAATGAAAGGACAGGTGATTTGGAAGTGGAAGGGGAACCAGTATGATCAAGGAAATGTAATACAAATCTCGGGACGCAATAAGACAATGCAAGGGGTCGCTCAGAGGAATTTGGTTGGGTCCGAGGGATACAGTACGAGGAAGGGGATGCAGAGGGATTTGAAGAGGAGTATATAATTATGGATTTATATATATATTCTGGCGACACAGACCTTACGATCCCGACGAGGTGGTCAGGACTTGATTCTAGTAGGGATAGCAAACCAAATAGTATGGGAGAGTGGACGGAAAGGATAGCAAAGAACATAGGTGGTATAGAAAAGGGATGCATATGGAATAGTCAATGTGGAGAGCTTTCAGGCCTTCAGGACGAGGGTTAACGCCTTTTCCGTCGGCTAATTACATCTTCTTGGCTATTTGTGGCCCTCACTCCCCCCACTGAGATTCTTTGGGGTATATTATAGTCTGCCTACAGCTCTTTGGGGTATATTATAGTCTGCCTACAGCTCTTTGGGGTATATTATAGTCTGCCTACAGCTCTTTGGGGTATATTATAGTCTGCCTACAGCTCTTTGGGGTATATTATAGTCTGCCTACAGCTCTTTGGGGTATATTATAGTCTGCCTACAGCTCTTTGGGGTATATTATAGTCTGCCTACAGCTCTTCAATGTAGGTCACGCATAGCATATATTACTATGTGTGCGTTTTTGTGCACACAATAGTGGTGTGAGTCATGCTGATACGGCAGAGTTGCCAAGAAAAATTACAATCTATATCAACAATATCAATCAGTCTGTAAATATTATGTTAAAACTCTTTGCTCAAGGGAGGAAGGCTTTATTGCTCGATTTACTTCTATATTTATGTATACATATATTTGTTCCTCCCCAGACCTCCATCAAGCTAAATGAAAAAAAAAACATCCCCAAGATCCCCCTTCTAGATAAATTTGAAATGTTTTCGCAAGAAAAATTTCCTTTCATTCCTCCCCACCCCCATCCAACCAAAAGCAGTTGAAGGCTTCCTATTTCACTATATGTTAGTTATTAACCGTCTGTCTATATGTTTTGGTCTGTCCACCTATGTCTGTCTACCTATCTCCATGTTTACCTATCTGCCTGTCTACCTATCTATATATTGGAAGGTCGACCGTCTAAAGGCGTTGCAATATTGTGGAAGAAACCCCTTAGTACTATTATCGAACCCATTTACTGTAATGATATGATACTGGGAATTTCAATTTTGACTGAATCAATGCCAATCTTACTTTTGAATGTTTATCTTCCTTGTGACAAACAAAATTATGATTCCTTAGATGAATTTCGAAATGCTCTGGCAACTCTTGAAAACGTCCTATGTGAGCAACACATAATTATGTAATATACTTATTGCTGGGGATTTTAATGCTAATACCGATAGAGGTAGATTGGGGAGAGATTTGTTGTACTTCTTAGAACATAGGAATTTATCTCTTGCTGATTCTACGTGTTTACCAAATGAGTCCTTTACATATCTATGTCCAGCCAAAAATTCCACTAGCTGGATTGATCATATAGCTGCATCAGAAAATATTCTTAAAAACATTGATGACATTGTTATACGATATGACCTTGCTCTGTTTGACCACTTCCTCTTAGCATTTGAGTTGTGTGTTGATGTGTCTACTGAAATTAATTTAACTCGGGAGACAAGTACACATGATTTTGTTGACTGGAAGTTATTTAGTAATCTGGATGTAGTTACTGAATATAAAAGAAACATTAACTCATTAATTGATAAATTGAATATGATAAATTGTGAATGCCTAGACTGTGGTACATATCGATGTGCTGATAAAAATCATATTGATGACTTAACCCATCTTTATAACAATATAATTTCCATACTTTTGAAAGCTTCTTCTCAATATAAATATGAATCAAAGAATAATCAAAGGGTGGTACCTGGCTGGAATGATAATGTGAGGGGCTTATATAAACTATCAAGAGGTAGATTTTTAAACTGGAAAATTATAGGATGTCCGACATCTGGTCCACAATTAGATGAAATGAAGAAGTCTAGGAAAGAGTTTAAGAATGCCTTGAAAGTTGTCAAGAAAAATGAAAAGAGGATTAGAAATGATAAATTACTTGATTCACTTAGCAATAAGAATTATCAGGTATTCTGGAAAGAAGTTAAAAAGGTAAAGAATAATAATGCCGGAACTTTCCTGAATGTAAACATTGAAGGAGAATGTGATGCCAATAAAATTGTGGAGCTTTTTTCGAATACATTTAAATGTATATTTGATGATAACAATTGTCAGAATGCAAAAGACTTACAATATGATAAATTATGTATGTCAGTTAGAAAAGGTGAAATATATGGTAGTATAACGACATATGATATGTCAAAAGCTATATCAGACCTCCACTGTGGAATAGGCCCTGATAATGTTCATTCAAACCATCTGAAATATTGTCCTGAAGAAATGCTAATGTTAATATCAAAATTGTTTTCTTCTTTTATTGTTCATGGATATTTACCATCAAAAATTACATATGGAATCATCATGCCTTTAATCAAAGATAAATATAAGAATCAATCATCAATTGACAATCATAGACCAATAATGTTATCTTCAAACTTTATGAAATTATTTGAATACTGTCTACAATACAAAATAATGAAATATGTAAACTTGAATGATAGGCAACATGGTTTCAGGGAGAAATATTCCACTTTCTCAGCCTGTATGGTATTGAAAGAAACGGTATTAAGGTACACTAGTAGTGGGTCAAATGTGTATTCCTGTTTCATTGATTTTACTAAAGCCTTTGATAAAGTTAATAATTTTAAACTTTCAAATAAGCTTTTAGCAATGGATATTCCAATTTTTATTGTAAATATATTGTTTTATTTTTACCGACATCAGGCTGTAATGGTTAAATATGAAGGTACTTTTTCTAAGAAATGGGCAATAAGGAATGGAGTTAGACAAGGAGGTGTGCTATCACCATTATTGTTTTCTATATACATTGACTCGATCTTAAATGAACTGACTACATGTAAACAAGGGTGCAGTCTTGGACTGCAGTCTTGTAATATAATTGCCTATGCAGATGACCTTGTATTAATGGCTCCATCAGCTAAAAGTTTACAATATTTGATAGATAAAGTACAAGTGTCATCAACATCATTAGATTTAACAATTAACGAGAGTAAGACAGTCTGTATGTTTTTTAAATGCAATAACGATCGTACAGTAGGTCCTGAAATATATTTGAATGGTAACATTTTAAACTGTTGCTGACCATAAATATCTTGGTTTTATTATTTATAGCAATCTGTATAATGATAAAGACATAGTTAGATGTAGAAATACATTTTATAATGAATTTAATTGTATTTTAAGGAAGCTTAGCACAATTGATTTTAATGTTTATATATATCTTTTTCAAAGTTACTGTTTGAATTTTTATGGGTCTGAACTATGGTTTTTCAACAAGAAGTGTTACATTGCTCTTAAACAATTTGCAGTTGGGTACCATGAAGCCATAAAGAAAATATTGAATGTGAAGTATTGGGAGAGCAACCATTATGCGTGTTATATGTGTGGCCTGATGACATTTAAGCATTTTCTTAACTGGATAAAAATTAGATATGTCCATAGAACTCTCATGAATCCATGTACCTTTGTTAGTAAAAACGTTATATATTTCAAACAAAGATAATTTATTGTTAAAGACTTGGAGAAAACATTGATGGATGTATATGGATTTCAGAACTTAATTACAAATGATATTGATGCAATAAAGGCAAGAATATTTCATGTGCAGCATAATGAGCCCACATTGCGGTAAGGAAGGAACAATATATATATATATATATATATATATATATATATATATATATATATATATATTTGTTGTCTTATTTTATGAATATGTTATAGACACAATGTGTGTGAATGTATATACTGTATAATATGTGTATGTATTATTACTTTTGTTTTGTTTTAACCAATATGTAAAAAGCATACCTTGTATCTGTTTATGAAATAAAAATATGACTGACTGACTGACTATCTGCCTGTCTACCTATCTGTATGTCTATCTATCTGCCTATCTGCCTGTTTATCTATCTGCCTGTCTACCTATTTGTTTATCTATCTGTCTGTCTGTGTCTACCTATCTGTCTGTCTACCTATCTGCCTGTCTATCTACCTATCTGTCTGTCTACCTATTTGCCTGTCTACCTATCTTCCTGTCTATCTACCTATCTGTCTGTCTACCTATTTGTCTGTCTACCTATCTGCCTGTCTATCTACCTATCTTTCTGTCTACCTATCTGCCTGTCTACCTATATTTCTGTCTACCTATCTATCCTTTTGTTTGAATGTTTGCTTGTATAGCTGTCTCTCGTATGAATATAAACACTATATAAGGAGGAGCACTTTATTGACAACGTTTTGCAATAATATGGTGTTTATATTCATTCTGTCAACTATTCTGAGTTTATAATTATGAATCTGTCTCTCCTTTACTGCATATACACTTCGCCATACATATCCATCGCCGCTCCGAGGATATTCTTTCACCTCACTTCCTTCTTTTCAGCCAAGAACCATGCGAATATACAAATGAACTTCCACCATTAATTAACCTAACATGGCTAAATTTAACGCAACGTAACACATACATATCATATTATTATAAAATGCAACTTATTTCACCTACATTCTTCTCAGCTTCATCGCCAAAACACGCGAAATAACCAGAGAACCCGGCCGAAATTCCACTCCCGACCAAGGCATCAGTGGGAATAATGTGGAAGCAGAGGGTACAAGGATATGACCGGGGAGAAAAGGTTTGCTGGGAAACATGAGAGGGGGAGGAGGAATTGTAAAACCAAGAGAAAGAGGAGGGCATTTGGGGTCGGTAGGTTAAGTCCTTAACTCATTCTGTACCGGCGACGTCTTTTGTATTTGATTTCAGCTACATTTAGACGATTTTATGAAGCTTAGGAAGAGATATATGGTAGCTAAAAGGATTAATTGAGATATTATGTAGCCTTTTAATGGGTAGACGTCCATGGTTATATAATTAGCACCATATTTCACTATAAAGGCTTAAAAATAACTGAGCAATCCAAATGGCAACTTTGCAATATACCGTCAATTGTAAAGAAACTATATGTGTGTCAAGTATGTGTTATTAAGCGCACTGAATTATTTTGTTCTGCTACTTACCATTATACAGTAGGTGTCAAAGAATGTCCTGAAATATTACACAAATGTACTCTCGCTCTCTCTCTCTCTATTTCTATCTATCTGTCTGTCTGTCTGCCTGTCTGTCTTTATCTATCTATCGGTCTATCTATCTATATTTCTCCAACTAGAAATATACGACGTGGGTGAGTAAGGCCATGGTAATGATGTAACTTGAGGACGGAGGGAGCAGAGAAGTGGTGGCCAAGAACCTCATAACAGGTTTTTGATGACTTCACAGGCTGGGGTTCGAGTTTTATATTCTCGTCAGTTATTCAAGTTGTCTGATTGCATTTTCCAGCTATGCAATTGTAAATACGGTTCGGATGATTATATGACATTAACATTAATAATTATTAAACTCCATGATATTCTACCTTTACTGTATATATGCAAATAACTTCTTAGATGCATAACATTATAGTTGTTGTTGTTGTTGTTGTTCCCCAAGCTGCCTGGCCGAACAGCCCCAAGGCCCCGAGCCAGGCCAAGGCCATAACCGTGCGCCCCCACAGAACCCTCACTGCCGACCACAATAAAGCCTGGGTGACCGAAGCCACTCCATGGCGGGGAGCTGAGGAGGGTGCGGAAACGCCCGGGAAACCAAAGCCCCACCCAGGGCCCTGTGCCCCTCAGCAATTATGAAGAGAAAGTTGAGGGGCAAAGGAAAAAATGTGACGCTTTGGCTTCCAATCTAGGTAGACTGGGAGGTCAATCCACGGAAGAGACGCCGTCACTTGAGATCTAGAAAATATAAAAGTAAAAGGAACAGTCAGAGTAAGCTATGGGTATGGCAGAGATTGCTCAGTTCTCACTCTGATAGACCAGCCCATCACCAGATAACATTATAGTTATGGAAAGTCTTGCGTACAAAACACCATGGGTATATAAAGTTTTGGGGACAAAACATCATAGATAGATAAAGTCTTGGGTACGAAGCATCATGGGTAGAGAAAGTCTTGGGTACAAAACATCATGGATAGGGAAAGTCTTGGGTACAAAACATCATGGGTAGAGATAGTCTTGGGTACAAAACACCATGGGTAGAGAAAGTCTTGGGTACAAAACATCATGGGTAGAGAAAGTCTTGGGTACAAAACATCATGGGTAGGGAAAGTCTTGGGTACAAAACATCATGGGTAGAGAAAGTTTTGGGTACAAAACATTATGGGTAGGGAAAGTCTTGGGTACAAAACATCAAAGGTAGGGAAAGTCTTGGGTACAAAACATCATGGGTAGAGAAAGTCTTGGGTACAAAACATCAAAGGTAGGGAAAGTCTTGGGTACAAAACATCATGGGTAGAGAAAGTCTTGGGTACAAAACACCATGGGTAAAGAAAGTCTTGGGTACAAAACATCATGGGTAGGGAAAGTCTTGGGTACAAAACATCATAGGTAGGGAAAGTCTTGGGTACAAAACATCATGGGTAGAGAAAGTATTGGGTACAAAACATCTTGGGTAGAGAAAGTCTTGGGTGCAAAACATCATAGGTAGGGAAAGTCTTGGGTACAAAACATTAGGGGTAGGAAAAGTCTTGGGTACAAAACATCATGGGTAGGAAAAGTCTTGGGTGCAAAACATCATGGGACACTATAATTTAAAAAATCTAAACAGGCAGTTTTACCCGCGGTCAATCCCTTTACATTGGTGCCACATGTATAATTCCTAACAACGAAAATATATTAATTTCGGTATTAATTAGTACCTTAACCCGCTGAGTGCCAGCCAATTTTGACGGTGTGCTTCTGTCAGTGCCAGAGTTTTTTTTTGTTTTTTTTTTTGTTTTTTGGCTAAATCTATCAAGTTGGGAGAGAAAGGAAGGATAATGGTAAAAAAAACACTCCCCTCGCCAGAAATCAGGTCCCCGATGGTCCCGACAGTACCTGAAAAGACACTATAGACTACAGAGACTTTTATGGTATCGGAATGTATGGGTGGGAGGGTGGTTTTGGGGTTGGTGGGGGGAAGGTAGAAGGGTAATTGACTTGTGTTACACATATGAAGCCGATTGGTGAGGTAGTTTCGCCACCACGGATTTTCCTTTTTTTTTTTTAATTTTCCTTTCTACGCTGGAAGTGGGTGGTGGGAGGTGGTTGGGGGTGTGGTGGAGGGAAGGCAGAAGGGTAAGAGACTTGTCACACAAATAGGGAACCGATTGGTCCAATCGTTTCGCAGCCACAGATTTTCTTTTTTTTACCTTTTGACGGGACCGACAGTCAGCGAGTGGGTGAGAGGAGGGATTTGGGATTTTTGTGGTGGATAGCCAAAAGGGTAAGGTACATGTGGTAAAAATATGAAAGCCATAGGTGCAGTCGTTTCGCTGCTACGATTTGTTTTCGGCGAGGACGTATATATACGTCCCTGGCACTGGGCGTGACAACACCCTAGGACGTATATATACGTCCCTGGCACTCAGCGGGTTAAGTCGGTTTGAAATGCTCAGGGCCGGTATTTATAAAAGAATTTAATAATTTCCCTAAAAGTAATTTTAACTAAAAGAAAATCCTTAAAAGTGTTTCATAAAACATTTAAAAGCAGCTTTTAGTGGAAGCGTTAAGAAAGCTGCCACAACCGCTATTTCGCTACATCTGGCAAGATTACAATTGATGAATAACGTTTATAGGTAAGTATAGGCTTCTAATTGCATATACTAATTACTATAAAACATTAGGGTAATTATGCAATATTTTGTTATTGTGAAATCTATTATATATTGCTAAATTGAAAGGGTAATATATTTACCATACCAAAACAATTGCATACTCCGGTGTGGCAGCATCTGAGTTAGTTGCCAAATTCGCGAGTTTTCACAATTCGTAAAGTGGGGTAATTTCGGACATTTTTCGAGTTTGTTTTTTACAATTTCTCCTGACAGTAAACACATTGTAGAGATTTAACTAGGTCAAGTGATGTGTAGTGATAATGCGCTGTGCGCCGTAATCCAGGAAGCCTCCTAAAATTATCCCCCATAATATCCTTATCCTTATCCTAAATGATGTCCGAAGTATTCTTGAAAAGTGGAAAACTTTGGACTTGTATGGTAAAAGCGTTTCCATTATATAATGACAATGACTAATTACTTATTATCGCCAAAGTTCGAAGTTAAGACCGCAGTCCGAAATCACCCCAGTTTACGGTAATTTGCGAAAACATAGGGTGCAAATAGGCTACTTGTTCTCGGATGTTATGAAATAGGCCTATCTTATGACAATCGAATATTATATCTTAGTCCTTCTACACTCCTTTAATTTGGTCTATTTGTTAGTGTTCTTCCAACACGTACAGTATAGGCATTTGTCAACGAGGACGCTGGAACTGTCGAGGTTGTGGGCGGAGGAGGAGGATTTACCCATCTACAAATAGAGAGACCGCGACCGCGGCAAAAAATGTAGTCGGACATATATACAGTATGAATCGAAATGTTTAAAGTAGGTTGATATATATGGTGGTAGGTTACTTTCTTATATAGCTTATTCGTTGGAGAACACACAGTGGATCACCTTTGAGTAGTATGATGTGCGGGGTGGTATATGGATACAATCAAGAGTTACCTAACATACTGCATTTGATAATATAGTTAACCTACAATCATGAGTTACTCATACAGTTACATTTTGACCGTTGCCAAATAATGTAGGGTAATACACACTTTCATCTCGGGGTTAGGAGCTTTGTTCCTCTAAGTTTCATTCATGGTTTATATGGTATCTTTTGATTAACTCAGAGTCGCTATAGGCCTATTAATCCAATTAGTCTTTTTAACATGAAAATTCCTTGGCAGGGGGTGGCGGATTTGTTATTCAACCATCTTCATCGTCCTCTAAAAGTAACTTTTAAGCGCTAAAAGTCCCCAGGAGGGCTTTTAGTTTTCGCCGGGTTTAAAAGCTACTTTTAGCCACTAATTTTTTTTTTTACCCAACTTCTATCTTTTAAAAGTGGCCGCCATCTTTAAAAGCTACTTTTAGGCTTTAAAGTGCTTTATAAATACCGCCCCAGGCTATTTCTGTATGTACAAAAAAACGTTATTGTTTTCATAATTAATTCGCTTGTTATTAGTAAATACAACACACATTGTACACAACCTGGTAGCGTAGCTACTGCGACGATGTCAGATTAGGTCGGCCTACACACTCACTCACAGATTGACCAGTTAAACTAATATAAACAAACATCACAGGATGGCGCGCTGCCAGGCGCACGAAATTAGTACTGTCATGTGTAAACTAAATACATTCGTCACAGTTCATTCCTGACTTTGCCACCATCCACAGTGGAAGCCTCTCAAAATCTCCAATATATATATATTATATATATATATATATATATATATATATATATATATATATATATATATATATATATATATATACAGTACGGTATATATATGAGAGAGAGCCAGGGAGCGAGCGAGGGGGAGAGAGAGAGAGAGAGAGAGAGCTATATAAATAGTAATATGATTTATTATAACAATCATAATTAGCTATGCATTCATGTGGACTACACAGTAGTACGATGATAAGTGCGTTCCCCTTCTCACTCATACAAAGGGCAAGGTCCTTGACCAGGGGAGGTGAAGGGAGGGAGAAAGATAGGGAGAGTAATTTGGAAAGGTTGTCGTACGGAAAGGGTCAATTGGACAGTCGGCACCAGTGTAGGGATAGTTGACCGCGCCCATAACTGCCTGTTAAGATATGCTATACAATAGAGGCGCGGTAGGATCATGGCATAACTCGGGCTGGTTATCATGATAATGTTACCACTCAGGCGGGTATATAATTCTGACACACTGAATCCTTCTTCTGAAACAATTTATATTCCATCAAATCAATACCTAAGCAGATAATAAAAAACAAATGCCATCGTGTAATGCTTGCTAGCAGGAGTAAACTACAGTCGGTCTTATTTCAGGCAATGGTAAATTGAATCCCATAATTTAATTACTAATTTATCAATGCTTAATGGGAATATATGAATCTACTACGGTATGTCTCTACGACGTATTAGTGTCAAGTTTTCCATATTAACAACATATTCCGCTACAATATCTACACAATAGCCGAGTAAACCAAGAGAGTAACATGGCAACTTAACATTAGTGGGAACAAGTTGACTGTAGAGACAATGAAGTGTCGCTAAACCTTGTTTTGCAGTTATATTTGTATATTTTATCTTCCCATAATAAAGCCTTAAACACTAATGAATGGGACAAATGGAAATGTGCTGTAATCTTCAGGAATCAATAGGTGGTTTTCGGTTCTCCTTCACAAAGTCGCACTCCTTAGTAACTTTATGCCTGGGAATAAAAAGGATAAAGACTAAAGCAATTAACCTCCTGAATACCAAATATCCTTCCTAATCTAAATCGAATCGTCTAATAATAGCTCGGATAAACTATCAAAACACGTCACAATCCTCAAGGGGTTAACCTAACAAAGCTTAAATTAACCTAGGCTAAGCTAACCTACTGTAAGCTGTTAAGGATTGTAGCCGTCTGGGGTGAACCGGTTGAAAGTTTGAGGGCTGCAACATGGCGTCTATGGACCACAAGGTTGGGAACGCTCCTAGTGTGTGTGTGTGGCTATTGGTGTGTGTGTGTGTGTGTGTGTGTGTGTGTGTGTGTGTGAGGGAGAGATAAAACAAAAGTGTGCATGTGTGGTGGCGGCTTGTTATGTGTGTGTATGTGCGTGTATATACTGTATGTGTGTATGTGTGTGTGGTGGTGACGACCAAACACCTGATTATGGACCCTGGGAGGCGATAATTGTGCACGGAAATAAGCTTAAGGGGGACGTGTTGCTTTTTCTCTCATGTTTAGTCCCATTAGCTGCGAGATTTTTAGACGTTCGTTCCATTAGTTTGACGATTTTAAAACCTTTTGCACCATTTGTGTTGGTCAATATAAAAACCTTTTATGACATTTACGTGTTGATTTTTCCTGGCGAGCCATAGCGAACCTGTAATTCTAGGAGGAACCAGTCAACGGCTGGGACATTTCTACCGAAAAATATACACATGTATCCTGAAAGGGGGTCTAGGGCGGGGGGGGGGGGGGGGTTGTTAAGCTTGGTGGAGGTCTACGAGGAAACTATAAAATATATGAATAAATATATAGATATACTAAAATATAACCACTACCCCCTTAACACGGTGGAGGCTTTGATGTGCAGCCTTCTTTGGGTTGCTGCTCCCCTGAGAACGCCACTTGGTGATGGAACTTATTGCACAGGGAGGAAGACGAATTATGACATTCACTTCTATCATTTATATGTATGTGGCAGGATTATATATACAGTAGGCTATATATATACATAATATATATATATATATATATATATATATGTAGAGATTTAATCCCAATTCTCCAAAAAGGTATGTATGAATAATCATAGCTTCCAGTATCTAGTAATTTAAAACACTAAATCCATTTTCTAAAAATTCCATGTATGAAATCGAGACAATCACAGACATAGATCGTGTACAACAAAGTGAAGGTCTGCAATCAATTGACCTCAGACAGAGAGAAAAATACTGTTTTGGCTGACTGAACGACTTGTCAGAAACGGGTTGCATAAAATACCCTCTAGGCTCCACGTGCCTCTGCAGAAACAATTAGAGGCTGGACTCCGGAGGAGGTTCTACAATCTGGAAGCAATTGAGGGGAGATAGAAAGTTTTTCTGGTACCCCTTCTCCGTCGTGTTTAGCCCCATTGGTTTTCATATTTTAAGACGTTTACCTCATTAGTTTGTCTATTCTAAAAACTTTCGTCCCATTTGTATATTAATATCAAGACCTTTCGTGCCATTTAGGTGTCGACTTTTTCCTGGCGAGCGATAGCAAGTTTGTAATTATAAGAGTAACCGGCCTTCGGCCGGCTATCGAAAAATGTACACATTTATCCTCAAAGGGGTTCTAGGGAGTATTTTTGTAAGTTTGATGAAAGTCTAGCGAGGAAACTAAAACAAAATAATACAAAGATCCATAACATTTTAATGAGCAAATAACTACGGCCATCCTCCCTTAACCCCAGATCTGTCTAGGCCATATTAAAGGCCAGCCTGGAACTCCTCCTCTATAATTGTATTGTCCCGCGTTTGTTTTTCATTATTTGTATTGTGCATTCTTTGTTATTCGATTATTGTATTGCCCTGTCTTTTTTTTTCAATGAATGTATTGTATTGTTTTTGTTTTTCGATAATTGTATTTTATTGGCTTTGTTTTTCGATAATTGTATTGCCTATGTTTTCTTTCGATAATTGTCTCGCCTTGTTTCGTATTTTTCGATAATTGTATTGTCCTGTCTATGTTTTTTTTAATTGTATTGTCCTGTCTGTGCTTTTCGATAACTGTATTTTCCGGCCCTTGTTTTTCGGTATTTCTGTCTGTTTGTCCATTCTTGTTGTTACTGTTAGTCCACCCTTCCCTCTGTCTACCTGTCCGTCTATCTGAAAGAACTAATATAAGTATTCATGTGAGAGAGAGAGAGAGAGTGAGAGTGAGAGTGAGTGAGTGAGTGAGTGAGTGAGTGAGTGAGTGTGTGTGTGTGTGTGGGTGTGTGGGTTTGCTTAATATATATAATTTACATTTCCCTTTCGTTATGACCTTTAACTTCTACCCTGGTAATACATTATAACCTTGGAGGGTCCCCGGTCCATCTCCTTGATTGGTGCACCAATTATCTTGAGAGTGAGGTGCAGTATCACTATCACCTATTACGCGGTTACCCGGCTTGTAAGTCCATTTGTCCATACTCTATTTAGCATAGTGTACGTTTTAGTATAATTTCATCCATCATCTCCGAAGGTTGATGTAATGGTCTATGTGAATGAAGGAGACAAATGGCAACGCTGCCTGTTACAAAAGTCCCCCCCCAAAAAAATAAAAAAATAATAATAAAAAAATAAAAATAAAAATATATAAATACATAAATAAATAAATATAATACAAAACATATATAGGTTGTAAGAGTGATAGAGAGACAAAATCAAGGTACGTTTGAGGTAACTTAGGTGTGTTGGAAAGACGTGTGATGTGATTGTTAAGTGTAGTGAAATGAATAGGAGGAGGAGGTGTTTGTGAGAGTTAGCTGGATTACTCTGTGTAGGTGAGGCACAGATAGAAACAGTGCAGGAAGCCAGACAAATGAAACAGGAGTTCCAGTAACTCCTTGTCATATGCCTGTGTGGCCTCCTCTGGGTACTGCCCTGCTCGAATAGTACACTCGACCAAGAAACAATCTTTACACTAACGCTCTAAACACTCTGGAAGTGGGTCGAAATCTTATGATAATACCTCACAGGTGTATGTTTCATCCGATTCATTCCGTTCACACTAGATTATTTATAGCTCACCAGTGTAAAGATTGTTTCTTGGTCGAGTGTACCTAAAATCTCCCCAATATTAGCTTATACGCCTTTTGGGAAATGAATGCATAATAAATAGTACGTTATAAATTCTAGATTTGTCGTAAGCCAAACAAATAAACAGTATTAAATAAAAGCTATCAGATCATCCCTGTATATTTGAAACAAGCCATATTAATTGCTATTTGTAAAGATGGGATTCTGGAAAAAAAAAATATATATATCTACCAAGGGTCTATAATTCTCCGCAACATTCCTGGTATTCCGACCAGTCCGGCAGTACAGTACGGTATGAGTGTGGAAATGGTGAATGTTGAGACCAGACATATTGGTGGTAAAGAGTGAGATGCAATTACGTCCATGTTACTAGTTACGTGTGTGTGTGTGTGTGTGTGTGTGTTTGCGTGTGTGTGTACCTATGTGCGAGTTTGTGTGCATGTGTATACTCATATACATACAGGCAGCAATGCAAAACATGTAAATATTCCCTCAGTCCCTTGATGGTAGTAATGCTCTGTGTATGAGGGGGAACACCAGCATTACAGACTGCATGCATCCATTTATATTCACACTATTCAGAAATTATCTACTACCTTTGATCATGTTAATTAACCCTCTCCGACAAATGACGCGATTTTGAGCCTATTGGGGATACTTTCAGGCCTTTGTTACCATCAGGAGTATTTAGAAACCTTTAGTTTAGTTACTTCAACCTCTGCAGTTGTCTTTGAGTTAGCTGTGGGCCGAAAACTAATTTTGGAGAGGTAATTATAAGAGTGAGAGAACTCTATTTCTTATTGCTAATCTGGTAAGCTCTGCGTCATAAATGCGTGAAAGGGTTAATACCGTAAAAGGGGTAATTGAGGACACCTAGGGGCAGTTAGGACAGTTCATTAAAACCTCAAGTATAATCATTCATACTTTCTGTCTTTAGCAAAATAATAATAAGGATTTCATGGACTGCCCTCAATTGCCCCAGGTGTCCACAATTCAGGGTGTCAAACGAAAGACGAGTCCATTTTGTAAGGTCTTTATTATTGTGTATGTAAAGATAAATTATGGTTTATAGTTCATATTATGTCTTTGGAAGTGATAAAATGGACAATACAATACTAATTTACGTTTGTTTTTAAGTTTTTATTTCTTCTCATATTCATCCAACTCTTCAAACAAAATTGCTCCTGTTTGACACCCTGCCACAATTACCCCCTTTGACGGTACTTTATGTGATCTTCATGCATTTGGCTCCTGAAAGTGTATATGGAGAAATACTTTTTTTTTATCATCTCAAATGGGCCTGGGTCTCTGGGGTTTTCTCCTGGACGACCTACTGTAGATGTGTCTGAATGTGTATGTATGTGTTTTTTTTTGGTTCACTGTTCGGGCTCTGTCTCAAGTCCCCCCCCCCCAAAAAAAAAGGGGGGTATGTGCCAGAGTATAGATAGATCACTACTTATCTATATTACACACAGACTGTAATCCCAAACCTCTCTTGGTGATGGTTGGATGGGCTAAGGTTCCACAGTAATCCCAAACTTCCCCTACGCTAAGTTTCCAGCGCGGGTGACTCACATTATACACCTTCGAAAATGTTTGCGGTAACGGAGAACTTTGCACGAAAACTTCTTATTGCCGGGAGATACCGCAAAACTTACATCATCAAGATTTACTGAGAGGACATATTATATATTATTATTATTATTATTATTATTATTTTATATATATAGTATACTGTAGGATATATATATATATATATATATTTATTTATTTATTTATTATTTTTTGTTTTTAATATAAAGTTTTTCCTAGTTGCCCAATATTCATGCTAACCCTTTGAAGATAACGACTCATTTTGACAGTTTATTCTGTCTATCATCGGACGATTATACACGGTTTAGGAGGGATCTGTGGGAATGATAAGGGTAAATTTAAGACTCTCAGTTAGCCTTCTGACTTCCACATATACAGTACCTAAGCTGAATAAGATCGTCTAATAATTGCCAGAAAACAGAAAATATGTGTGTAATCGGGTCTTGGAAGCCGTGAGAGCGGTGAGAGGAGGGTGAGTTATTACAAGCAGCCTCGTAGGGTTCAATGGATATGTTGTTGCTTGTTTTCCTTTATAACTGTTCTCCTTGATATCAGACATGAGTCCCGGAGATGAGCTTCACCAACCAGTGTGTCTGCACGGGCATATTATAGCCTAAGACTTTGTCTACCGGCGACGTCTTCTTAATTGTATTGTACCTAGCTATATTTAGACGATTTTGTACAGCTTAAGAAGGATTTTTAGTAGTAAAAAGGCTCAAGTGAGAAAGTTCGAAGCTTGTTAATTGCTGGAGGCCCTTTTTAAACTTAATAAAATCGTCAAATAGTAGCCAGAATAAAGTTTAAAAAGACGTCACCGGTATAGAAGGGGTTAATAAGCCTTCCTCGTAATTTACTTCACAAATCGTAATCAACTTTGTGACTAAAGTTCCCGGCTATCCGTTACGAGGAGGATCTAGTAATTGGATCAACATGGGCCAGAACTATTAACCCGTTCTGTACCAGTTCCGTGTTTTTAAATTTCCTACTGGCTAAAAAAATATGACTTTATTCAGTTTAAGAAGGGGCTCCAGCAATCAACAGGCTTCAAACTATCGTAATTAACCCTTTTCACTACCACAGATCCTTCTTAAAATGCACAAAATCATCTAAAAATAACTAGCATGAAATTAAAAAGACGTCGCCGGTACGGTCGCGCTAATAAGTCATGTCCCAGCTGTCATTACGTTTTGCTCGCTCTGTGCTGCATTAATGTCTGTCGGATGTTGAATAGGGTGTGTAAAGGTAGTAACATGTTTGTATATCTCACTCGAAATGATGAATTAAAGCTTAGATAGAGCTGATACCAATTATTGATCAAAATATACTTGGTGCCGAGACATCACTTATTAGGCCGAGTGTACAAAACGGGTTAAAGCAAACTTCTGCATGATAATTATTCATATAAACGCACTCTGCAAACTTTCCCAGAAATATGAGGCGGAAAATGTGACAGAATTAATCGAGTTTCCTCAGATCCCCCAAACGAAAAAAATACAGGGTAAAAATCCAAATACTTGAATGCTTCTTGGTATTGGTTCAACATTGGTATAAACCGGGGAGAGGTGGAAGATGGAATAAACCGGGGGAGAGGTGGAAGGTGGAAGATGGAATAAACCGGGGAGAGGTGGAAGATGGAATAAACCGGGGGAGAGGTGGAAGGTGGAAGATGGAATAAACCGAGGGAGAGGTGGAAGAAACCAGGGAGAGGTGGAAGATGGAATAACCCGGGGAGAGGTGGAAGGTGGAATAAACCGGGGGAAGAGGTAGAAGGCGGAATAAACCGGGGGAGAGGTGGAAGGTTGAAGATAGAATAAACCGGGGAGATGTGGAAGGTGGAATAAACCATGGAGAGGTGGAAGATGGAATAAACTGGGGAGAGGTGGAAGATGGAATAACCGGGGAGAGGTGGAAGATGGAAGATGGAATAAATCGAGGAGAGGTGGAAGGTGGAATAAACCAGGGAGAGGTGGAAGGTGGAATAAACCAGGGAGAGGTGGAAGGTGGAATAAACCAGGGAGAGGTGGAAGGTGGAAGATGGAATAAACCGGGGAGAGGTGAAAGATGGAAGATGGAATAAACCGAGGAGAGGTGGAAGGTGGAATAAACCAGGGAGAGGTGGAAGGTGGAATAAACCAGGGAGAGGTGGAAGGTGAAATAAACCAGGAAGAGGTGGAAGGTGGAAGATGGAATAAACCGAGGGAGAGGTGAGAGGTGGAATAAACCAGGGAGAGGTGGAAGATGGAAGATGGAATAAACCGGGGAGAGGTGGAAGGTGGAATAAACCGGGAAGAGGTGGAAGATGGAATAAACCGGGGAGAGGTGGAAGGTGGAAGATGGAATAAACCGGGTAGATGTAGAAGATGGAATAAACCGGGGAGAGTTGGAAGGTGGTATAAACCGGGGAGAGGTGGAAGGTGGAATAAACCGGGGAGAGGTGGAAGATGGAATAAACCGGGGAGAGGTGGAAGGTGGAAGATGGAATAAACCGGGGAGAGTTGGAATGTGGAATAAACCGGGGAGAGGTGGAAGATGGAATAAACCGAGGAGAGGTGGAAGATGGAATAAACCGAGGAGAGGTGGAAGATGGAATAAACCGAGGAGTGGTGGGAATACACCGGGGAGAGTTGGAAGGTGGAAGATGGAATAAACCGGGGAGAGGTGGAAGGTGGAATAAACTGGAGAGAGGTGGAAGATGGAATAAACCGGGGAGAGTTGGAAGATGGAATAAACCGGGGAGAGTTGGAAGATGGAATAAACCAGGGAGAGGCGGAAGATGGAATAAACTGGGGAGAGTTGGAAGGTGGAAGATGGAATAAACCGGGGAGAGGTGGAAGGTGGAATAAACCGGGGGAGAGGTGGAAGGTGGAATAAACTGGAGAGAGGTGGAAGGTGGAATAAACCGGGGAGAGGTGGAAGATGGAATAAACCGGGGAGAGGTGGAAGGTGGAAGGTGAAATATACCGGGGAGAGGTGGAAGGTGGAAGAAAATTAGGAGAGAGAAAAGCATGGGTTACAAGCAGTTACCTAGAATAGTTAGCATCTCAAAAACCTTGGGGTCCTTTCCGGGGAGATACTGTAAGTGAAAAGAGATATATTATTAAGAGCACTGCACTTATTGAAGAGAGTGCTAAATAATGTCTACTCTTTTCTTGTTATGATCTACTGAATAACTATTTACAACTTTTGAGGGAAGTTTGTTCCAGGAAGAACAGATCTTCTATGGGAAAAAGTGTCCACATACGCTAGTTTAAACTTCTTCAAATCTAATTTCCAACTATGGTTGCATGTTGTATTCAAATTGAGGGTAAATACTTAGTTAATATCTATTTTCTCAAACCCAATAGACGTATTCAAAACTTCAATCGGTTGACTTTTTAGTCTAGTAAGTGTTTCCAAAGAAAAGAGACCAAGAGCTCTCAACCTCTCCTTTTAACTCAGTCTTTTTATGAATGGAATCAGCTTTGTAGCCCTAGCTTGGAGTCTTTCTAATCGCTCTATATCTTTCCTGAGTGCTGAAGACCTGAACTGAACAGCATATTATACAAGGAGGCCGGATTAATGAATCGTAGAGAGTAAATACTACCTCATTTCTATACTGGAATATTCTCTTATTATATATACGGTACCCTAGTAAATAAATAATACTTCTGGGTTTTCTTCTCTACTTCAATCCACTGCCAGGATAACTAACTGTTAATCAGAACACTCATATATATTTCCACATTAGTTAATTCCAGTGTCTTTCCCAATAATGAATAATCTGATTTGGGTAATGTTTGGCCGATATACGTCACTTTGCACTTTTCCTAGTTTAGTAGCATCTGCCATGTTTCCGACCAATCACCCAGCCTGTTAAATTAAGGTCGGTAGTGCTTTTTTTTTTTTTTTTTTTTTTTTTTTTTTTGGTACATAGCCTACAATATATTCATGTATTCTTTCATTTTTTTGTTTCCTCGCTAGACCTCCATCAAACTTTAAAAAAAAAACCTAGATCCCAATTCAAGATAGATGTACATTTTTTGGTAGAAACATTTTCCGGCCGAAGGCCGGTTCCTTCTAAAATTACAGGCTTGCTATCACTCGCCAGGATAAAATCGACACCTAAATGGCACGAAGCTCCACTGTGAACAACTAGTGCGACAAATATGAAGCATCCAACATCTCGAAGCTTCAATCGATAATCTCGGGGTCTCGTAAGTGTTACAGGCTATAAAGAAGACAGACAAAGAAATCAAGAAATGAAAAAGAGAGCATTTGGGGCATGGAGACAAGAAGGGAAGAAGTTGATGAAAACAAGTGAAGCGTCCCAGGCTCCACCAAGATGAATTATACAAGAGTTAGTGTGGCATTCCAGGGCCTGCTTCATGTTGGGACTTTAACAAGAGTTACATGGCCAGGACCTTTAAGGGGACATTTTTATTTTGCTTCCTAGACCTCCATTAAGCTTGGAATTACACGCCCATGATTCCTTTTCAAGATTATTTTTTACATTTTTCGGTAGAAAAACATCCCGGACGAAGTCAGGTTCCTCTTAAATCACAGGCTCACTATCGCTCGACAAGAAAAAATTGATACCTAAATGGCATGAAAGGTCTTAACATTGACAGAAATAGGGGTGAAAGTTCTTAAAATCGACAAACTAATGGGCCGAACGTCTTGAAATCTCACGACTAATGGGGCTAAAAATGAGAGAGAAGGGGGTTCAGAAGAAACCTATACCTCCCCTTAACATCAGAGCCACATTTACACCACGTTTAACACGAGTCATCAGTTACACGAGTTCATTATCAGTTTCCTTTATTAACTGACTTTAAATATATTCTTTCTTTCTTCAACTCAACAAGAAAGCTCTGGAATTCTCTCCCTCAATCTGTCTTTCCCTCATCCTATGACAAACTTCTTCAAGCTTCCTAATGTACCTTGAAATAGGTTATTTTTCACTGTTTTCAACTTTGGAGGAGACACTTGTTACAGACAGCTTTGCCTTTTGTCTCCTTCATACACATAAACAAAACTCTTACATGTTGGCCTCCTATGCCTTCCGGCTTTCGCAGTCTTTCTCGTGATTTTCGTATTTACAACTTTTTTTCCCAATGTCTCTCCCACCCACACGTTTCCACCTCCACCCACGTCTCCACCTCCACCCACGTCTCCACCACCACCACCAACAACTCTCAACTCGTTAGTGAAGCACACCATTATACTTTCCTTCAGGCTCAAGGAAATTACCCATCCTTCTCCATATCTTCCACCTCTCTCTTCCCGAGCTGCCATTCCTTACTATTTCCTTCTTCATTTGTGTTCTCAAATTTAGGACGTGAGACTAACCACACTCTCTGGGGACGAAACGACCTTTAAACTTATCAAGAGGCACAGTGACAATTACGGTATGTAGGTGAAACATATAGAGCCAAGAGAAGAGGACGGTGAAGGAACGCCTAAGGATAAAACAGAAGACCGCCTCGAAATGATGAACGTATACTGTATGTACAGTACATTGAGGAGAGGGTGGAAAAAATACCCTGGAGGAATCATCAGACAGACATTGAGCGCCACGGCAAACGTTCCTGTGTCTGAAGGAAGCGTCATTATTGAGATAATTTACAATAATCAAAGAAGGAAGGGATTGGCCAGGGAAAGGGTGAAGAAAATTGGCGTAAGAAAGTGCAGAAATATGCATTCACTTAGGCCTAAGACGTCTTGGCGGCCAAGTATCATCTAATTCTGCTCATAAGTACATGTGAATACACTGTGTAGACAGACTGCAAACGTTTTACATTATATAGCCCTAGATTAGGATGCATTTTAAGTTAATTATGGCTATTATTAGACGGTTGACGAATAACATTGTCATATGGTAATCAGAGAATCAATCGAGACCGTCTTTACCCATTAAATTCCCACACTTCCTTCCTAAGCTGTATAAAATCGTCTAATGATAGTCAGAATATAATGCATTTCCTGAAGGGGTTATAACTATCTACTTACAAATATATGAATTAACCACAATGTGTATTCAGACTGTAAACAATGGCTTATCAAGTCGTGTTTACATTGTGTGATGTGTTTAGAGGTGCGTTAAGCTAAACTGCATTATCTCTGTTATTAAGGTATCGATGAAGAGCAGTTCTTTGGTGTTAGAATTTATCGTAATTTGCCTTAAATCGCCCATTAGCTGATTGTGTTTCGTTAATTGGATTACAGCTTCAATTGTAAGCCTTTATGAATGTGATAGGCGTCCATTTGGGAATCTGAATACACATGCAACATGAGTACATCTTGGACTACACACACATAAAAACACACACACATACACACACACACACACATAGTAATAGCTAGCTAGCTAGATTATAGACTACGTTCATTTGATAATAAACAAATCTAGTAATGTTTCTCTGTCTGCCAATTGTTTTCTCTCTCTGGATCGTTCGGTGCCCCCTGAAGCCTTTCCTCTACACCGGATCCCCCGTACGTGACTATTCCCTCATCTGTCACTTATTCTCAAGGATATATTCCTTTATCAGTCTCATCTTGCATTCAGCCTCGTTTGCTTCAGTGCTTTGGTATATATATTCACTCTATCCATATATCCCAGTAAGTAAGTAATTCATTCTGTATTTCTAGAGGGGATTTTAACCTTTTAACCTTTTAACCCATTTCGTATAACTTTTCTAGCTATTATTAGACAACTTTATTCAGATAGGGCCCCGCCGTTAGGGAGCCACCTTGTCGTGGTGGCAGGGCTTGAAGCGTGGCCGGTGGTCTCTGTTCCTCGGGGGGGCCACAGACCCTCTTAGGATTGGGGCCCCGCCGGCCTCGTGGGCTAAGACCTCCCTCCTCGTTGGTTTCCAGAAGCCTGCGAGGTGCCTCTTTTCTGTCTTTTTTCCCACCTTCTACCTTTTTCCTTTTCTTTACTTCACCTTCTTCTATCGTTGCCGGCTGGACTATTCTTTATGCTTTGGTGGAGGGTGGATGTGGACGGCGTTCCCTTCCACCCGTGTACCTGTAGTACCTGACGTGCCCGCACGAGGGGAATCTTTTATCGTCAAATCTCGCCCTCTGTGCTGGACCCGAAACTGACGAGTTGACCGCCCATTAGGCACAGGGGGTCGGGGTGTATATCTGGGTTTGACTCCTGGGGCATGTAATTTGTCCTCTAATTTGTGGCTCCGTGGTGGGTGTGGAGCTTCTCCCGGATGAATCATGTTACCTTCGTCTTATGGAGCCTTCTTCTGGATCTTCGATCACCGGCGCTGGCAATGATATGGCTGATGTGTTTGTCTCTCCTTCCTTGCCCGTCCTCTCCTCGGTTGGTGGTAGTTCTTTGCCTACCACTATACCGGATCCTTTACCGACCCATGCACTGTCTGTGACCGTACATTCGACCTCTGCTCCTCATACAGTTCCGAGCCTAGTCGTGTCGAGTTCTCTTGGCACGTCTACCTCCTCTACGTTCGCTTCCTCCCTAGCCGCTCACTCAGTTCCTGCCCCTTTGTCCTCTTCCGTGTCCCACTCCGTTCTACCTGATCAGCCCTCTTCCATACGTCCGTTTGCTCTCTCCTCTGCTTCCTCTTCCACTCTTCTTCCCTCGTCCTCCTCCACTTACTCGGTTTCTTCCCCTTCCTCTCGTATAGTCACTTTCGAACCGTATCTCCCACCCGTTCCACATTCTTCTTCTTTTCCTTCTCCTCCCGTTACTTCCGCTCCTCGCCCTCGTTCTTCTGTTCTCCCTTTATCCTCACTCTTTGCCCCTGCTGACTTTATTAAGTTCTTCTCCGTCCCCGCCTCAGCTCCTCTCGCTGGAGATGACCTCTTGTTCCACCTGCGTCTCCTTCAGCAGGTGGGCAGGAATGTCACCTTCCACTCCCGCCATGATGACTCCCGTCTCGTTACGGTCCAGAAAGAACGTCAGGCTGCTGCTAAGTCGACCATTGTCGACTTCTCCGGAACTTCCATCCCAGCCCTTAAAGACCAAAGACTGAACTCTTGTACGGGTACCGTCCTGATCCCTCCTTCCATCCGTCTCGGTGGTCGGCAGTTCGCAGACTGTGCCGACCTTATTAAGTCTATTGTTGTTGCTCAGGACCTTGTTGTGGTTAGTCTTGTCTGCTACACCATCCCACCTCGCACCAATCTCCGCCATCCCGCCAATATCGCCAAAATCACGTTCGATGGTCGGTCTCTCCCTTCTCACGTTTTTGTCTGCAGTACTCGCCTGCCCGTTACGGAGTCCCTACCTCGTCCTCAGCAGTGTCGCGGTTGCTGGCGCTTTGGGCATCCTGTTAAGTACTGTCGCTCTTCCGCTCCCGACTGCCCTAGGTGCCCGCGCTGTGCACAATCTGGCCATCTCGTCAGTGACTGCCGGTCTCCGATACGATGCTGCCTAAACTGTCAGGGCTCCCATTCTGCTGATTCCCGAGATTGTCCCGTTTTCAAATTCGAGTCTGAAGTTACGATCCTTAAGACATTGCACGGCCTTACTCATTCTACGGCTCGTCAGGCAGCTCGCCGCCTGGGCTTCTCCCCTCATCCGTTTTCAACTGTTCTATCTCACCCTCCCATCTCCTCCACTTCTTTGCCCCCCCTCCCCCCCCCGGTTGCGCGTCCACCATCCTCGTCCTCCTCTCCCTCTACTTCTCCGGTTCTGTCATCTGTCCCTTCTTCTCATCGTTCTTCCTCTCCTCCTTCAGTTTCTTCTGTCTCCCCCATCCCCTTGGCTGTCTCATCGTGTTCTCTCCCTTTATCTAACTCTTTTTCTGTTCTTACCTCTTCTACTCCTACTTCCGCCCCCCCTCCTTCCACTACTCTTCCTCGCTCCACTTCTACCGGTTTGTCTCAACGCCCCATCTGCCAGCGTTCTCGTCCGCCGCCTCCTCCTCGTTCTCTTCCTCCGTCCTCGTCTCGTAGTTCCAAGATTCCCTCTCGGCTTCCTGCCTCCTCTGCCAAACTAGTTTCGAAACATTTGCCCCGTTCCTCCCTTTCTTCCTCTCCCACCTCCTCTTCTAAATGCAGGGACCGCTTCCACAGTGTGCGGAGCCCGAGTCCCAGTGGGAAGAAGAAAAAGCTCCCTCCTTCCTCCCCCCCTTCTCCTCTTTCTTCTTCCTGTGTCCAACCCCCTGATTCCTTAGACTTATCCTTTGAATCTTTGCCCAAGATTGAGGAGCATATTCTTTCTTCTCATCCTCCCGTCCTTCCCCCTCCCTCCCTCTCCCTCTATATCTCCTATCCCTTCTTCTTCTCCTTCCCTATTAAGCCTCCCTATGCCACCTGGTTATCAATCTTCTTTCCCTCCTTGTTCTTCCTCGTCCCCCATTCCTTCCATTATTACTCACCGTTAACCTCATCAGTCTTTTCTTCGTTGTCCATAAGTCTGTGTGTTCTTATTTTCTTGTTCTTTGTCCCTCTTTCTTTCCTCTTGTATGTATGCGCCTTTCCCTCTGTTTGCTGTATTTTGTGTGTCTGTGTTGTCTATAGTGTATCTGTTTTTTCCCACTTGTGTGTTACTTTTGTTGATGTTTTCTCTTTTTTGTCCTTTCTTTGTTTCTTCGATTTTTCCGTTCCTTTCTTCTCTTTTTGTTTTTTGTTTTTTTCTTTTTCCTCCCTTGTTCCTCTTTAGTTCGGCGTGTTCTTGTTCCGCCTCTCTGATATGTGTTTGTATATATCGTTTTTATTCTCTCTTTTACAGCTTATTTTCTCGTACTTTCTTTTTAGTGTTTTTAGTATGTCCAATTTGCAATGGAACCTTCGCAGTTTTTCTCTTCAGAGAGACGATTTGCGTTTTTTACTCTCTTCCCATTCCCCTAAGGTTGTCTGTCTTCAGGAAACTCGTCTTCTTTCTCCTCCGATTCCTGTTCCCGGCTACCGTTTTATCAGTTCTCCTCATTCTCTTTCCGACACTTGTATTCTCCTTCACCACTCTGTTCCTTATGAAGAGTTTTCCTGCCCTACTTCCCTCCCTTGCACCTTTGTTAGGGTTTTTCTTGGTCGATGGATTACGGTTGTTTCTCTTTATTTCTCTCCTTCTGTTCCCGTCGATTTTGGCTCTTTTACCATGTTTTTAGCTCGGCTGCCTCCTCCGTTTTTATTGCTTGGTGATTATAATTGTAGGCACACCCTGTGGGGTGATTCTGTCATTACCTCACGTGGTCGTGCATTAGAGTCTTTCATTACTAATAATAACCTCTTTCTCCTTAATTCTGGTTCCCTGACTCATTTTGATGCTAGAACACGTTCTTTTTCTTGTCTTGATCTTTCTTTGTGTTCCCCTTCCCTGTCTCTTCTTTTTCATTGGTCTGTTTTGGAGGATTCTCTCTATAGCGACCATTTCCCTGTTCTGCTCTCTCCTACCTCCTATTCTCCTGTCCCTGGTCCTCCTCGTTGGTGCTTCCAGCGTGCGGACTGGTCTACTTTTGCTTCACTATCTATCCCTTCCTTACCTCCGTCTGATTTTTCATCTGTCCATGATTTACTAGCCTTTTTTCTAGTCACAGTTTTGAGTGCTGCCTTAGTCTCTATTCCTCGGACTTCCCGTCCTTTTACATCTAAATGTGTTCCTTGGTGGTCCCCGAACTGCTCCAAGGCTCTCCGCGTCAAACGGGCTTCTTGGAAGAGCTTTCGTCGTAAACGTTTTACTCCCGCTCATGATCGTTCTTTTATACTTTTTCGTCAGGCGTCTGCCTTCCTCCGTCGCACAGTCAGGTCTGCTAAACGTCAGAGTTGGGTGTCCTATGTTTCCTCCATTACGTCCTTTACTCCTGTTCAGTCCGTCTGGAAGCGCATTCGCAAGATTTCGGGCAAGCGTTTACCTCCTCATTCTCCTGTGCTTCATGTTGATGGGGAGTCTGTTGCTGACTCGGAGGCAGTCGCCGATCGTTTGGGTCTTTACTTTAGCTCGGTCAGTAGTGGCTCTCATCGCCCCCCGGAATTTCATTCACTTAAAGCCGTCGCAGAGACTTCTCCAGTTGTTTTCACTCTGTCTTCGGCAGAGTCGTACAATGCCCCGTTTTCTTCCTGTGAGTTGCTCTCCGCTCTTCGTGCCTGTAAGGCTACTTCTGAGGGTCTTGATGGCGTCCATAATTTAATGCTTAAGCATCTTTCCACTAAGGCTTTGGTATTTTTATTGGCTATTTTTAATAAGGTTTGGTCGTCTGGTGTTTTCCCTCCTGCATGGAGTTCTGCTCTTACTATTCCTTTTCTTAAGCCTGGAAAGTCGGGTTTCTCGCCCCAAGACTATCGCCCTATTGTCTTGACGAGTTGTTTATGCAAGCTGTTTGAACGGATGGTTAATGTCCGCCTGATGTGGCTTCTCGAGTCACGTCAGCTTTTGTCTTCGACCCAGTTTGGTTTTCGGCGTGCTCGGTCCGCTATCGACCCTTTACTTAGTTTGGAGACCTACGTTCGGTTTGCTTTTGCTCGCCATGAGTCAGTTCTTGCTGTTTTCTTCGATCTCGAGAAGGCGTACGACTCCGCGTGGAAACATCATATTTTATGCCAACTCCGTTCTTTTCATGTCCGTGGTAATATGGGCGTCTTTATCCGTAATTTCCTTTCTTCTCGTTCTTTTCGTGTCCGGGTGAATTCCTTGTTTTCTCGGTTATTCCCTCAGATAGAAGGTGTACCTCAGGGTTCCGTTTTAAGTACTATCCTCTTTCTCATAGCCATTAATGGCATTATCTCTTCCCTTCCGGCTACGGTCAGGTCCTCCTTATATGTCGACGACTTTGCGATCTATGCGGCTGGTTCGGATATTGTTGCGTTATGCTCCCTTATCCAATCAGCGATTGTGGCTGCCTCGTCATGGGCCACTGCTCACGGGTTTCGTTTTTCTACGACTAAATCTTGTGCTATGTCTTTCTCTCGTCGCCACGTTATCCTGCGTCCTTCCCTTGAACTGTATGGTTCCGTTTTACCTTATCGCTCTTCGACTACCTTCTTGGGTCTTGTCTTTGATTCCCGTCTTAACTGGGCAGCTCATGTTTCCTCTGTTAAGGTTGCTGCTTTGCACCGTCTTCGTCTCCTCCAGACCCTGTCCCACCTCACTTGGGGTGCGGACCGTGCTCTTCTTCTTCGCCTTCACGTTGCCCTTGTTCTTTCTAAACTCGATTATGGTTGTCAGGTTTACTCATCAGCCTCCGACGCAGTCCTCCATAAACTTGACTCTGTTCACCATTTCGGTTTACGTCTTGCCTTGGGTGTTTTTCGCTCTTTCCCTGTTGAAAGACTCTATGCTGAATCCGGCGTCCCTTCTTTGTACCGACGTCGGGCCCTTCTCTCTCTCCGGTACTACGCCCGGTCGCTTCAGTTTCCTTCCTTGCAGACCTCTCTTCTTCCTACTGTTCCTGTTCCGTCTCATTCTCGCCTTCGGCCCCCTTTCCTTTCTCGTATGGATTCCTTACTTTCTCATTCTTCGTTTTCCCCCTTTCATGTTCTTCCGCTCCGGCTCAGTAAGTGTCCTCCTTGGCTCCTTCCTCGTATTTCCTTGTGTCCCTCAATTTTTCCTTGTTCTAAGTCCTCTACCCCGCCCTCAGTTCTTTGTTCTCGTTTCCTTGTACACCTTACACAGCATTCTTCTTCTACCCCGGTTTACACTGATGGCTCCCGTTCGTCTTCTGGCGTCGGGTTTGCCATCCTTTTTCCTTCTCGTTCTTATCAGTATTCTCTCCCTTCTCCAGCTGGTGTTCTGACTGCCGAACTTTACGCTATCTTCTTTGCCGTCCGTCTCATGTGCTTCTTTCCTTCTTCCTCCTTTACTCTTTTTTCTGACTCTTACAGTGCCCTTCTTCTCTTGCAGTCTTTCCCTGCTGTCCATCCGTTGGTTCTTGCCATCCACGATTGGCTTGTCAGTCTCTCTGCTCGGAAAAAGGTTGTCCAATTTTGTTGGGTGCCTAGCCATGTTGGTGTCCGTGGAAATGAGCAGGTTGATGTTCTCGCTTGCGACGCTGCGGCGGTCCGATCAACTTCTCTCTCTATTCCCGCCTCTGACTATTATCCAGCTATCTCTGCCTTCCTCCTGTCTCGCTGGCAAACAATGTGGTCTTCTCTTTCCTCTAATAAGCTCCGCACTGTTAAGGCCTCCGTTTCTGTCTGGGCTGACCCCTCTCACCGTGTTCGCCGTTGGGAGACTGCGTTGGCCCGGCTTTGGCTAGGCCATACCAGACTTACCCACTCCTTCCTCATGTCCCGCTCGCCTCCACCTCTTTGCTCCCGGTGTGGTGTTCAGGTTTCTATTTCTCACATTTTCCTTGACTGTCCTCTCTTTTCTTCGGCCCGTCGCCGTTCTTTTCCCTTTCTCTTTTCCCTTGGTCGTCGTCCTTGTCTTGTCGATCTCCTCTCAGAGTCCCCTTTCTTTTCCGTTGACCACGTAATGGCTTTCCTTTCCTCTCTCAGACTCCTTAACGATATTTAACTTCCTTTCCTTCTAACTCTATCCGTTTCCTGCTTTAGTGCCATATGGCCTTTGTTGCCTGGTGCTAGAACTTTATTAATGTTCTATCTATCTATCTATCTATCTATTGCCTGACGCCGTGATCCCCGAAGGGGTGGCCACGAACGAACCGCCCCCATGCACCTCTGTCCCCAGTCAGTCGACGCCCCTCCCCCCAACCAGCACCGCCTTCGTTCATGTAGTTCCTCACTCCATCCTTCCACCTCATATTCGGTCTACCTCTCCCCCTCTGTCCCTCCACCTCGCTCTCGTACACCCTCTTAGTCATTCTCTCGCTTTCCATACGTTCCATATGGCCGAACCATCTCAAGTTGTTCCTTTTCACACTTTCCAGCACATCTACCTCCACACCACACCTCCTTCTTACTTCCTCATTAGTCTGTCTATCCCTCCATGTAACTCCGCACGCACTCCTTAAGTAATTCATTTCCACTGCTCTCACTCTTGGTCTGAGTCTCTCAACCAACGTCCATGCTTCGCTTCCGTAAGTCAGTGTCGGGATTACCACACTGTCATGCAAGGACTTCTTCACTTCCATACTGACCACCCTATTTCTTGTTACTGCTTTTAGCGTTCCTACAACCCTCTTCCCCTGTTGTACCCTCTCCCGCACCTCTTCATCCATAGTCCCATCTTTACTCAACACACTGCCCAGATACTTAAAAGAGTTGACGATCTCCATAGCCTGACCGTTCAGCTTCACCTCACACTCTGTGACTTCACCCCTTTCGAAGACCATAACCTTGCTCTTCCCCGTATTTACCTTCAAATTCCGTTTTTCGCACACTGTTCCAAACTCATTTACCAGACCCTGCAACTCCCATTCATTATCACTCATCAGAACTGTATCATCCGCAAACAGCAGTATAGGTAGCTTCCACTCAATTCCCTCCCTTTTCAGCGATACACCAACATCCACTGCTCTTGATAGTATTTCTTTCATAACTCCATCCATATATACAGTAAACAACCACGGGGACATCACACACCCCTGTTTCAAACCAACATTCAGGTCAAAGAACTCGCTCTGCTCACTCTCCACACGTACTGCCGCCTTTGCACCCTCATACATGCTCTTCACTGCTTTCAGCAACTTGCCCTCTACTCCGTATATTCTAAGTACTTTCCACAAACCTTCTCTATCCACTCTGTCATAGGCCTTCTCCAAGTCCATAAAGGCAACATACACCTTTTGTTTCTTCTCCAGATACTTCTCCACAACACAATTCAGGGTAAAAATCTGATCTACACATCCTCTTCCCTTCCTAAAACCTCCCTGCTCGTCGCCTATCCATTTCTCCGTTCTCACTCTCACTCTCTCAATCACTACCCTACTGTATACCTTCCCTACTACGCTTAGAAGACATATTCCTCGGTGGTTACCACACACTCCTCTTTCCCCTTTGCCCTTATATAGGGGGACTATTATGCCAGTCTTCCAGTCATCGGGTGCACTCCCCTTCTCCCATGCTAGTTTGCACATTTTCCATACCCATTCTATCACTATCTCACCACCATACCTCAACATTTCCCCACACACTCCATCTGTTCCTGGTGCTTTCCCCAACTTCACTCTTTTCATGGCTTCCCACACTTCTGACCTCCTGATCCCCACCTCCTCCTCCACTACTTCTCTTCTTCTCCCTCCCATACCATATCCAGCTATGTTTGCTGGCTCTTCATTCCTTTCATTTAGCAACTCACTGAAGTACTCCCTCCATCTTTCGACTCTGTCTTGCTTCTCGGCTAGCATTCTCCCATTCTTATCTTTCACACCCTTACTGTTTCCCTTGCTACCTTCCCTAACTTTCTTGACTTCTTTCCAGAACAGTTTCTTACTCTCCCTCCATTTTACACTCAGATTCCTTCCAAATTCCTCATCTACTCTTCTCTTACTTTCCTTCACTACTCTCTTCACCACCCTCTTACTCTCCACGTACCTCGCTCGTTTCTGTCTCTCGGAATCTTCATTCCCTCTACTACCCAACCACTCTCTATATGCTTTCTTCTTTTCTTCCACAGCTATTCTTACCTCTTCTGTCCACCATGCTGTACCTTTCACTCCCCTCCCTCTTCTCCTCACTCCACACACCTCCTCACATGCTGCACAGATTTCATCCTTAAACACCTTGCTCATCTCCTCCACTTCCTCCATAACTTCCAGGTCGAACCCAGCTAGTCGTCTTTCCACTGCTCTCCTGTACTCCTCCCTGACTTCCTCCTCCTGCAACCTCTCCACCCTCCTCACCATTCCACCCTCCTCTCGCCTCCCTCCCGCTCTCCTCACCCACTTCTTTTGTATCCTAACCTTAGCTACCACTACATAATGATCAGACAGACCCCCTCCAATACCCCTATACACCCTAGTATCCATCACAGATTTCTTCATTCGTTCATCCACACATACATAATCAATCAATGACTTTCGTTCCACCTCCACCTTCATTTATTAATGTTATGTTATGTTATTCAGATAGGGTGTATATGGGAGTCAGAGGCCGAATTGAGATAGTTTTTTCACTTTTATTTCCCACAGATCCTTCGAAAACTACATAAAATCGCATAATGCTAGCTGGATTAAGATTGTCAAACGAGTAATTAACCTCAAAGGGTTAATGTGCTTATCCGATTAATTGTATCTAGTCAAATACCCAAATGCTCTTCAATTAATTGGTAGTTTATGTGCAAGGCTTTTGTTCATTTAATGTCATAGTCAAAGCTACTGTTTATTCTGATTGATAGCAAGGAAACCAACTGTTTATTCTGATTGGTAGCAGGCAAACCGTTTGTGTAATGATTATGCGTACACAAGCGATACACTTTATTTCGATAATGCTCTTAGTTGTTGAATTAAGTCGGCGTCACACACACATTATCCGTATCAATTGTTTCGGGCAATTGTGGTCTGGCAGCTTCAAAATTTACGCATTAGCATAATTCATCCACCTAACATAATTTACCTTCAGTTTAGTTGCCGTTAGCAGTGCACTAATGTACCGAACTAATACGATAAAATAATTGCTCGTGGAAAATTTACAGAAAAAGCGCTTGTGTCACAGCGGGTTTACCAGCGCACTCCAATTGCCATATATGCAATAAAACACTGTTAACCCTTTCAAGATCCAATACGTATATCTGTTCTGTTTTCCGGCTTTCATTAGACGATTGTATTCAGATTAAGAAGTGTGTATTTTTTTCTTTTTTCTCTCTATACCAACTACTCCCTCTCGGGCATAGGCTGATAGCCTTTACACTCTACCGCTGAACACGGTGAGGCCCGTGTGGTCTTGTTCCAGTCTAGGGAGTGAGACATGCGAAGCACCCATTCACGGCTCGAACCCAACTCCATCTCTGAAGCTGCTTCGCCCCTATGCTTCACAGTCTCACTCCTCAGGCTCGGACCCTCACTCTCAGAACGCCACCTATTGAGCAATTAACTCACTAGGCATTGCCCCCCTGTAGCATATTTTGAATATGGGACTATTCATACAGTGCTATTTTAATCAGGGAACAATGAGGGTATTTTGTTTTGGCATTTCGGTGTGCTGTGGTAATGCACTGAAACTAGGTACAGCACAAATTCCATCCCAATTATAATTTCCCATTGACATATTGGGATTCGAATCCGGGTCCATTGGATTACCAGTCCAGTGGCAAGACCCCTCTACCACACCTCCCCTGGAAGTCGGAGAGTTAATAGGGATAGTCTTTGCCCTTAAAATATCCACAGATCCTTCTTAAAATGTATAAAATCGTCTAATGATAGCCTTGTGGGGAGATTGTAGGCACCAATCGATCGGGGCTAGACCCAGGTGAGGTTATAGGCATGTGATAAAGAGTCGCGGGAACTCCTGTTTCATTTGCTTGGCCTATCTTACTGATTTTCTTTGTGCCTCATTTACACTAAGAGCAATCCAGCTAGCTCTCACAAACACCTCCTCCTCCTATCCACTTCACTAAACTATACATGCACACCACACTTCATTCCCCCACACCAAAATTATTAAAATTAGGAATTTCAGCCCAGCCTCGGAGTCCCCAAGGGGGGGGACCATAAATGCCCCCACACCCGAACGACCATCCCCTGACGACCCCACAAAATTACCTGGACCTCGGCCTGTTACTCTGTCTATTGATTTCTGCAACATTCGCAGACTTTCCTCTAACTTTCACTCTGTTGAACACCATCTCTCCTCCTACAAACCTGATCTTCTCTTCCTCACCGAAACTCAGGTGTCTATAGCAACATCCAGCAACCCCTTCTCTGTATCTTCCTACTTGCTCTATCCTAGTTTCAAAGCCAAAGGCGGATGTTGTGCATATGTGCACAACAAACTCACTTGCTCACATGTTCCCGATTTAGACTCCTCTGAATTCTCTACTTTATGGCTCAAACTTTCCTGTCATTCTCTTACTAAATATTTCTGTGCTGTCTATCTTTCCCCTAACTCTACTAACTTTTCCAAATTCTTTGACTATCTAAACTCTACAGTGGAACACATTCTATCCATTTCTCCTTTCTCAGAAATCTCCATCTTAGGAGATTTCAACGTTCACCACTGCCAATGGCTCTCCTCTCACACTACTGACCCACCTGGTGAACAAGCCTCCATCTTTTTGATCATAAATGACCTAGAGCAGTTAGTTCAGCAACCCACCCGTATCCCGGATCGCATTGGAGATCGGCCCAATATTCTTTACTTGTTTCTAACTTCTAACCCTTCTTCTTTTACTGACGATCTTTTCTCTCCTTTGGGCTCCTCCGACCATAAACTTATCTCTGTCAACTGTCCAATCTCTCCAGTACGGCCACCCGATCCACCTAGCCGGCGGCGCTTGTGGCACTTTGGCGCTGCCGATTGGGAGGCTCTCCGGCAGTACTTCTTTGATTTCCCATGGAATGATTTCTGCTTCCGTGGCCGGGGACCCTCGGAGAGTGCTGAACGCATGACCGAGGTAATCCTATCGGGCATGGAAGCATACATTCCATTCTCTTTCTCTCAGACTAATGCTAAAAAATCTTGGTTTACTCACGCCTGTTCTACTGCTGTCCGCAATAAGGAGGAAACATTCAAACGGTACCAACGCCTTAAAACTCTAAGACTCTCATTCTTCCTATGTTTCTGCCCAGAATCAAGCCAAATCTGTTCTTCGACTTGCCAAACACTCTTTCATCAATAATAAATGCACTGAACTATCCAACTCTAGCTCTTCCCAAGCTTTCTGGCATCTAGCCAAAAAACTCTCCAACAATTTCTCTTCCTCGTCTTTCCCTCCCCTTTCCCATTCTGATGGCACAACCATCACTTCTTCCTCTGACAAAGCTAAACTCTTCGCTCTAACTTTTGCTAGAAACTCCACCTTGGATGATTCCGGTGCTATTCCTCCCTCTCCACCCTCCTCTCTCTTATTTATGCCTAATATCGTAATCTCTTCTAAAGATGTACTTTCTACCTTCTCTATGCTTAATACTAATAAGGCGTACGGTCCGGACGACGGTGTTCCTCCGGTTGTTTTCAAAAACTGTGCTTCCGTGCTGACTACCTGCCTAGGCAAACTCTTTCGTCTCTGTCTATCCTCTAACGTCTTCCCTTCATGCTGGAAGTTTGCTCACATTCAACCTGTCCCAAAGAAGGGTGACCGCTCTCAACCCTCCAACTATCGTCCAATTGCTCTCATCTCATGTCTTTCTAAAGTTTTTGAAACTATTCTTGCTTCCAAATTTCTTAAGCATTTCTCTTCTCATAATCTGCTCTCAGATCGCCAGTATGGCTTCCTTAAGGGTCGCTCTACTGGTGATCTTCTTTCATATCTTACTAACTCTTGGTCATCCTCCTTTCGGGACTTCGGTGAGACTTTTTCTATTGCACTAGATATATCGAAAGCCTTCGATAGAGTCTGGCACAAATCTTTAATTTCTAAACTACCCTCCTTTGGTTTCTATCCCTCCATCTTTGCCTTTGTCTCTAATTTCCTTTCCGGCCGTTCCATAGCCGCAGTTGTGAACGGCCATTGTTCACTTCTTCACCTTATAAACTCTGGTGTTCCTCAGGGCTCTGTCCTATCTCCTATTCTCTTTCTAATTTTTATAAATGTTCTCCTCAACTGTACCTCAATTCCCATCCATTCCTACGCAGACGCCTCAACCTTACACTACTCCATTAGTTTTTCAGAACGCCCCAGCCAGCAATCCCTCAACGACAAACGTAATGAAGCCATAGAACTCTTAAATTCTGATCTAAATACTATCTCCAATTGGGGCAGAGAAAACCTTGTTACTTTTAATGCTTCCAAAACCCAATATCTCCATCTATCTACCCGTAACGAACTCCCAGTGGACTATCCCTTATTCTTCAACAATACAAAAATCAATCCTTCATCTTCTCTCAATATTCTTGGTGTCTCTTTTTCTTCTGCTCTCAGTTGGAAGGACCATATTACCAGTCTTGCAAAGGCAGCCTCCCAGAAGCTGGGTGTGCTCAACCGCCTTAGGGGGTTCTTTTCCCCTGCACAGCTTCTTGCTCTGTACAGGGGCATAGTGCGTCCTTGTATTGAGTATTGTTCACATGTGTGGGGAGGTTCCTCTCACACCGCTCTCCTAGACAAAGTTGAAAGGAAGGCCTTTCGTATCATTAACTCCCGTCCACTCACCAACTCTCTGCAATCTCTCTCTCTCTCTCCGCCGCAATGTTGCATCTCTCTCACTATTCTATCGCTACTATAATAATCATTGTTCCTCAGAGCTTTCCCAGTGTATACCACCTCCTTTACGTAGGGCACGTGGTACCCGTCTTGCAACTTAATCCCACCCCTACTCTGTGCAACTCTCCAACCCGAGAGTGAAACGTTACTCTCAGTCTTTTTTCTACTCAACAGCTGAGCTCTGGAACTCTCTCACAGAATCAGTCTTTCCCTCTTCCTATGACTTAAATTGCTTCAAACTCTGTGTGTCCAGGCATATTGGTTCGAACGTCCCTTGATTTTGACCCTGTCACTCTTTCAACTATGCGGGAGGCACTCGCTATAGGCAGTTCTGCCTTTTGCCTCCCTCAATCACATAGAAAAAAGAAAAGAAAAAAGAATAAGCTGTCAAAATGCGTCATAATTTTCAAAAGGGCTAATACAATTAAATATTTATAATACACTGCGACAAACGTGCAGGAAGACCTCCAATTATTTAGTTATTTAACCCCTTCACGATATTGCTGCGTTTCGATAGTTATTCTGGCTATCATTAGACGATTTTATGCAGCTTAGGAAGTATCTGTGGGACTTAAAAGGGCAAAGACTATCTCAATTCGAACTCTGACTCATTCACATATGCATAGCCTACGTGAGTTGCAGTTGGGATGTGTGTACATGCTTAGATTGATATGCAGGATTCGAAGTTGCATAATAAATCGTAGGCAGTGTCCACCATCCTTTACCTGTTTTCGTGGTGCGATGCATAAGGTATTGATTTTCGGTGTGAGCGTCCTGGGTTCGAATCCACGGACTGCCACATGTGTTTGTAAATTTCATTAAACGATTTTAGGAGTAAAGTTGGTTGTTGGAAGGAACATAATAATTCCATATACCCTTCCTAATTGGAGGAAATGTTAGCTTGTTTACCTTATTCGTTTATAGAGGTTAGTGGTCAGAATTATTTGCTTACCTATAATGAATGAATTATAGATATGTAACCAAGTAGCAAAATGGAGGCATAGGACAACTTTTAAACATTACTGTATTTCCATCAGTGCTAATATTCTCTGTAATATATTATGTGAAGCACTATGTGAATCATCCACAAGCCACAATATTATGAAGAGTAATGTATATACTCATCCGTACCTACAGTATAATACAATGTATCACATATATATTATATGAAATAAACAGCACATTTAGAAAACTATGTACTTAGGTAAGCATATCTTCTTAAATTGATTCCCTCTGCAACGAAAATTGATCGTAATGAACGGAGTTTCGAACTGAACTGAATCCGAGCTATTGAGAAGTATATTCAGTGATTGCTACAGAGTACTGTTCAGCATATCTGCTTAACTCTTCAACATTTATATTCGTTATTTAACTATCATCATGTTAAGAGATATTATGGGTTAACTGCACAACTACTAATCCTCGATTACGGGATTCCTGTCTTAGGTAATTAGTTGTTGTTGATCTTACCATACTCAAGGGACCCTACAGATGCGCGGATAAGGGATACTTTTCTTATTTTGTCAATTTCATTGTCACCCCCCTATACAATTTTCAGAGTTTAGGCCCTAGTTTTGTCCATCCAGTCCAGTCCAGTCCACAACACTTTGTTTACATGCTAGGCTCCTGCCACAAATTCCCAGATGTTCATTAGCCAATCAGAGTCGAGCTTCACCTAGTGATTTATTTCCCAACAAATTATTTTTATCTTTTACAATTGTCTCTTCCAGTGTTTTACATACTGTCTGAATTTATTACTTTCTCATTTCTCTACAAATAGTTTTTAGGATATCGATTTGTAACAATGTACATTTTAACTTGTACCCACAATGCACTTCGCCTGTGGACTGTGACGTCAGTTTCAAACACAACCTCCTGGAAGGTTTCATGCAAGGTAAGTTTTCCTCACATTTAGGGATATTTTGGCCGGTATTTCTCGAGTATGGCTATCTTTCTTCAATATATAACCGTAAAGAGACCCTTAGGGCTTGCATTACAGGGTCTTTTCCATGTCAAAAAGGCCAATTTTGCCCATTATATAGGGACATATCCTCAGGCCCCCTTCCCCCCCCCCCCCCCACACACACACACTCACTCAACACCTGTCCATGTGTGCAGCTGACACTGACAGATTGTAGCATCATGGCGGCATGTCTTGAATGTGATATGGGGACTTTACTTTTTTTTTTTAAATACTGCCAAGACCGTGATGCTCTATTTAAATTGTGTGTTCATCATGGCCTCATTTTGGACAATAAGACGTGCGAAAACTGTGGTAAGACTGCTGTGTTGGACCTCAAAAGAAAAATGTTCAGGTGCCAAAAGATGGTGTCTGTGAGGAAGCAGAAAAGGCGCAAGTGTGGATGGGCCCAGAGTGTTTTTGCTCATACTTTTTTTGATAACATCCATTTGCCACTCTATAAGGTACTCACATTTGTCAACATGTACTTGAGAGATGGATTTTCTTACCTCTCAGCTACTTCAGAGCTGGCCTTCAGTCAACATACCATCAATGACTGGAGCAGTTTCTGTCGTGAAGTACTTATAGAGTGGTGCATTGAAACATCTGCACAACTGGGAGGTCCTGGCTCGATTGTGGAGATTGATGAGAGCAAGTTTGGTCGACGGAAGTACCATGTTGGTCGGATGATTGAAGGCCAGTGGGTGTTTGGAGGTATATGCAGGCAATCCAGAACCTTCTTCATGGTGCCTGTTGAGGATCGTACCTCCGACACACTGCTGGCCATCATCAAGGAGAAGATTCTGCCGGGGACCACCATCATCTCGGACTGTTGGAAGGCGTATCACTGTCTGGGGAAGGAAGGCTACCAACATCTCACTGTCAACCACTCTGTTAATTTTGTGGACCCAGACAGTGGTGCCCACACCAACACCGTGGAACGCCTATGGAGGGATGCCAAGCGGAAGGTTCCACTTTGCGGCAGGCGCAGGAAGCACTTTGTGGGCTACTTAGCACGCACCATGTTCATCATGCATCATAAAGACCCCAACACCAGATTCCATCATTTCAGGAAGGCTACTGCGGCCCTGTACAACCCTGCTTGCCCTCCTCAGCCCCAACAGTCCGACCCAGAATCTCCACCTCCGCCACCACCCGAGCCAACATCGTCACCAACTCCATCACATTCCTCATCTCCACATCAGCCAGGACCGCGACTATGCTCTTCCTCTACAGCCGCACCTGCTAGTCCACCCGACCTCGACCCAACAGCTCCAGCACCTCTACGTCGTCAGCCACCCTGCTCTTCTTCTACCGCCACACCCTAACTTCAACCGCCAACAACTCACAGCCAGTCCATCGTGCTTCTCTTAACTTTTCCATTTGGTTAGTACCTTATTGGCCCTAGTACTGTATTTCATTAACATTTTCTATAGGTTAGGTTACGCTAATGTTAACCCCATAATACTAGGTTAGGTTAGGTTAGGTTAATGACAAACCTTGGCTCGGATTTCATGGATTTAGCGGGGGTGGCAGCCCCCACCCCATAATACTAGGTTAGGTTACGTTAGGTTAGGTTAAGGTTAACCCCATAATACTAGGTTAGATTAGGTTAGGTTATTTGGTTAGGTTATTTGGTTAGGTTAATGACAAAACTTGCCTCGGATTTCATGGATTTAGCGGGGGTGTGGGGGGCGGCAGCCCCCACCCATAATACTAGGTTAGGTTAGGTCAGGTCAGGTTAGGTTAGGTTAGGTTAAGGTTAACCCCATAATACTAGGTTAGGTTAGGTTAGGTTATTTGGTTAGGTTAATGACAAAACTTGCCTCGGATTTCATGGATTTAGCGGGGGTGTGGGGGCGGCAGCCCCCACCCATAATACTAGGTTAGGTTAGGTCAGGTCAGGTTAGGTTAGGTTAAGGTTAACCCCATAATACTAGGTTAGGTTAGGTTATTTGGTTAGGTTAATGACAAAACTTGCCTCAGATTTTATGGATTTAGCGGGGGTGTGGGGGCGGCAGCCCCCACCCATAATACTAGGTTAGGTTAGGTGAGGTTAGGTTAGGTTAAGGTTAACCCCATAATACGAGGTTAGGTTCGGTTAGGTTAGGTTAGGTTAGGTTATTTGGTTAGGTTAATGACAAAACTTGCCTCGGATTTCATGGATTTAGCGGGGGTGTGGGGGCGGCAGCCCCCACCCATAATACTAGGTTAGGTTAGGTTAGGTTAGGTTAGGTTAGGTTAGGTTAGGCTAATGTTAACCACATTCTTACTGAGTTTTTCAACAGTGAAAAACACAAAAAACCCAGCCAACTTTCAAAATGAGGTTACTGTGATTTTGGACTCTGAACAGTCGACAAACACCAGCCAAGTTTGGTCAACACTTTGGGGTTTTATTCATCTGAAAAAGGGTGAAATCCGAGCCAACTTTGTTTTCAAATTTTGCCCTTTTTGGACTCTGACAATTGCCCAAATCCGAGCCAACTTTTGCCAAAACTTGGCTCGGATTTCAACATTTTGGGGTTTTATTCATCTGAAAAAGGGTGAAATCCGAGCCAACTTTTTTTTCCAATTTTGCCCTTTTTGGACTCTGACAATTGCCCAAATCCGAGCCAACTTTTGCCAAAACTTGGCTCGGATTTCAACATTTTGGTGTTTTTTCAATTTTATTTATTAGATTTTTAGAGTTATTCCCATAATACCCCTATTTTTACCCCACCCAAAACCCCGCATTCCCAAACTCTCCCCTAGATTGTTGAGGTATCGGAATTACAATTAATAATACAAATGCTAATAAATTGGCCTTTCCTCACTTTCTAAATACAAAATACACACTTACAAAGCATTAACATACACAAATAAAATAAATTAAACATAAAATAGCAGGAGTAGTAGTTATGCAGAATTACCGATATTATAATTATGTTTATGCGATTTATGAAGGTAATTTAGTGGAAAGAGACTAAACAATTAATCATTCGCAAGGCTTACATCCGGCACAAAGAATTGGAACCATTCTAGCCTTGCCAGTTTGGTTAATGTGTGTCAGTGAGTATCGTCTGTTTCATATATCTTGGCCCGGATGTTGAGTGTTTCCAGTGGGAATTCTGGTAGATTTAGATAGTAATATTGGAACCTGGTAGTGAGTTAAAGATCTTTGTTTATGTATGGGCGCGTGTGTGTGGAATTTATTGATGGCGATTTATAGTGAATTGCGACTTTTGTCACTCTCGATAACTTACGACAGTCTGCATAAGGTAAGGTGAATTGTTACAGTTGGATCCAGAAATAACAACTTTGACCGTAACATCTGGTGGAGATGATAAATGTGTGTGGGTCGCCTGCTGCCATGACACCCAAACATTGTTGCACAGTCACATTCAGAGGTTTTTTCCCTCCTTCACAAATTAAATTATATTTACCTCATTTGATAACTGGGTAAAAATCCAGTTTGATAAATGTTTACGGAAAAACTAAATAAGATGGTCACCAATTTTCCCATGGATTTTTTTATTTTTCCCTGTTAGTTTTCATCAATATATAGTGTTTGGAAATAATTGCAACCCTCGGCGAAACAGTTTTCCCCATTATACAACGATCTTAAGACACGCCGCCCGATAGTGGGGAGGGCTATGAAGTACAGGGAAAATGAGGGGTTAAATGCGTAAAACGGCGATTAAAACGTATTTAGCAAAACTTGACTCGGGTTTTAAGGTATTTCTAAGGCCTAAAATCCAATAATTCGAAAACCCGAGCCAAGTTTTGGCCAAAGCTGGCTCGGATTTTGAGAGTTTGTAGACAACAAAATGACAGTAACTTCATTTAGAAATTTGGCTCAGGTTTCCCGAAATTGCAAAGGCATAAAACCCGAATTTTGGAAAACCCGAGCCAAGTTTTGGCAAAACTTGGCTCGGATTTTGCGAATTTTAAGAGTAAACAAATTACAGTAACCTAATTTAGAATTTTGGCTCATGTTTCCCTAAATTGCAAACCCCAAAAAGCATAATTTTGGAAAACCCGAGCCAATTTTTGGCAAAACTTTGATCGTATTTTGAGAATCGAAAAAGACTAACTACATGTCGGAAATCGGCTCATGATTTCCCTAATTGCAAAGCCATATAACCAGATTTATCGAAAACGTAGCACTTATTTAAATCATAAATATCCAGTAACATAGACCTAGTACATTGGATACAAGCCTAATCCACACCTAACGCCTACAATGTGTCCGTAGTAGGCTACCTAGTAGGCCTACGTGGGATACAACATGGCGGTTGGGCCGGCGCCCATTTAGTAGCCTACCGGTATTCGGCCGTATCTGTAAATACGAATGCGAGGAACTTCGAGCGAATTCCTGATTGAGCGGATGCACAATCCAATCTAATTAACCTAACTTAACTTAACTTAACCTAACTTAACCTAACTTAACCTAACTTAACCTAACTTAACCTAACTTAACCTAACCTAACCTAACCTAACTAACCTAACCTAACCTAAATGCGCCTCCGCTCGAATATGAATTCGCTCGAAGTGTCCAGATACCGTAAATACTACCGCAACTACGAATCATGTTTCTGAAACCTAGTATGTTAACCTAACCAAACAACCCAACCTATCGACAGAGATGGGCAGGTGGAGTGGACTAAACAGCTGGTGAATAGACCTCGGGAGACAGGTGAAAATAGCGTGTGTACGAATCGGTGCCGTCTATAGGAAGGTATTGACAACCATGTTTCAACAAAATTCCATGTTAGTACCATATATTTTTATTAGGTTTTGCCGAGGCTTAAAACACATTTTCATATTATGTTTAGAGCATATAAAATCCATATGTGTGTTCAAATATTGCAAAATAATTGGTGACCAACTTATTTAGTTATACTATGTTTACCTATGGTCCCGTTAAAATATCCTCAAGTAACCTATTAATAACTGTTCAGGGGACTGGTTAGAACTAGGATGTTTAATTGAATGTCGGAAATCAGTATTTACTGAGAAATAACAGTCTTAAAATGCGCTATGGGTCACCCAGGGTCCCTGCCCTCTCTTTCCCAGGTAATGTTATATTATATTATATTATATTATATTATATTATATTATATATATTATATTATATATATTATATTATGTTATATTATATTATATTATATTATGTTATATTATAATATATTATATTTGGAGTAAGGGGTCGGGCGCAAGTTCGACTAGATAATAGTCCATCAGGCGCCTGGCCCGGGGGGACGATTAATATGAAGGGTGTGCCTGGAAGTGTGGTGGGAGGGCTTGTGGCTTTGGCTCCGCTGCATGTCTGCCTGCCGAGATCGGAACCTCTCCGGGTGGTCAGGGGCCGGGGGAGTGCTGGAGCGACCTTGGTAACCCTGGTCTCTGGGTCTTCTCCTGGGTGACCTGGATGTGTGTGAGTTTGTGTTTTTTATCTGTGTTTATTTTTTGTTTTATGTTGTTTTTGTGTTTTCCCTGTTCTTGCTCTGTCTTGAGTCGGCTACCCCCAAAATGGGGATTGGGCCTGAACATATAGATAGATAGATAGATAGATATTATATTATATTATATTAGGGTTAGGTTAGGTTAGGTTAGGTTAGGTTAGGTTAGGTTAGGTTAATATAATCTAATATGACCGAAACTACCACTAATTTTCCCATGGTTTTTTTTTTGGGTTTTAGGTAGTTTTCATCATTATACAGTAGTTGAAATTAGTTACAATTCCCGGAAAACTTTATTTTTCCCATTATCCAATGATCTTATAACACTCAGATGCAAGTCATTTTCAGAGTAATTATACACATTGCTTTGCCTTTGGATACAGGATGGGTTGAGGGGGGGGGGCTTTGCCCCCCCCCCCCCACCTCAGCCCCCCCCCCCCCATGAATTATTGAAATCAGCATCTATTTTAACAGTAAGGGGCTTAATAAGAATTTCACTGCCGTCAATAGGGAGAATTATGGGGAGTTTTTTTTTTTGTACAGTGCTTTATATAGTGCACATAAAATGGATCTCCGGAGGTTGAAACAAATTTAATATGATCTTTGCAACATCCTTATTATATAATAGCCTTCAAATTTTGATAAATAATTAGTGGTAGTTTCGGTTATAAGTACCGTTTTTCCTTCTGCAAATACATTTTTGGACAAACTGGATTTTAGGTCACGTATGGGATATAATGTTCTAAATGTATACTATAGCTTTGTCATAGAGTATTAGTCACCACAATATATGTCTTTACCGCTGCATATTAAATTATTTTTCCTTAGACTTTGTGGGTTTAATAAGGGTGGAATGATAATTGGTGGCCATCTTGGATCAGCTGAGAACTAATATTTTTCACTTTTTTACCGTATTTTTAGTATTTTGTCATATTCTATATCAATGTTAACCCTGCGGGGGTCTGGGGGAGGCAACCCCCAGGTTAGGTTAGGGTAATGACTAATTATGGTTATAGGGGGCATGTTTTAACCCTTATTTAGCGGGCTAGGCGGTTTATTTATATGTACCGCCCAGCGGGGTGTTTTTAGCCAAAATAGGGCTGTTTACGTGATCATTTTCATGCCTAAATAAGACCCAGAGCGTAAAACAAGTATCTATCCCTGAAAGGGCATAAACAGAGCTTTCGAATGACACCATAACGATCCTTTTATGATGGCTAGTTTTCTTGCAACAACCGCGCAACGCGAGTGCAAAAAGCATGTAATTCAGCACTTTCCCCATACAATTCCGTATATAGCGAGTGAGAGAGGGAGGCAGGAGGTGGGATTCGTGTCAGTAGGTTCACCGCGGTGGTCTGGAGCAGTCATACGCTCGCTACTCTCCTGCCACCACTTGTCTCTCTCTCTCAGCAACATTACGTGCTGAAATTGCCACACGACCTATGTCGCGCACCGCCACATAGTCCAGATTTATTTAACTCGACTTATGTTGCGCCCCGACACTTAGGGGTTAATATTGAAAAATAATGGGTAAATATGAATTTGCAGAAGGAAAAACACCTTAAGACACACTAATCCATGAAGCAACTGATGAGAAAAAAGATTATAATACAAAAAACATATACGAGACCTAAAATCCAATTAGACCGCATTTTTACCCAATACTTAGCAATGTTAAAACATGCCCCCCAGAAACCATATTTTGTCATTAACCTAACCTAACTTAATCTGGGGGCTGCCGCCCCCAAACCCCCGCTGGTCTTATCATTGATGTAGAGGATGACAAAATAATAAAAATAGCGGAGAAGTAAAAAAATAAATAAAAATAGGGTAAAATTTATGGCAAGAATGTAGTTACCGGGTGTACCGCCCGTCTTGTTTACACTACGCGGACGCTCACCATCATGTTCCCGTCTATTTTGACTGCCTTTGGATACAAAAATACATTACCCTACCCAAACAACCTAACCTAACCTAACCTAGTATTATAGGTTTATAAGTATTTATTTTATTATCAGTATTTATAGATGATTTATGTTGTATGTCGGTAGTGGTACACCCGGTAACTACATCCTTCCCAAATTTACCTATGGTCCCATTAAAATATCCTCAAGTAACCTATTAAAAACTGTTCAGGGGACTGGTTAAAACTTGTAGGATGTTTAATTGAAGGTCGGAAATCAGTATTTACTGAGAAATAAAAGTCTTAAAATCCGCTGTTTTAAGGGAGGGTCTGTACGCCGCCACATACGCGCGGCCCCGCCCACTGCCCAAAATGTACAAATATTATATTAGATTAGATTAACCGGTTATACTGATGTTTTGGACCGACAGTTAGCCCATCGATCTTTTTAGGCCTAATAGGTCCGGTAGAGAATATACATCATTGCTATATATGTCATTAAGAGCTGAAATGTGTTATAAGGGAGAAAGAAAAAAAACGCTAAAATACAGTATACTGTAAAACAATCAGTTTTTCAGCCAGTACCCAACCAGCGGGGGTGTGGGGGCGGTTTCCCCCACCCATATACTAGGTTAGGTTAGGTAAGGTTGTTAGGTTAGGCTAATAGCCTAGCACATTAAAACAAAAACAAAACACACAAAACAAAAAAATAGCCTAACTCAACCAGCGGGGGTGTTGGGGCGGCAGCCCCCACCCATAATACTAGGATAGGTTAGGTAAGGTTGTTAGGTTAGGCTAATGTCTTCCCAAAGTTGACTATTTTTATAACATAAGATATTAGGCTACCCACTCCACCCCGTGAAATCCGAGCCAGCTTTCGTCAAAAGTTGGCTCGGGTATTCACAAAATTGGGTTTTATGGGTTTGCAATTTGGGAAAACCCGAGCCAAATTTTGATACAAAACGCTATATTATTGTATTTTTACGCTTTTAACCCCTCAGTTTCCCTGAACTTCATAGCCCTCCCCACTAGTAGGGGGCGTGTTTGAAGATTGTTGGATAATGGGTAAATACTCATTTCAGCTCCTCTTCAGTATAAAACAACACTATATCTGAAGGAAAAATAAAAAATACAGACTAAAACTTACTGAAATCGCTGTCGGTCCAAAAAGTCAGGTTTACCGATTAACCTAACCTAACCTAACCCTAACATAATATAACATAATATAACATAACATAACATTACCTGGGAAAGAGAGGGCAGGGACCCTGGGTGACCCATAGCGCATTTTAAGACTGTTATTTCTCAGTAAATACTGATTTCCGACATTCAATTACACATCCTACAAGTTCTAACCAGTCCCCTGAACAGTTTTTAATAGGTTACTTGAGGATATTTTAACGGGACCATAGGTAAACGTAATAGTTCTCCACTGATTTTTGTGTGTGAAGGAGACAAAGGGCTAGGTGCCTGTAACGAGTGTCTCCCCCAAAGCCAAAGTAAGTGACACAGAGCCAAATTCAAGGGACGTTTGCGTCAAAATGCCTGGACACACGAAGTTTTAAACAGTGTGGTTAATTGACTACTTGCGAGATACGTTCTATAAGGTAATTGGAGCTCTAGACAGCAATGTTTATCCGAATTATCAGCTAAAATACGGTTGTATATACGGTTACATATATTTCAAATAAAATGCATCATACTTTCAATTTATCAGGAACCTATATTAAAACTGCATTCCTGTTGACACACCTGTTGGTGTGACTCGTAAATATTGACCATATCGATGATTACGGCTCCAACTTCCTTATAGCCCGAAACTCGCATGTGGGTAATTCCCCATAACATTATCCCTCATGACACTCCACAGAAAACGGACGGAACAACAACACTGAAGGGCCAACCCTCCTGTATACAGTGTTTACATTACGCGGGTGGTTGGTTTATAGCGGGTGGAATTGGGTGCTGGATCTCGTGGACGTGAAGTTATTGGTGGCTCGGCTGGTTAGGTTCAATCAGGGTTAATAGTTCGGTATACTAGGGTGTTGTTGGGGACACGGAAGAAGGATTTACCGCGGAGGTTATAGTTTGTTTCTGTTTGTTTGTCTATTTGTTTGATTTTTGTTTGTACGTAAACAAGATATCTCAAAAGATTATGAACTAATTGTCATGAAAGTTGGAGGCTCCGATAGGATATGCGCCAAGGAGGAAGTGATTCCATTTATGAGGTGATTGGTAAAGTGCATACCTCCGCCAACGTAAGTGGCTCACACAGTTATGAACTGTTGTTCACAAAGTTTGGTGGGCAGTTAGGATATGCGCCAAGGAAGAAGTGTTTTCATTTTGGAGGCGATCGAGAGAGCGCATGCCTCCGTCAATGTAGGCGGAGTTTTTCGCTCTCTAGTTATTTACTATTCTTATTTGTTTAATTTTGTGGCTTGTTCCCTTACTGATATATATTTGTTAACACCATTTATGCGACGAAATCATTTTTATTTTATTCTGGCTAACATTGGAGTTTAGTGGCAAGTTCTCGGTTTGCCTCTCCCTCTCTGCCCTTCCAGCTCACTCTCATACAATCATTTAGTAAGTCTCTCACTCTCTATACGTTCCACATGACCGAATCAACTCTAGGTGTTTTTCTTAACACTCTCCAGTACATACACATGTTGTCGATTTAAAAAAAATTAAGGCATACTGTATTTTCGGACAATATAAAGACCTTGTAATTAAATTCATACGTCCATTTTATCGTGGTCTACAGGTTTCTTATACCATGTATTTCATTCCTATATGTGTCTAAATGCCCGTACAAATTTATTACTGATCCTGAAAAAATAAAATATCCTCTTTATCGCCTACCTCGCAAGAGGCGGGTGGTTTTGTTTACATCCGCCGCGAGTGTAGCCTCGGCGTCTCGCGTTGGGAAAATTTGGTTTTTGCCCCCTACTGTTTAAATATATGAGGATTCCAATAAATCCAGGGGTGGGGGGAGGTCCCCCCCCCTCAACATATTTTGTATCCCATGACAAATGGTTATGGCCAAATAGTTATTTTTCGTGAGTGGATGGGTAAATATTAATTACCTAGTCTTATCACACATCAAAACACCCTTACACAACTCTAAACTAGATAAAAACAATCGATTTTTTTTTATAGCAATTTAATTACAAGATTTTTATATTGACCGTATTTTCTTACTAAGATTATCAGCAATATAAGGAAAATATATACAAAATAAGATAGCTTGACATACATTCCTGAGAAATGAGAGGGCATAATGGCGGATATTCAAGTTTATGAAACGACTCCCTCCCTACCAAACAAATTACCCACCATTATGTCACGTCTATAGGGAAGTCGTGGAACAACCTTTTCTTAAGAGCAGTCATATTGTGCACCCATTATGTACACTTAGATGCCATAGTATTTTGCCCACTTATACGTAATCGTGGACTTTACCCATTTCTAATTATGGAGGTATATCTCTAGAAACGAATTTATGAATATATATTTCTATACATCACCGCCAAAACTATATATACTATTTATTGAAAAGCCAGTTCTATCTAAACAAACAATCCAGATGGTTATAAATGCACACAGAATAACTTAGGGGTTCCAGGAAATGTTATGAGTGGGCTAGAAACTACGGTATCCGAGTGTACATTGACTTGTAAAAATGACTACCTCCTATTATGTATTCAATTAAATAATACCAAAGGTGTAGGATGTTGAGGAATTTTAAATGAATCATTGTGTTAACCCTTTCAAGTTTCGATGACTCATTTCTTTTCTGTTTTCTGGCTATTACTGAACGATTTTATTCAGACTAATAAGAGTACTGTATATGGAAGTCTTTGGCTTCTTTGTATTATCCAGTTTTATGGCAGCTTGGTGAGTTTTCTGGACCCCTTCTTTCTCATGTTTTGCCCCATTAATTTGAAAATTTTAAGTCGTTTGCCCCATTAGTTTGGTGATCATAAGACCTTCCGCCCTATTGTGGTGTCAATTATAAGACCTTTCGTACCATTTAGATATCGATATTTTTCCTGGCGAGCGATAGCGATCCTGTAACTTGGACAATTTTCTCCAGACAAATGTAAATCATTATCTCTTAGGGGGGGGGGGGATATTTTTAAGTTACATGAGGTCTAGGGAGTTAACGAACCCTCTCCCCTCCCTTAATTATCAACATTTCTCGTATCTCTTCAATGTATGCCAAAGACAATATAAGGGTAGCACTGTAAGGTAATCCCGCTATTGTACGAGGTATACAACATGGTGCTGATCATAAACAGTTACCGAGAATCACGCCATTGAGGACTGGACGCATCATACGCATATGCTTGACCCGGTTTGAGAACAATATGGGGCCAAGAAGTTGTTTCGTGACTGATGTTTACTTATTTTGTATTCTAATTTATTATAGATTTTATTAGTATTATTTGTATTATTATTTACTATGTTATTATTATTAAAATGTAAAACTTGCAAACTAAACAAACCAAAATTGGGACAAGGACAATATAAAGTCAAATTAAATTATCAAAATCGCTATGTGGAAACAACGCTTACTAAAATGAAATCTATGAAATAAAAGAACACAATCCACCACATAGGGTGTACATTACTACATAAGCAAGTTAATCTGTTTCCCAAGCAAACTAATCGCACACATAACAACGCACTATCGTCACGTTCAAGGAATTAGTCAAATTTGGGAAGTCCGGGACGTTCTGGTAAATTTTACTAAACTCTGCATGAATAAAGAAACTACATGTTAAATGTCAAAATATTCATTTAAAATCAAATTTGCAACATGACAAGACATTAACAATAGTACAAAATACAAATATTGATAAGATATCTATATTATTACAAAATAATATATAAAGTACAGTACAGCACTCACTAACGATAGTGTTATCGGGTAGGTACCTGTAAGCATAGCATGCCTCAAGTGACCCCTATCAATAACTACCCTACAAATAACCTACATTTATCGCACAAATAAACTAAGGAAATCGCAAAAGCAAGCAATTGATACTATCGACAATGAATACATATAATATAAAGACAAATAATTGCAAAATATGAAGTAACAACAGATTTAAACAAAGAGTACTCTTCCAACAAGAACAATCAATTTAAAACAAAAATTATCAATATTAATATTAATAATAGAAGAAGAAAAAGATAAACAATAAATACAGACAAAAAGTAAGCAGAGGTTATACAAGAAACTTCAAGTTAAAAATGCTTGATTAAAATTATTGATGTCAAATTTTAGAATACAGTCACAATAATTGACCCTAAAAAGATTAAATTTATGAAGCAATTTACTTGCCTCAAAACCTCTGTCTACTAAGAGTCTGTATAGTAACCTAGCTCTAGCCCAAAAGTCATCTACTTTAGTGCAAATTTTACAAAATCTAATTAACTGGGAATACAAACAATTATAAGTTATTTTACTATCAATATTACTACTAGGGAAAGGAAAGTTTATTACGTTAAAATTAAAATCATCAACTTTGTGATATACTTTAAGTATGCACTGTTCATTAACAATCTCTATATTTATATTAAGAACATTTTCAAATTTATAATTTACGTTACATTGTGTGAGGGGAATAGAATTAGGGTAAATAAGTTTAGCAACTTGATTAAAATTTAACAAATTGCAAACGAGAATATCATCAATATATCTACTATTATTACTTAACAATTTAGCAAGTGCTAATTTTTCTGGGATTTTTTTTTTCTTGCTACTGTCAACTAAATCTTTTATATATTTAAATTCTAAAGCAAGCAAGAATAAATCTGCAATTAAAGGGCTAGCATTATTAGTATTATACTGAAGGGGTTAATACGCGGCTGGAGAGAAAGAAGCTTTGGACATATAAATAGCGGGGGAAAATTAAGGGGAGATGGGTTGTTTTTCTGGTCCCCCTTCTTCTTCATGTTTGGCCACATTAGTTTTCAGATATTAATAAGCTAGCCCCATTAGTTTGTTGATTTAAGACCTTTCGCCCCATTTTTATGTCGATGCTAAAACCTTTCGTGTAATTTAGGTGTCGATTATTTCCTGGTGAGCGATAGCGAGCCTGTAGTTGTAAGAGATGCCGGCCTTCGGCCGGGAAATTTTTCTATAGACAATTGTAGTATGTACACATCTATCTTGAAGGAAGGTCTTGAGCGGGTTTTTTTCTTATAAGCTTGAGGTCTAGCGAGGAAACTAAAAAATAAATGAATATATTAGTTAATAGATCCAAATATAACCACTGTCCACTTAAACGGGTACGAGGAATTTTAGAACGGGAGGGAGACGGTGGTGAACACTAATTGAACTGTGACGACAAGATGGCTTAGGAGGTAGATCGTGAAGGGTCAAGTCCAGGAAAATAAAATAAATGATGGGCCAGGAGTTATACGTGGAAGAATGAAGGAAGAGACGATAGGGAAAACACTTAAACACAGATGTAATTATTATGTTTTTTACACCAACTAACTTCACATCTAAACTCAATTAATGAAATCAACAAATGCATGTGGCACTCCGAGGACTTGAAACCAGGATACTCGCATCGAAATTCCGCGCACTATGCATTACGCTATCTAGACAGTAATAATAGATTAAGGAAAACAAAACATACCAAACAGAAACCCCCAACAAGAACTATGGCACAAGACAAAGATGACGTTAAAACTAGTGCAGTACAGTCTACAACAGAACTGTTGTCCATGGCCTGAGGCAGTGTGTTAGTTCACTTATCTTTTTAAAGATGGCCCTTTAATCGCTTCTAATAAAAGGGGGCGTTGTTAATACAGAGGTTTGAAAGAGGATGAGTCAAGCGTGTGTGTGTGTGTGTTCGAGACCAGCACACATAATAAGTTTAATGTTACAAAACACACAGGCTATATTATAAGACTAGCCCATGCTGGAAGCCTAGACCACAAATAAGTAATGCACATCAGGTTTTATGTTATTTATGGTGTCAAATATACCGACGATCAAATTTCTGTCCTTCGCACTTCTCAACCCCCCCCCCCCTCACCCTCTCTCTCTCTCTGCTGCCTTCCCCAATTTCTCCCCTTCTCTCTTTTTCTCTCCCCTTCTCTCTCGTAATCGCATATACAATTTTCCTCATCGTCTTCAAAGCTGTCAATAAATATTACTAGGGCGTTTTACGAATACTGTTCTTTATACCTTTACTGATTCTCAATTATTAACTTGCAGTCTGTTCATTACTTCATACAATTTGTTATAGAAAATAAATAGATATGTTCCATTGGAACACCACTTAAAAGTGACCAACCTTGAAGTCCTGGTTAGTGTTAACAATCGTATACATGTAAAAGTAATCGAGAAGGGATGTCTTTAAGGGGATGTTATCGTTTGCTCCCTAGACCTTTATCAAGCTTTGAAATCACCTGCAAGATCCCCCTTCGAGTTTGTACATTTGTGTATTAGCTCACCAGGAAAAGATCGACAAGTTAATACCACGAAAGGTCTTTATATTAGCAAATAAATGGAGCGAAGTCTCAAAATCGCCAATCTAGTGGGGCAAACATCTAAATATTTTAAAACTAATGGGGCTAAACAAGAGGGAGAGGGAAGTCCATACAAAACCAAGAACTTCCCCCTTAATGTAACTACATTATATGTATATAAAAGGTCATAGTCGGTGGCAACGTTCAGCCTCTTAACCCGCTTCCAGACTATTATTGGACGATTTTATTCAGATTACAAAGGGTATGAGGTAGACAGACGGTTAATTGAGATGGTCTCTGCCTGTTTAATTACAAAGGGTATGAGGTAGACAGACGGTTAATTGAGATGGTCTCTGCCTGTTTAATTACAAAGGGTATGAGGTAGACAGACGGTTAATTGAGATGGTCTCTGCCTGTTTAATTCCCAAAGATCCTTCCTAACTTGCAAAATCGTCTAATGATAGGTAGAACAAACTGTCCAAATGTGTGTTAACCTTCAAAGAGTTAATTGTATGTTATAAGTGAAAGATAGGGCAATGTAATGTAGTAGTATTATTGTTGAGGAAGATATTTGGTTTGGGTAACACAGCCAGGGGTTCTCACACTGAGGGCATTGGATCGAGTCACTCTGGTCATTAATATATACCTTTTGTTTAACCCTTTGAGGATTATGACGCGTTCTGACACTGTATTCAGGCTATCACAGCCGATGTTATATAACATATCAGGGATCTGTGGGAATTAGAAGGGTCAGGACTATCTCAATTAACCCTCTTACACATACTGTATATACCTTTCCTATTATTAACCCTCTTACACATACTGTATATACCTTTCCTATTAACCCTCTTACACATACTGTATATACCTTTCCTATTATTAACCCTCTTACACATACTGTATATACCTTTCCAATTAACCCTCTTACACATACTGTATATACCTTTCCTATTAACCCTCTTACACATACTGTATATACCTTTCCAATTAACCCTCTTACACATACTGTATATACCTTTCCAATTAACCCTCTTACACATACTGTATATACCTTTCCTATTAACCCTCTTACACATACTGTATATACCTTTCCTATTAACCCTCTTACACATACTGTATATACCTTTCCTATTATAAATATACAGTTAGAAACAGTGTACATATATCAACACTCTCACCTATAGTACCTCAAGGTGGCAAAGTGATACTGAAACCGGACATTTCTACATAACTGTTATGTTGAAATTATTGACCACTTGCGATCTTCACACAAAATTGAAGTTGGAGTTTAAACTTCTAAAATTAGCAGAAAACAAAACTATATTAGAGCATGATGGATAGCAAGTTTACTGAATATGATAAATGTATTTATATATGAACTACAAACAAATTTCAGCAAGTAAATATGCTTAATGTTGAAAACCACAACCTAAACTTCCTTATAGCCTAAAAGTCGCAAGGGGTGAATTGGGAATTACCCATGAATTGACAATTACTCTTCCACAGTGCAGACATTCTGATGTTGGTATATTTTCATAATTCACATTCTATAACTTCAATATCAATATCAATATCAAAGGCCTTAACCTTGGGCTGGTTGGTGAAGTACAGAGCGTCTTAGAGTCTAACCTCAGTCATCCCAGGATCGACCCCGCTCAACGCGTCAAAGGAGTTTATTTTTGTTTCACCCTTTTAGTACCGGTAGCATCTTATTCACATATATTTGGCTAATATTAGACGATGTTATGCAGATTAAAAAGGGTCTCCAGCAATTGACAGGCTTCGAACTATCTCACTTAACCTTTTTTTACTGTCTCAGATCCCTTATGGTGTGGTGAAATTAATAAACAAATAGTTTATAGAGTGTCCTGTTCATTACTTAGGGGTTCTTTTTCATTACTCAGGTGCCTCCTCATTACACAGAAGATCCCCACTTTTCATTACTTTGGTGACTCCATTTCATTACTAAGATGGGTCTCATATTCTTTTCATGACAAAGGGCCTCCTTTTCAATAGTTTACTCAGGAGTCTTACGGTCACCTTTTCGTTACTTTGGGCACCCTATTTTCATTACTAAGGAACTCTTTACCCAAGGCCTTAACCTTGGGATCTGTCAGTGGCCACCTAACTAATACTAGACGATCTGTCCAGTCTGTTCGGTGGCCACCTAACCAGTCACTGTCTGACCAAGTCTTGTATTAACTCAGGACTCGATCAGACAACCAGGCAGTGAGGCTCTCACCTCTTACCGCCCGGCTGTGAACTGGGTAATATATTATTATGCTTCGGGTGTATTTCCGCATATTATTTACGTTTGTTACCATATTATACCCATATTACGGTAAACAGGTCATGACAATTAATGTATTGTATATTTCTTGTGATCTAACATTAACATGCGATATATTTGCAGACGTGAACTTTGTTTGATAAATACAAGAAGATTCACGATTGAGAGCTCACACAGCTCCAGACAGGACTGTCCAACATCTTATTATCAATAACACTAACATTACCATATGATTATGTTTATACACATTATGGATTGTATTCCCTTAGTTTATATAAGATTTTGTCCATTTGTTCTTTCATCAGAAAGTTATAACTAATTTTTGAAGTATGCCAATGAATTAAAGGGTTAAACGTAATAATAATATGGTATTCGTATGTGAAAAGTTTCCTGTATGTATTATGATGTATAGTTTGTAGCTAAATACAATCCGGCTAAACTATATGCTGTTATTATAACAAACTAGAGTCTCTTCATTTAAACCAGATATCCGAGGTCCCGGGAAAATAGCTCAAATAATATTTCTTCACAATCTTACTTAATAACCGATATACACGAAAATAGCTTACAGTATTAACATTTTACTGTAGGAGATATGTATTTACAACTAGGACGAAGTGAGTGAAAAATATGACCGAACGTCTGGAAGGTAAACAAACAGTGACGATGTTATACACTTGCCCAAGCCGACCTCCGTATAATTATGTATGTTTCTTTTATTAAGAGAAGGTGATGAAAATAAAAGTCAGGAAACTATATTATAAATGCCATTTTAAGAAACATACGATTGCCTTTAATTGCAGAAACTAATATATATACCGGTATATATATATATATATATATACGGTATATATATATATATACATACTGTATATATATATATACATACTGTTATATATATACATACTGTATATACAGTATATGCGTTTGTGTGTATCTGTGTGTGTGTAGAATATCTCACAAATACGCGTTAGTTACATTAATAATTGATAGGCTTCAGCCAGGGTTTGAACTTCAGTCAATCAAAAGGACATCCAACGCCTTAGTCCACTCGGCAATGGGGTTACAAAAAGCTTACCAACCTTTTTCATATATATATATATATATAAACTGTAGATATATATAGTTTACACGTGCAGTCATTTTAACTCATACGAGTCTAAGAATGTCTTTTTCAATCGAGTTGTTAACTTATGGAATGGGCTTCCCTGAGATGTCATAGACTGCAACACCGTTTATTCATTAAAGCTTCCCCTAGACAAACACCTTTCCTTAAATCCACGACTGACTCCATTTGTAAATGAATAAATTTTGTTTGTCTCCCTTGCCCACTGTAAACCACTGTTTGGACACTTGACCATCAGTGGTTTGGAGGGTAAAGTACACAGTCAACAAGGTTAACTCCTTCTTTACCGGTCACATCTTTTTACATTTATTTCAGGAATATTAAGACGATTGTGTGCAGTTTATAAACTAACAGTAACAAAAAGGTGAAGTGAGATAGTTCGAAACCTGTCAATTGCTGGAGATTCTGAATAACATCGTCTAATATTAGCCAAAATATAGTGAAAGGATGGCACCGGTACTGAAAGGGATAAGGACTTGGGATAAAAACAAAACAAAGTGTTAACGCCTTGAGCGGGGTCGAACCTGGGATGACTGAGGTGACACTCCAAGACACCCATCCCTTCACCAACCAGCCGTTGATAACGGTGTGGTAAACTATAGGATGGGAATAATGAAAATAAACCAACATCAGAATGTCTGCACTGTGGAAGAGTGATTGTCAATGTATGGGTAATCCCCAGTTCACCCCTTGCGACCTTTAGGCTTTAAGGAAATTGGGGTTGTGGTTGTCCATATTAAGCAAAATTACTTGCTGACATGTGTTTGTAGTGCATATATATATATATATATATATATATATATATATATATATGAAGGTGACATAAGTGTTAAATAAAGACGCGAACTTCCAAACAACTGTCGAATTATTCCTACCCTAGTAGAGCAGTGATTTTAAGTTGAAGTGCAACACTTATAATAATAATAAGTATTATCATACAAAGTAAAAATGCAATATGCTTCATGCCCAGCCGAAGTTGGTGGTTTGAACGCGGGACTCTGATATAGAGTTCACACCGCTCCAGACAGGGCAGTCCACCATATTATTATCATCAACACAAACTTTGTCTCATGATTCTAGTATACATCTTATGATTTTTATTCCTTTAGATTTGATTTTAAAATTGTACCAAGTTTAGGAAGTAAATTGACGAATTAAAGGCTTAATCATTATCAAGATATTATCTTCGTATATGAGAAAGCTTCCTGAATGTTTCCGTTTCTGTACGATGATGATATTTGAATGTTATAGTTGGTGATAATATGAATATATATTGTTACGTCCATGAAGGAGACAAAAGGCATAGAGGTCCCCACCTTATTTAGGTATGATGGCATGAATTGTGGTGTGCAAGTTAAGGGGGTACTGCTTGGTTTGGGTCTATAGATTTATTTATTTATTTTTGAGTTTCCTCGCTAGACCTCAAAATCAAGCTTAGAAAAACATTCCCTAGACCCCCTTTCAAATGTTTGTACATTTGTTGGATCCCTTCTAAAAATAGAAGGCTCGCTATCGCTCACCAGGAAAGAAATCGACACTTATGGGGCACGAAAGGATTTAATATTAACTAAAACAAATAGGTGAAAGGTCTCAAAATCGCCAGACTGACGGAACGAACGTCTTAAACCCTCAAAACGAATATGCTAAACATGAGGGAGAAGGGGATCCAGAAAAAGCGAGCAGTACCCCCTAAGTGTAGTAAAATGAATAGGAGGAGGAGGTATTTGTGAGAGTTAGCTGAATTACTCTGTGTAGATGAAACACAAACAAAAACAGTAAGTGAAGCCAGATAAATTAAAAATTATTCCAGCCATTCCTTAACACATGGCTAAGGGTCCTCCAATTGTTTGTCTTCAATAAATCAGACTGTAAGCATAACATATTGTTGTTTTCCTATATATATGTCTTGGAATGATTCATAATAAATATGACACTGGTATAATATAGGTTGTTTGTGTGTCAGTGTGTGTGTGTGGGGGGGGGGGGGTTTACTCCCTAGACCCCCATCAAGCCTAAACACAAAATATATATATACATCCTGGAACACCCCTTTCCAGCTAGATTTGGAAAATTTTCGGTACCAGCCTAATAATTCCTACAACTCCTTCTATAATGCAGGTCCGCTATCGTTCATCAAGGAACATAAAAAAAGAAAAAAGAAAAAAAAAGAAGGTCCCACCCCTTTCCCATTCTTAAGTAAGCCATTTTAGATTTACAGAAGAGTGACCATTACTTGCATTACTGCATGTCCACAAACATTTCAGTAATGTAAGCATGTTTCCTTTTTTTTTTTTTTTTTTTTTATTAAGGTGACAGTTACAAAGTGGTGTACAATCTATCTTATTCTAGTTACATTGTAGTTTATCTTATTGTACCAGTACCTCCCTACATTCAACCTAGTTGTTCCCCAATTCGTCCCTCCGCCACGACCATTTCAAAGTCCAAGTCTCTTACTCTTATCCTCTGTAGCAGGGAGGACCTTGTACCCCTGAGACATAGGAGTGCAGACCTGAGAAAGAGAGCCGGCATCTCATCCAAGTTATGACTTGGCTTCTATGCTGGCGCTTTTTCTCCGATATTTGTTCAGCTAATCTGGCATAGAAGACACTTGCAGAAGGTCCCATACCTCCCGACGATGACAAGACCAGAGGAGTAAAGCTTCCTTGATCCATGTTCAAAATTCTTTCTTCATAAGCGCGTTTTTTCTCACTTTCGTTTCTCAAGTATGCCACCTTGTGTCCTCGCTCACGATATGTTTGTGCTCTTGGGTTGAAGATTCTGATGTCGAAAAAAGCCCGTTGTCCCCTCGTCCAAAAACCTCGAGCATTTACGTCCACTCTTGCTTCATTTGAAGTATTTGCAGTATTGTGGGCCAAGCGCTGTCCGTCCATAGGCAGAAGTTCCGGTTCGATTCTGACATCATGGCTGACATCACCACTGACCTATCTCCCAGTATATATAGTTATATATATATATATATATATATATATATATATATATATATATATATATATATATATATATACCGTATATATATATATATATATATATATATATATATATATATATATATATATAGTTATATTTGCACATGTACACTTTAATATAACAACACTCACGGATAGGGTCAGGAAGGAACTTCATCAGGAAAACTGTCTTGAAACACTCACCTGAAATACAAAAGATAGAATTAGTATAAAACAAATGACACTATAATTGCTTAACATTTTGTAACTAATATTATTTCCTGCTAGTATATTTGTAGTATATTTCCTGCTAGTATATTTGTAGTATATTTCCTGCTAGTATATTTCCTGCTAGTATATTTGTAGTATATTTCCTGCTAGTATATTTGTAGTATATTTCCTGCTAGTATATTTGTAGTATATTTCCTGCTAGTATATTGTAGTATATTTCCTGCTAGTATATTTGTAGTATATTTCCTGCTAGTATATTTGTAGTATATTTCCTGCTAGTATATTTGTAGTATATTTCCTGCTAGTATATTTGTAGTATATTTCCTGCTAGTATATTTGTAGTATATTTCCTGCTAGTATATTTGTAGTATATTTCCTGCTAGTATATTTGTAGTATATTCGATGCTAGTATATTTGTAGTATATTTCCTGCTAGTATATTTGTAGTATATTTCCTGCTAGTATATTTGTAGTATATTTCCTGCTAGTATATTTGTAGTATATTTCCTGCTAGTATATTTGTAGTATATTTCCTGCTAGTATATTTGTAGTATATTTCCTGCTAGTATATTTGTAGTATATTTTCTGCTATGGATAGTGGACACATTAATTATGATTTAGGTTAAATAGGGTCTATTATAGTATGTTATAGACTTGGATACTGTGACTCCGATACATTCACCGCTAAAATTGCTCATGTGACCCAGGTTTAACTGCTACAGGTTGTATCTATCTCAAAACAAAACAGTCACACACAGACAAAATAAAGATCCGTCAAAATGTCTGGACCCACGGAGCTTGAAGCAATTTATGTCGTAGGACAGATAGATTGAGGGAGAGAGTTCCCAAGGTTACTTGTTGAGTGGACAAACAAAATCGGTTCACTTATGGATTAGAGAGTTGACAGAATAGAGGTGGGAATGTGTTACAGTGAGTATCCTAGTAAATAAGAGTCCTGAGGAATTACACCGGGACAACTGAGATTTGAGACGGTGATAACTATTAAAGGAAATCCATGAAATCTACATGATACCACATTATTATCCTGACCATTTTATCACAACCAAAAACATGATAACAACTGTAAAGTATACAGTTTACTTTTTATATCTGATAATAATGTATTACTAATAAGGGACCTGGTATTAGGACTGGTTTTGAATAGTCTTTCGTTTGACACCCTGTCGTATACGATACCCATCTCACCTTGTAACCAATGTGTATTAATCAATACCAAATATCAATTTGGTATTGATAAATACGTTCAATGTAATATCAGTGTGGAATGGTTTCATATTATGTTCCACACTGATATTTGGTATTGATAAATACGCTCAATGTAATATCAGTGTGGAATGGTTTCATATTATGTTCCACACTGATATTTGGTATTGATAAATACGCTCAATGTAATATCAGTGTGGAATGGTTTCATATTATGTTCCACACTGATATTTGGTATTGATAAATACGTTCAATTATATTGCTAGGTATCTACAGACAATTTTATTCAGCTTAGGCATAACACTTACATTTCTCTATTTTCTATATGTCCATCTTTCTTAATCTTCCGCATAACAATGATTCAACAATATACTAGTTTGGTAATATATATATATATATATATATATATATATATATACTGTATATATACTGTATAGTGTATATATATATATATATATATATATATATATATATATATATATATATATATATATATATACTGTATATATATATTTATCATAACCTGATCACCTTCCAAATTTGAAAAACCTCGTCAGCAAATAAGCTTCAATATATTACTAATTGATGTCATCTAAAACCTACAAGAAACAGTTTCCTAGTGTAGTAATCGATCCGGAAAACGGAGAATGATGCTGATTTGTTTTCATTTTTGGCTATAATAATATTGAAATGAGCAACTTTTATCACCAATTTACGTTATTACGGCAACATGGAATTACATGAAGGGATAGACTAGACAGATCCCAAGGTTTTCATTACATTGAGCGTATTTATCAATACCAAATATCAGTGTGGAATATCAGTGTTCATTACTAAGGAACTCTTTACCCAAGGCCTTAACCTTGGGATTAGCCTTGGGTTAACATTCCACACTGATAAATATTGATAAATACGTTCAATGTAATGAAAGAATATGTGTACTATGTTAAAAAAATGTCATAAAGTCTTTATGAGGACCTTACACGATCATGACAAGCAACCAGACACTACTATAGTGATACCACAGGAGGGGGACGTTAATAACTGTGAACCCCAAACACAGCATCTCCTCGGGGAGGAGCTTAACTCTTCCTGCAACATCATTAGTGTAGTCATTGTTCTCATCATGGTCGTTATTAATGACCAGCCACGGTGTATGTTGTTTTATGGTCTAGACCAGGGGGGAACTACTGTTCTCTGGTCCAGGAGTCGAACCTAGCTCAGAGGGAAACTACAGCTTCCTGGTCTAAAGCGCTCCCAACTCAGCCACCGCGACTGGCCAATAGGGATATCTTAGAACTTATATTTATATAGGAGTATCTACTCAATATCCGTCTTTTCAATAAATTATAATTATATATATATATATATATATATATATATATATATATATATATATATATATATATATACCTTGTTTTGTTACTTTGTGTAGTTTGTAGGTGTTACAATGTCTAAAATATTGTGTTCACGCACTTAACAGTCAATGTTATAAGTCCTGTAATCATTTGCTTCAAGTAATGTTTCAATTGTTATACCACAATTGAATTATTGTTTTTATTATTACAGCAAACATAGGATACTCACATCGAAATTCCGCGCACTTATGCATTACGCACACACGGATATTTGGCCTCTTTGGGCTAATAAATAGTGAGCTTGAATTGAAGGATAATTAATATATATTTTACAGAAACACCTACACTGTTCTTACTTGTTTCCATCCTTGAGTTATATGTTTATCTCTCAGCCTGCCGTATATGTTGTTTATTGACTTATATTGTCATACTTATATAGTTCCTAACTAACAATTTATATCTTAATCATATGTTATCATTATCTGTGTGTATAATATCACTTGTTTGTATAAATATAATTTATATTTATGAATATGATTAAGACAATGTTTATGTATTGTTTATGTATTCCTATCTTCAACTGTACAACCGGCAAACACAATAGCTACGCACCACCTTCACACGCTATCAAACTCAACCAGACAATATAATTAGCCCTTTGAGTACCAGCGACGTGCGTTATATTTTATTCTAGCTAGATTTAGACGATATTGTGCAGCTTAGGAAAGATAGCAGCTAAAAGGGTTGGTTGAGAAAGTTTGAAGTCTTATTATTGCTAGAGGTCCTTCCTAAGCTGAATACAGTAGTCTAATAGTTGCCAACATATGATGAAAAGGACGTGACGGTATCTGGTACTGGAAGATACTAGTACGCCGCATTTCTTTCCTGTTTTCTGGCTATTGATAGACCAATTTATTCGGATTAGGAAGGGTGTATGGAAGTTTGAGAGTTAATTGAAATAGTCTTTAACCACATAATTTCCACAGCTCCTTCCTAAATTGCTTAAAGTCGTCTAATGATAGCCAGAGTAAACTGTCAACATGCATCATAATCTTAAAAGGGTTCATATCCAATGTGGGTGCTTAATTTTCAAGCATTACGGTAATATTATGAGACTTGTCTTCACAAAAATAGCAAAGGTCCCTCACCCCACAATGTATGCCCTTATTTTACTGATGGTGTTACTTACATGCAAACACTCGTGATTTTATTATAAACAGATGGTATCACTAGACTTGCTGCGCATATTAAGTTCATCAATAGTAAATCCTGGTATTTAGTGTTTTTGCATAATTTAATGTGAATATATTATTATGAGTGAATGCAATATTTTAGTAACCATTTGACTTCTAACATTTGCACCGTCAAGTGTGCACAATTAAGGGGGGATGGTTCACTTTTTAGGAGATTTTTGAATGTATTCATTATTTTTCTAGTTTGCTCCCTAGACCTCCATCAAATAAAAAAAAAAAAAATCCATTAGATCCCTCTTCTAGATTAATTTGTACATTTTTCGGTAGAAAAATGTACCGGCCGAAGGCCAGTTCTTCCAACATTACAAGCTCACTATCGTTCGCCAGGGAAATAATCGACACCTAAATAGCACGAAAGGTCTAAATATTGACGAAGAAATGGGGCGAAAGTAGTAGTATTGTTAAATGTATTTTTATTATCATCATTACTATAATTACCGGTATTTTCATTATTGGTATTACAATATACAGTTATATCTATGAGCATTATGATGCAACCAGTTATTAAAAGGAAGGTATTATATACGATTAAAAAAAAAAAAAAAAAAATTGGCCACCCGGAGTACTGAACCGGGTGTTTAGCTTTGTTTGGGCGACTCACTAACAGCCTACCCGTTAACCACCCCAAGTAAATAGTTCACATAGGACCATTTTCCGCTACTCAACTCCTTCAGCCCGCTATGATTCAAAGAGTTATTAACTAAAGCCCAGGAAATATTTGTCACACACACACACACACTAATGATTGGTTGGTGGTCAACCAATCATTCGTTTGTATTGAATATATCCTTTGCAAGGCTATAGTCTATTCGCTGTAAGTAGGCGATAAATCATGACCTCTAACCTCGCCCATTAGTTTGGCGATTTCAACACCCCATTTCTTTATCAATTGGAACGAACGACTTAAAATGTAAAAACTGATATGCTAAACATCAGGGAGAAGGTTGTCCAGAAAAAGCGACCACCTCCCCCTTAATGAACCAAGGAGGGACCTAACAATGGCCAAACTATTTCAAATTAACTCACACATCATAGTCTAAAGTTGTAAACAATTAAATATGAAAAACATTAATTATTCATTTCACAAACAGATATTTGGTCTCTTTAACCTAATAAATAGTTCAACACTCGGTTCAATACTCTGGGTGGCCACTTTTTCTCCTTTTTTGTCATTTTTGTATATTTATGTGTACATATTGTTGTTATTACAATATAGTTATATCTATGAACATAATGATGCATGCATTCAAGGAATGTATAATGCATATACGATAAAGTTAAAAATAGTATAAAAAAAAAAAAAAAAAAAATTGTCCACCCGGAGTATTGAACCGGGTGTTGAGCTTTGCTTGGGTGACTCACTAACAGTCTACCCGTTAACCACCCCAAGTAAATAGTTCACATAGGACCATTTTCCGCTACTCCACCCCTCCAGCCCGCTCTGTTTCCAGCTTACATGACATAAATGGCACGAAATGTTTGTTTACGGAAAATAATGGTAATCTTCTCAGATTGTACGTATGATAGATTACTAGAGAATCATATAATTGGTGTGTGTGTGTGTGTGTGTGTGTGTGTGTGTGTGTGTGTGTGTGTGTGTGTGTGTGTATGTGTATGTGTGTGTGTGTGTGTATGGCGAAATTAAACTGTCTACAGAACTAACTATACCCCAATAAACAATTTTACGTTGTCACAACGTCATATATAAGTGTAGCCGCAACTTGACAACATACGAAAATAACGTCGTATTTACGTACATGCATGAACAACCACAAAAGTCGCAGGACCAAAACACACAATGTTGTAAAATAACGTAAATAGACCATAATTTAACCAACTACTACAATGTATTTTTCTATGTTGTCATAACCTTCCAAATGCCAAGATATACAACCTAACAATATTAAGAAGAATACGTTGTATTCACGTAAATGCGTAAACAACCATAAAGGTCGCTGGACTATAATACAGAATGTTGTAGGATGACGAATATAGACCAAAATATCATTAACTACTACAACGTATTCTACTATGTTGTCAAAACCTTCCAAATGCCTCTAGTTATACAACCTGACACCATTACGAAAACTATTTGTGTACCCCTATGTCAATATTGTGACCTCCATACCGGTCAGACTTCATATAGCAAGCTAATGATATTGTGGCTCCAGACCCTATCCCCAACCCTCAACACATACATACATACATACATACATACATACAGTACATACATAACATTTTAAGACTGAGTGTTCCACACATCAGTGCAGTTTCAGTCTCTCGTCCCAATGGCGGCGTTCCAGGCAACCGTGTTGAGGGCTGCTTCACTTGTCAAATCCACTATTAATATAACGAGTACCTGGTGTACCATAGCCGGTACAGTGTACCCCTATGTCAATAGTGTGACCTCCATACCGGTCAGACCTCACATAGCAAGCTAATTATATTGTGGCTCCACTCCCTATCCACAACCCTCAACACAATCCACTATTAATATAACGAGTACCTGGTGTACCATAGCTGGTACAGTGTACCCCTATGTCAATATTGTGACCTCCATACCGGTTAGACCTTACATAGCAAGCTAATGATATTATGGCTCCAGACCCTATCCACAACCCTCAACACAATCCTCTATGTCAATATTGTGACCTCCATACCGGTTAGACCTTACATAGCAAGCTAATGATATTATGGCTCCAGACCCTATCCACAACCCTCAACACAATCCACTATTAATATAACGAGTACCTGGTGTACCATAGCCGGTACAGTGTACCCCTATGTCAATATTGTGACCTCCATACCGGTTAGACCTTATATAGCAAGCTAATGATATTATGGCTCTAGATCCTATCCACAACCCTCAACACAATCCACTATTAATATAACGAGTACCTGGTGTACCATAGCCGGTACAGTGTACCCCTATGTCAATATTGTGACCTCCATACCGATTAGATCCTACATAGCAAGCTAATGATATTGTGGCTCCAGACCCTATCCACAACCCTCAACACAATCCACTATTAATATAACGAGTACCTGGTGTACCATAGCCGGTACAGTGTACCCCTATGTCAATATTGTGACCTCCATACCGGTCAGACCTTACAAAACAAGCTAATTATATTGTGGCTCCAGACCCTATCCACAACCCTCAACACAATCCACTATTAATATAACGAGTACTTGGTGTACCATAGCCGGTACAGTGTACCCCTATGTCAATATTGTGACCTCCATACCGGTCAGACCTTACATAACAAGCTAATGATATTGTGGCTCCAGACCCTATCCACAACCCTCAACACAATCCACTATTAATATAACAAGTACCTGGTGTACCATAGCCGGTACAGTGCACCCCTATGTCAATATTGTGACCTCCATACCGGTTAGACCTTACATAGCAAGCTAATGATATTGTGGCTCCAGACCCTATCCACAACCCTCAACACAATCCACTATTAATATAACGAGTACCTGGTGTACCATAGCCGGTACAGTGTACCCCTATGTCAATATTGTGACCTCCATACCGGTCAGACCTCATATAGCAAGCTAATGATATTGTGGCTCCAGACCCTATCCTCAACCCTCAACACAATCCACTATTAATATAATGAGTACCTGGTGTACCATAGCCGGTACAGTGTACCCCTATGTCAATATTGTGACCTCCATACCGGTTAGACCTTACATAGCAAGCTAATGATATTGTAGCTCCAGACCCTATCCACAACCCTCGACACAATCCACTATTAATATAACGAGTGTGTACCATAGCCGTTACAGTGTACCCCTATGTCAATATTGTGACCTCCATATACCGGTTAGGCCTTACATAGCAAGGTAATGATATTATGGCTCCAGACCTTATCCCCAACCCTCAACACAATCCACCATTAATATAACGAGTACCTGGTGTACAATAGCCGGTACAGTGTACCCCTATGTCAATATTGTGACCTCCATACCGGTCAGACCTCATATAGCAAGCTAATGATATTGTGGCTCCAGACCCTATCCACAACCCTCAACACAATCCACTATTAATATAACGAGTACCTGGTGTACCATAGCCGGTACAGTGTACCCCTATGTCAATATTGTGACCTCCATACCGGTCAGACCTCATATAGGAAACTAATGATATTGTGGCTCCAGACCCTATGCACAACCCTCAACATAATCTACTATTAATATAACGAGTACCTGGTGTACCATAGCCGGTACAGTGTACCCCTATGTCAATATTGTGACCTCCATACCGGTTAGACCTTACATAGCAAGCTAATGATAGTGTGGCTCCAGACCCTATCCACAACCCTCAACACAATCCACTATTAATATAACGAGTACCTGGTGTACCATAGCCGGTACAGTGTACCCCTATGTCAATATTGTGACCTCCATACCGGTCAGACCTCATATAGCAAGCTAATTATATTGTGGCTCCAGACCCTATCCACAACCCTCAACACAATCCACTATTAATATAACGAGTACCTGGTGTACCATAGCCGGTACAGTGTACCCCTATGTCAATATTGTGACCTCCATACCGATTAGACCTTACATAGCAAACTAATGATATTGTGGCTCCAGACCCTATCCACAACCCTCAACACAATCCACTATTAAAATAACGAGTACTTGGTGTACCATAGCCGGTACAGTGTACCCCTATGTCAATATTGTGACCTCCATACCGGTTAGACCTTACCTAGCAAGCCAATGATATTATGGATCCAGACCCTATCCACAACCCTCAACAGAATCCACTATTAATATAACGACTACTTGGTGTACCATAGCCGGTACAGTGTACCCCTATGTCAATATTGTAACCTCCATACCGGTCAGACCTTACATAACAAGCTAATGATATTGTGGCTCCAGACCCTATCCACAACCCTTAACACAATCCACTATTAATATATCGAGTACCTGGTGTACCATAGCCGGTACAGTGTACCCCTATGTCAATATTGTGACCTCCATACCGGTCAGACCTTACATAACAAGCTAATGATATTGTGGCTCCAGACCCTATCCACAACCCTCAACACAATCCACTACTAATATAACGAGTACCTGGTGTACCATAGCCGGTACAGTGCACCCCTATGTCAATATTGTGACCTCCATACCGGTTAGACGTTACATAGCAAGCTAATGATATTGTGGCTCCAGACCCTATCCACAACCCTCAACACAATCCACTATTAATATAACGAGTACCTGGTGTACCATAGCTGGTACAGTGTACCCCTATGTCAATATTGTGACCTCCATACCGGTCACACCTCATATAGCAAGCTAATGATATTGTGGCTCAAGACCCTATCCTCAACCCTCAACACAATCCACTATTAATATAACGAGTACCTGGTGTACCATAGCCGGTACACTGTACCCCTATGTCAATATTGTGACCTCCATACCGGTTAGACCTTACATAGCAAGCTAATGATATTGTGGCTCCAGACCCTATCCACAACACTCAACACAATCCACTGTTAATATAACGAGTACCTGGTGTACAATAACCGGTACAGGATACCCGTATGTCAATATTGTGACCTCCATACCAGTCAGACCTTATATAGCAAGCTAATGATATTATGGCTCCAGACCCTATCCATAACCCTCAACACAATCCACTATTAATATAACGAGTACCTGGTGTACCATAGCCGGTACAGTGTACCTCTATGTCAATATTGTGACCTCCATACCGGTCAGATTTTACATAGCAAGCTAATGATATTATGGCTCCAGACCCTATCCCCAACCCTCAACACAATCCACTATTAATATAACAAGTACCTGGTGTACCATAGCCGGTACAGTGTACCCCTATGTCAATATTGTGACCTCCATACCGGTCAGACCTTACATAGCAAGCTAATGATATTGTGGCTCCAGACCCTATCCACAACACTCAACACAATCCACTATTAATATAACGAGTACCTGGTGTACCATAGCCGGTACAGTGTACCCCTATGTCAATATTGTGACCTCCATACCGGTCAGACCTTACATAACAAGCTAATGATATTGTGGCTCCAGACCCTATCCACAACCCTCAACACAATCCACTATTAATATAACGAGTACCTGGTGTACCATAGCCGGTACAGTGTACCCCTATGTCAATATTGAGACCTCCATACCGGTCAGACCTTATATAGCAAGCTAATGATATTATGGCTCCAGACCCTATCCACAACCCACAACACAATCCACTATTAATATAACGAGTACCTGGTGTACCATAGCCGGTACAGTGTACCCCTATGTAAATATTGTGACCTCCATACCGGTCAGACCTTACATAACAAGCTAATGATATTGTGGCTCCAGACCCTATCCACAACCCTCAACACAATCCACTATTAATATAACGAGTACCTGCTGTACCATAGCCGGTACAGTGTACCCCTATGTCAATATTGTGACCTCCATGCCGGTCAGACCTCACATAGGAAGCTAATGATAATGTGGCTCCAGACCCTATACACAACCCTCAACATAATCTACTATTAATATAACGAGTACCTGGTGTACCATAGCCGGTACAGTGTACCCCTATGTCAATATTGCGACCTCCATACCGGTTAGACCTTACTTAGCAAGCTAATTATATTGTGGCTCCAGACCCTATCCACAACACTCAACACAATCCACTATCAATATAACGAGTACCTGGTGTACCATAACCGGTACAGGGTACCCGTATGTCAATATTGTGACCTCCATACCAGTCAGACCTTATATAGAAAGCTAATGATATTATGGCTCCAGACTATATCCATAACCCTCAACACAATCCACTATTAATATAACGAGTACCTGGTGTACCATAGCCGGTACAGTGTACCTCTATGTCAATATTGTGACCTCCATACCGGTCAGACTTTACATAGCAAGCTAATGATATTATGGCTCCAGACCCTATCCCCAACCCTCAACACAATCCACTATTAATATAACGAGTACCTGGTGTACCATAGCCGGTACAGTGTACCCCTATATCAATATTGTGACCTCCATACCGGTCAGACCTTACATAACAAGCTAATGATATTGTGGCTACAGACCCTATCCACAACCCTCAACACAATCCACTATTAATATACCGAGTACCTGGTGCACCATAGCCGGTACAGTGTACCCCTATGTCAATATTGTGACCTCCATACCGGTCAGACCTTACATAACAAGCTAATGATATTGTGGCTCCAGACCCTATCCACAACCCTCAACACAATCTACTATTAATATAACGAGTACCTGGTGTACCATAGCCGGTACAGTGTACCCCTATGTCAATATTGTGACCTCCATACCGGTCAGACCTTAGATAGCAAGCTAATGATATTATGGCTCCAGACCCTATCCACAACCCTCAACACAATCCACTATTAATATAACGAGTACCTGGTGTACCATAGCCGGTACAGTGTACCCCTATGTCAATATTGTGACCTTCATACCGGTCAGACCTTACTTGGCAAGCTAATGATATTATGGCTCCAGACCCTATCCACAACCCTCAACACAATCCACTATTAATATAACGAGTACCTGGTGTACCATAGCCGGTACAGTGTACCCCTATGTTAATATTGTGACCTCCATACCGGTCAGACCTTACATAGCAAGCTAATGATATTATGGCTCCAGACCCTATCCACAACCCTCAACACAATCCACTATTAATATAACAAGTACCTGGTGTACCATAGCCGGTACAGTGTACCCCTATGTCAATATTGTGACCTCCATACCGGTCAGACCTCATATAGCAAGTTAATGATATTGTGGCTCCAGACCCTATGGACGTTTACATTGTGTTGCCAAATATCAAACATTAACTTGTCATTATGTAGACAAGCCATGTTTGATTTACATTGTTCTTGTTTGTTCAATACAAGTTTCATTATCACCGTATTTAATTCATATGTTGGCACGTGTCAAAGATATAAACAAACAATGTATTCCATAGGTTATGAAACACGTTTTGTATTTACTAAAAATACGTTATGGACGTGTTAACAGTATGTTTGGTAATGTCATTAATGTATGTTATATTAGAACCTCTTAAAAACGTTGACATGACATTTTGTTAGAAACCATTGTAATAGTACTACACCTCTATATATTAAAAGTGCCAAACGTTTTAGTAGTAGATGTCGTAGTAGTAGTTGTAGATGTGATATGTTAGTATTAATATAAACAAACGTTTAACTTTTACTCTACATATATAATATACACGGATTTTTTGTTTTTATTATTTCTTTCTTTGTAGTGAAAATACATTCAATGATACCAAATAGATTTTTTTTTTTACACGTGTATTATACAACCTTCCTACTTAGGTTCCCTTTTACGTGTTCACAACATCACAATAGACGTTTCTTTGATATTGCCAAAAAAACACAAACACAAATAACGTTGCCATTATATAGACTACAGTCGTTAAATTTACATTGTTCATGTTTGTTCAATACCAGTCGAATTATCACATTATGTCATTCCTATTTTGGCACGTGCCAAAGAAGAAAATAATGTATCCTATAAGTTATGACACACGATTTGTAGTTACTAACTTAGAATGTTGTGACAACGTGTTTACACTATGTGAAGTTAGGTCAATAATGGTGTCATTAAAACATTATAAAAACGTCTTTAGACGTAATTTCAGAAACGTTGTGATATAACCACACCAGCATAAGTGTCAAACGTTGTACACACGTAACCTGTTTATTGGGACGTCTGAATATGAAAATTCAATAACTATCTCTCTCTCTCTCTCTCTCTCTTAATTGTCGTGATTGTATGTGCTAATCTCTGCAGCATAATAGTCGTCAACAGTCCAAGCAAATATCTGCCTGAATCTCAGTTAATGAACCAAGGAGGGACTTAAGGGAAGGTATTTAGTTTGTTCCCTAGACCTCCATCAAGCTTAAAATTACACCCCCTTGAGTTCCTTTCAAGATAAATTTGTACATTTTTCGGTAGAAAAATGTCCCGGCCGAAGGCCGCTTCCTCTTAAATTACAGGCTCGCTATCGCTCGCCAGGATAAAATCGACACCTGAATTGCACGAAAAGTCTTAATATGGGGTAAACGTTCTTAAAATCGCTAAACTAATGGGGCAAACGTTTTATAATATCAAAAGCAATGGGGCTAAACATGAGGGAGAAAGGGGTCAAGAAAAAAATCCCTCAAGTGGAGATCTCCCTTAAACATGGCCAAACTATTTCCAATTAACTCACACTTGGTCGTCTGAAGTTGTCAACAATTAAAAATAACAAACAAACTAATTATTTATTCCACAAATGGATATTTGGCCTCTTTGAGCTGCTAATCAATAGTTGTGACATGAGAGCTTACCTTCAAGGATAATTAACCCTTTCTGTACCGGCCACGTCCTTGTGTATTTAATTTGACCTACATTTAGACCATTTTATGAAGCTGAGGAAGGCTATATGATAGATAAAAGGTAGAATTGAGATAGTCTGTAGTCTTTGAATGAGTAGACGTCCTTCATAAGCTGTATATAATCGTCTAATAGTTTGCCAGAATAGAATGCAAAGTACATCACTGGTACTGAAGGGGGTATCTATATGTTTACAGAAAAAAACCCACACTGTTTATTCTTACTTGTTTCCATGGTACCGTTTTATCTTTATCATAGGGAGTTCCCAACACATAAATGGTGACGTAGGACAGCTTCCAGGATAGTTCCATAGATAGATAGATAGATAGATCAATAGATAGATAGATAGATAGATAGATAGATAGAGAGAGAGGTAGATAGATCGATCGATAGATAGATAGATAGATAGATAGAGAGAGAGAGAGAGAGACAGAGAGACAGACAGACAGACAGACAGTGAGTGAGTGAGTGTGTAGTGAATAAGTAATTGTAATGTAATACAATGGTAACCAGCCTCTGGCCAGGATATTTGTCTATTGAAAAATGTACAAACTTGTCTAACAGTAGCCAGAATACAGGGTCAAAACGCGTCCTGATCCTCAAGGGGTTAACCTTTAAGGGGAGAGGGGTCGTTTGTCTGGTCCACCTTTTTCCTCATGTTTAGCCCCATTAGTTTTCAGATTTTAAGACGTTCGCCCCTTAGTATGTCGATATTAAAGCTTTTCATCCCATTTCTATATCAATATCAAGACCTTTCTTGCTATTTAGGTGTCGATTTTTTCCTGGCGAGCGATAGCGACCCTGTAATATTAAGAGAAATCGGCTTTCGGACGAGACATTTTTCTATCGAAAAATGTACAAATTTATCTTGAAAGGCTGTCTAGGGGGAGTCTTCTTAAGGGGAGGTATTTAGTTTGTTCCCTAGACCTCCAGCAAGCTTAAAATTACACCCCCATGAGTCCCTTTCAAGATTAATTTGTACATTTTTCGGTAGAAAAATATCCCGGCCAAAGGCCGCTTCCTCTTAAATTACAGGCTCGCCAGGATAAAATCGACACCTACTGTAAATTGCACGAAAGGTCTTAATATGGGGTAAAAGTTCTTAAAATCGCTAAACTAATGGGGCAAACGTTTTATAATATCAAAAGCAATGGGGCTAAACATGAGGGAGAAAGGGGTCAAGAAAAAAATCCCTCAAGTGGAGATCTCCCCTTAAAGATCCGATTACGTATTTATTTTCTGGCGGTTATTAGAAAATTTTATTCAGATTAAGAAGGGTATATGGAAGTCAGAGAGTTAATTGAGATAGTCTTTACCGTGATAACACCCACAGATCCTTCCTAAACTGCATACAATCGTCTAATGATAGCCTCAATAAATGGTCAAAGCGCGTCACGGGCCTCAAAGGGTTAAGGGAAGCGAATAGTAAAGACCACCCGAGGAAAAGGAATCATGTTGTTGTTGTTGTTGTTGTTGTTGTTGTTGTTTGTGTATTTATTATATTGAGGGGGTAGTGTGTTTGTTTGGCCTATATATTTATTTAATAACTTTATTTTTTAGTTTCCTCCGTAGACCTCCATCGAGCTTTAAAGAGACACACCTAGACCCCTTACAAGATAAATTTGTACATTTTTCGGTAGAAAAGTGTCATGGCCGAAGGCCGGTTCCTCCACAATTACAGGCTCGCTCTCGCTCGCCAGGAAAACAAATCGACACTTAAAGGGCACGAAAGGTCTTAATATTGACAACAAACTGCGGCGAAAGGTATTAAAATCGACAAACTAATGGGGCAAACTCCTTAAAATGTCAAAACTAATTGGAATATGCAGGAGGAAGAAGGGGGCCCAGAAAAACGGAAGATATACATTAAGGAAGCGAATATAAAAGACAACCCGAGGAAAAGGAATCCTGTGGTTAAAGTTTGTGTTGTTGATAATAAGATGTGCGGCTGACCTCTCTGGAGCGGTGTGAACCCTGAAGCCTCAGTCCAGGGTTCGAACCACTAGCCCACTGATAGCTCCGACATCTGTTATTATTATTGTTGCTGTTATTGTGATTATGGTTATGATTACTATTATTCATATAATAATAATAATAATATTAATAATGAAAATAATAAATTAATATTATTATTATTAATAATAATAATTAATAATGGGTCGTTTTCAGGACCCCTTTCTCCCTCGTGTTTAGCCCCATTACTTAATTTATTAATAGACCAAAAAAACAGCCACTAGCCCCTTAACCCTTTTCACTACCACAGATCCTTCCTAAGCTGCATAAAATCGTCTAATGCTAGCCCGCAGAATAAACTGTATCAAGGCATCATAATCGTCAATGGGTTAATAATTAATATATTAACTATTTCTGTACCGGCGACGTATCTTTAATTATATTTCAGTCATAATTAGACGATTTTGTGCAGCTTAAGAGGGATCTGTGGTAGTGCAAAGGGTTAAGGGGCTAGTGGCTGTTTTTTTGGTCTATTAATAAATTAAGTAATGGGGCTAAACACGAGGGAGAAAGGGGTCCTGAAAACGACCCATGCCCCCTTAAGTGAGATAGTTCCAAGCCTGTTAATTGCTCTAGGGTGTTTTTAAACTGAATACAATCGTCTAACAGTAGCCATAATAAAGTTAATAAGACAGCACCGACCGGTACTGAAAGGGTTAAGTCCTTCAGTGTTTGAGGCCGCAGCTTGACCCTAATATTCCGGTTACCATTAGACCATTTGTTGCAGCTTAGGAAGGATCTCTAAGCCTCAGAGGGCTAATTAACCCTTTGAAGAAAATGACGCATTTTGACGGTTTGCTCCGGCTATTATTAGACGATTTTGTACAGTTCACTAAGAGTTATATAGTTACATTGAGTTAAATAGCTACGCAGACTGCAAAGACCCTGCGGTCCCTACTAGGCAGTCCGAACTAAATTCTAACAAAATGTGCTACTAAGTGGAAGGTAAGGATAGCAAACAGAAAGCTCTCTCCCCATTGTGGTTGTATGTAGTAGTAGCCAGCCCTTACACCCACAAGGGGTAGGGAGGATCAGCAAGAGACTCGAGAAAGGATATACAGGTGACGGGAAAAGAACACATAACAGTTCGCCCACAAAAATCAAGCACACAAGCATTCAGAAGCACCGATCACTCATCAGCCCCAGAAATCAATGGCTTCACCTCAGATATTATGGTTTTATTACTACCAATAATTGTATCATCCTTCGCTTTGACAGATAACACAATAATCATTCAAGTGACAATAATATTAATACAACATAATTATAATAAAAATATTAGAATAATAATAATAATAATAATAATAATAATATATATGATAATAATAATGACAATAATAATAAAATAATAATAAAATAATAATAATAATAAAATAATAATAATAAAAGATGATATGAGCTAGTAGTTCGAACCCTGGACTGAGGCTTCAGGGTTCACACCGCTCCATCTTATTATCAACAACACAAACTTTGTCCACAGGATTCCTTTTTCTCGGGTTATCGCTTTTATTAAAGGGAGATTGGCCATTTTTCTGGTCCCCCTTTTTCCTCATGCTTATCCCCATTAGTTTTTTTAAATTTTAAGACGTTTGTCCCATTAGTTAGTCGATTTTAATACCTTTTGCCTTATTTCTTTGTCAATATTAAGACCTTTCGTGCCTTTTAGGTGTCGATTTTGTTCCTGGCGAGCGACAGCTAACCTGTAATTGTGAAGGATGTAAACATTTACAAACTTATCTTGAAAGGGGGTCTAGGGGATGTTTTCTTTAGCTTGATGGAGGTCTAGGGAGGAAACTAACAAATATAGTTAATACATAAATATATAGGCCAAAAAACAAGCACTACCCCCTTAATATAATAAACACACAAACAACAACAACATGATTCCTTTTCCTCGGGTGGTCTTTTATATTCGCTTCCCTTAACCCTTTGAGGCCCGTGACGCGCTTTGACCTTAAGGGGAGATGGACCGTTTGTGTGGTCCCCCTTCTCCCTCATGTTTAACCCCATTAGTTTTCAGATTATAAGACGTTCGGAACGCCCATTAGTTTGGAGAGATTTAGACTTTTCGCCCCATTTCTTCATCAATATTAAGACTTTCCGTGTTATTTAGGGGTCGATTTTTTCATAGCGAGCGATAGCGAGCCTGTAATTTGTGGATTTTTTTCTATCGAAAAATTTACAAATTTATCTTGTAGGAGGGTCTTGGGAAGTGTTTTTTAAGCTTGGTGGAGGTCTTGGGAGGAAACTTAAAATAACAAAAATAAAGATACATAAATGAACAAATAAATACTCCCTCATCTCCCCTTAACCCTTTGAGGCCCGTGACGCGCTTTGACCGTTTATTGAGGCTATCATTCAGAGTTTTTTTTATCACGATCGTATTTACCCATTTGAGTCTTAGAGTTAGATTACAAGCTAAAGGCAATCATCTAATGGTAACCAGAATGTAATGAAAAATACGTCATCGAGCAGAAGGGGTTAACCCGTTCAGTACCAGTGACGTCATATTCATTATATTCTGGCAACTATTAAGCAATTTTATTCAGCTTAGGAAGGATCTCTAGTAATTATAAGGCTTCAAACTATCTCAATCAACTCTTTTTAACTACCATAGATCCTTCCTAAGCTGCATAAATATAGCTATAATAAATTATACCAGACGTCGCTGGGGCTGTATGGGTTAACCCCTTCTGTACCGGGCCCGTCCTTTTAACTATATCCTGGCTACCACTAGACGATTTTATTCAGTTTAAAAAATGCCTCCGGCAATTCACAGGCTTCGAACTATCTCACTTAACCCTTTTTACTACCACAGATCCTTCCTAAACTGCACAAAATCAGAGTCAGCCAGGGAATAGGTGTGGACATTATACAGCCCATTCGTTCTAGCCCCTTTTGAGTTAAATCATCAACGGGAATAAACCTTTCGTCTCATCAACTTATCACCACTTCTTAAGGGGAGATGGGCCGTTTTTCTAGACCCCCTTCTCCCTCATGTTTAGCCCAATTCTCCCTACCAACAATTCCTTTGAGACCTCTGGTGGACACTTCTGAACTAGCGCCAGAGCTACGACTGTAGACATCACGATACCCGACACCTAGGATATGCACAGTTTATCTCAATTTTTGTGTGATTCTACTCGTTTTTATTATACAGTATACGACTACACTAAGTGCTTATATAGTATATATATAGCAGCTGATAATGACTACAAACATAATTATAAGCTGATTAATTATCATAACAAAATTGGCGGGAAAATACCTGCGTACTTTGTATTGTAAATATACGTTATTTATGAATATGGGTGATTTTAAAATATATAAAACAAAAGTATGCATAGACCAAATTATGAGTCAGCTACACAAATTTCGGCTAACTGCATATATTATAGAATTGTTGAAGGAGAGGGAGGGTGGATTGCTCCGCAATGTCGCCCATTTCCCACAATGCACCGCGGTAAACCTTGCGTTCAGCGCCTTTATCGGACACTGTAGGCAGTCATGTGGTGATGGGCTGGTCTATCAGAGTGAGAACTGAGCGATCTCTGCCATACCCATAGCTTACTCTGACTGTTCCTATTACTTATATATTTTCTTGATCTCGAGTGACGGCGTCTCTAACGTGGATTGACTACCCAATCTACCAAGATTGGAAGCCAAAGCGTCACATTTTTCCTTTGCCCCTCAACTTTCTCTTCATAATTGCTGAGGGGCACAGGGCCCTGGGTGGGGCTTTGGTTTCCCAGGCGTTTCCGCGCCCTCCTCAGCTCCCCGCCATGGAGTGGCTTCGGTCACCCAGGCTTCATTGTGGTCGGCAGGGAGGGTTCTGTGGGGGCGCTCGGTTATGGCTTTGGCATTGCTCGGGGCCTTGGGGCTGTTCGGCCAGGCAGCTTGGGGAACAACAACAACAACAACAACTGGTAGGGAGAATTAGCTTTGACATTTTAAGACGTTCGGCACATTAGTTGGGCGGTTTTAATACCTTTCGCCCCATTTCGTTGTCAATTTTAACACCTGTCCTGCCATTTAGGTGTCGATTTTTTCTTGGCGACCGATAGCGAGCTTGTAATTTTAAGACAAACCGGCATTTGTCTACCTAAAACTATAGCAATGTATCTTGAAGGGGGGGTCTAGGGGGTGATATTCTAAGCTTGATGGAGGTCTAGCGAAGAGAGGCAAACATATACCGGTAGGAATAAATACATTATTCCACATAAACTGCCGCCATCCCCTTACTAATTCCCTACAATCTCTCTCTACACGCCGCAATGTTGCATCTCTCTCCCTCTTCTACCGCTTTTACAATAATCAGTGTTCCTCAGAGCTCTCTCGATGGATACCTCCTCCCTTATGACAAGAGCGTGGCACTCACCTTTCAACACATTCCTACTCCTATGCTGTCCAACTCTCTAACCCAAGAGTAAACATAATTTCCCAGTCTTTGTTCTACTCAACCAGTAAACTCCGGAACTCTCTTCCTTAAGGGGACAGTGGTTATATTTGGGTTTATTTATTTACATATCCATCTTGTTTTTAGTTTCCTCCCTAGACTTCCATCAAACTTACAACAAACATCCATTAGATCCTCTTTCTAGATAAATGTCCTGGCCGTAGGCCGATTCTTCCAAAATTACAGGCTCACTATCGTTTGCCAGGACAAAAATAGACACCTAAATACCACGAAAGGTGTTAATGTTGACAACAAAAATGGAGCGAAAGGTCTTAAAATCGACAAACTAATGGGGGCAAACATCTTAAAATCTGAAAACTATTTGGGCTAAACATGAGGGAGAAGGGGGTCTAGAAAAGCTACCCATGTCCCCTTAATATATCTTTGACTCTTCCAATGACTTAAGGGGGCCCACCTCGCTTGTTTTCTCTTTCTCTCCTAAGTGTGTACATTTTTCGATAGAAAAATGTCTCCGGAGTACCCAGATTTCTCCATACAATGCTGGCTCGCTATCGCTCGCCAGGAAGAAATCGACACCTGGACGAGGATAAAAGTCTTAAAACATTAGGCTGAATGGGTCCGAAGGGATACAAGCCAGAGCAAAAGAGAAATGGAGATAAAGAGAAAAATAACAGGTGACCCCCCTTAAACTGCTTTAAGCTCCGAGTGTCCAGACATTTTGACTCTAACGTACCTTGGATCTGGCTCCCGATCACTCTTTCAACTTGGGGGGGGGGGGGCACTTGTTACAGGCAGCGTTGTCTTTTGTATCTCTCGTGTACATCGCAAAAAAAACAAATACAAATACAAAAAATAAATTAAAATGTAAAACTTGCAAACTAAACAAACCAACACTTGGACAAAGACAATATAAAGGCAAAATAACTAATCAAAATACCTACTGTATGTGGAAACATAAATAAATAAATAAATAAAGATATATAATAAATAAAAGGGTTAATAAAAGCGATAACCCGATATAAAGGAATCTTGTGGACAAAGTTTGTGTTGTTGATAATAAGATGTGCGGCTGACCTCTCTGGAGCGGTGTGAACCCTGAAGCCTCAGTCCAGGGTTCGAACCACTAGCTCATAATTATGTTGGACACTGCCATCTTTTAGTATTATGTATTTATTATTATTATTAATGCTATTATTATTATTATTATTATTATTATTATTATTATTATTATGTGTGGGAAGGTTCTAGAGCCAAACACATTTTGTCTCATCAACTCGCTTGTTTTACTAATTCCCTACAATCTCTCTGTACACGCCACAATGTTGCATCCCTCTCACTCTTCTACCGCTATTACAATAATCAGTGTTATTCAGAGCTATGTCAGTGTATACCTCCTCCCTTACGGCGAGTAGGGGGCACCCGCCTTTCAACACACCCTCATCCCTATTCTGTCCATCTCTCTAATTCAGGAGTGAACCGATTTTCCCAGTCTTTCAACATGTAAGCTTTGGAACTCTCTCCATAAATCTGTCATAAAACTGCTATCGTACCTTGAATTTGGCTCTCGGTCACTCTGTCCACTTTGGAGGAGACACTTGTTGCAGGCAGGCCTTTAGTCACTCACATCAAAAATAAACAAAAAATAAAGATAAATAAAACACACACACACATGTTTTCCCAGTTGCAGCAGTTAGACAAATCAACAAACGTAAACAAAAGTCAATCATAATTTTGAAATCTCACATCCGGACAGAAATATTGTCAACAACGGATTGATGTGGGAGTTGTTACTGGGTTTTCAGAGTAACAGTGAGAAAGAGAATAATAAAAGGAAAGAAGTGAAGAAAAGAGGTAGAAAAAAGAAGGATATACCGGTATGGAAAATGCATTGAGAGGAATGGTTATTTAAATTCAAATATTATATACCTGGGGATTTAAACAAATAATAATCAAGAAAGGGTGACAGGAAGAAAACTAAAGAGAACAAGTTAAAATAGAAAATGTAAATGGAGGGAGAAAAAGGCAAATGAAAACAATATGAAGTTAAAGAAGGAAGGGATAGATATTTCACCATGACGAAGTGTGTTTGTGTGTGTGTGTGTGTGTGCGCGTAATGCTATATTTTTTATGAATAAATTTCCCATTTCGAGCTTTAAAGAAATAATACAATGAGTTAACATTACTTTGTATCGATTACATTATATAGCAAGCTGTTTGTTTAAAAGAATGTGACACTTTTAAAGGGAATATGCCAACATTATAAACATTATGGCAAGTGTGGCGCTGGCGGACGTTGTCAAGTGACCTGTGTGTGTATATATATATATATATATATATATATATATATATATATATATATATATACATATATTATTATTTTTTTTTTATATATATACCTATCTATCTATCTATTGCCGGACGCCTTACACCTTTACGAGGGTGGCCATACACAAAATGCCCCCAAGCAGACCTATCCCCTGTGAGAAGGACAACCCGTGCCAGCGTATTTATCAATACCAAATCAATATCAATATCAAAGGCCTTAACCTTGGGATCTGTCAGTGTTTTCTACAGTGGTGCGCGGCTAGTCCATCCACTAACCTGTTTCACCCAGTGAGCAGTACGGATTTGTTTACTCCCCTAGACAGGTTGCCGACCAAGGCTGACGAATCCCATCCACCCATGGTTGTCTTCATCATGATATTGATATTGATATTGATTTGGTATTGATAAATACGCTCAATGTAATGTACAGACAACATGTAGAAGGAGGAAACATCTTAAATGTTACCAAGTTTGGGAAGTTTAATGGAATTGTTATGTGGATTTCACAAGGTGATGGCCTCAACAGGTACACCATTTACCACTATCTTTTTTTATAATATAGTAACTGGGGAACCAGTACGTTACTTTTGATAATAATAATTAAGGAATAAGCAATAAGAAAGTGCTAATAGGTATCAAACAGCAGGTTACAGTTAGAATATAGAATAACTCGTTGAATGACTCGTTTAACAGGAGTCAATATTGAGTAAAGGAGTGTACAATTAATATAACTAGATTGAAACTCTGTGTCTGTGTATAACTAGGGGTGTGGAGTCCAAGGGAGTGCAATTGGAATCTGTTATTATGTTAGTCGGCCGTTTCCTATTGTTAAAACAAATGTCAATACGAAAAATACAAAAATAATAATATTTTAATGAATAATTAAATTTAATTAAATTTAAACTTCAGTTGTTTTATTTCGAATTGTTTTAATTTGAGGTTCAGTTGTTTGATTTGTTTTACTGTGAATTTGAAGAATTATTAGGGGTGAATCGTCTGAAGGTGATCAACTTACTTAATTTAATTTAATTTTTATTTAATTTAAGTAATGGTCAGGAGTGATGTTGTTGATGGTAGCCAAGGACTACCTAGCGAGGTCTACTTGGCTGGTCAAAGACTCTTGCACCTCTAGCACCTTGACTCCACCAACAACACCTCTCCTAACTACTACCTACTAGTCTACTTTCAATTATTTAAATGAATGAATGAAGTTTTGGCCTGACTACTGTTCCATGATTCGTGACACCACCCAGGGCCCGGCCCCCCGGACGATGACCTTTCTCACTTTCCGGCAGCTATGGTCTATTGTCAGCTATGTGAATGATTTGTGTATATGTATTGAATTATTTATTTATATTTATTTATTGAAGCTAGTGGATCAAGTCATCACTTTACTAGAGTTCTGGCCTGGCTACTGTTCCATGATTCGTGACACCACCCAGGGGGCCGGGCCCCAGATGACGACCTTCCACACTTTCCGGTAGTGACAGTCCTTCCTCGTTCTGAGATGATATAGTGTTACACCCCCTACCCCCCACCCCCCAACCAGCCGCGGTGTTCGTTGTTTATATCGGTCTAGAGAACAAGGGGGAACAACTGCTCTCTGATCCAGGAATGAAACCTATCTCAAGAGTGGAACTACAGCTGCCTGATCTAAGCCCAACTGACACCGCAGGCTGGTATATATCCCATCCAGGTGATCAACCTGGATCAGCATGGTGTTGGTGACCCGAATGATCAGTTCTGGTCACCCAGTCCCACCTGGCGATCACTCCAGGTCAGCTAGGGACACCAGTTATCACCCAGTTAAGGGCAGCAACTAGGTGTTATTCCCAAAGCAAGGGACACCAGTCATCACCCAGTTAGGGGCAACAACTGGATTTGTTCATCACCGGATTATTAGTCAGGGTCAGAATTCGGTGGCCACCTAACCAGTTAACAAACGTCTACAGTCGCATGTCGGGTTCCCTCAGAGGCTCGAACTGCATCCCGAGCGGTGAGAGGCGTTAGCTGTACCCACTCGCCCGTGTCAACTGGCTGATTATATATACAGTATTTGGTATATTTAAGCATACTAGTCCTATTATACTTATTATTATTATTTTTATTAGTATTATTTATCATTATTATTATTATTAGTATTAGTATTATTACTACTACTATTATTATAAGTAGTAGTAGTAGTAGTAGTAGTAGTAGTAGTAGTAATATATATATATATATATATATATAATATCGGTATTTTATTAGTGTTACTGTATTGTTACGGTATTAGTATTGTTATTTACTATATATATTATATATATTGAAGTAATAAGAATTATTGCTAATTTTATTTAAATTAATATTATGTTTGTGATGGTAGTAATGTTAATGTGAATAAGAATATCTTAACATATTTGAATAAAAAGTATTTCAATACACAATTACCATGAATTATATATCAATACCGCAAACTAACCCTTTCACGCACATATGATGCAGAGGTTGCCAGATTAGCAATAAGAAATAGAGTTCTCTCACTCTTATAATTACCTCGCCAAAATTAGTTTTCTGCCCACAGCTAACTCAAAGACAACTGCAGAGGTTGAAGTAACTAAACTAAAGGTTTCTAAATACCCCTGATGGTAACAAAGGCTTTAAAGTATCCCTAACAGGCTCAAAATCGCGTCATACGTCGGAGGGTTAAAAACACACTATAATTATGTGTATGTATACAAAATATAAGCCTTTGTCGTGAGTGTTGTTGTAAAACAGATACAACAAGATGTACAGGTCCCTGCACAAGTTCCAAGACTCTCGCAGATTTTACTACTGTAAGAAAAACATGTATAAACCAATTGTCAGTCTTATTTACTTAAAAGTTACATAAACAAGTGAATTAACTACTGCATAGAAAGAAAATATCATAATTCAAGAATACTACTTTTAATTTCATAATTATAATCTCAGAGATAAATCAATCTAGTGCAAGCAACTGTACCAGTATTACTACTACTACCAAAACTTCATTCATTCATTTAAAATTATTACTAATAATAATAAAAATAATAATAATAATAATAGTAATAATAATATATGATGATAATAATGATATGCAGTTATGAGTATAATTTATGTCTGCTTTGAATAATGACCACTAATCTTGGACTATTTGTAACTATTATTTGGCTTACTAAAATACTATTTATGTATAATGAACACAGGGGGTAATATTATAATACTGTTTATGTATAATGAACACAGGGGGTAATATTGTTTATGTATAATGAACTTATGTTTATGTAATGAACACAGGGGGTAATATTATAATACTGTTTATGTATAATGAACACAGGGGGTGATATTATACTGTTTATGTATAATGAACACAGGGGGTAATATTATAATACTGTTTATGTATAATGAACACAGGGGGTAATATTATAATACTGTTTATGTATAATGAACACAGGGGGTAATATTATAATACTGTTTATGTATAATGAACACAGGGGGTAATATTATAATACTGTTTATGTATAATGAACACAGGGGGTAATATTATAATTATCTAAACTGCCCTTCTACTGTAATGGATATAACACAAAATTAATATATCATAAGTACATAAAAGGGTTAGACCTTTATGCCTGACTCGATCCAGCGTCTGCGAGCTGAAACACAAGCCGGGACAGCTTGGCCGTAGTATAAGTAAGGATCTGTGGTAGTAAAAAGGATTAAGTGAGCTAGATCGAGGCCTGTTTATTGCTTGAGGCCCTTTTTAAATTGAATACAACCGTCTAATAATAGCCAAAATATAGTTAAAAACACGTCGCCGGTACGGAAGAGGTTAATTGTACAGTTGCTCACATAAGTTCTGTTCCTCGTCGTGATCGTATGTATGAAAGTCAAATTAGTATGAATGAATTACGAGTGTGGCTTCATATAATTATCAGTTGACTAATCAGATGAATTAACTACTGCATAACATACTGCACTCGTAATTCAATGTGCGCATTACATATCCAAGCATAAGGTCACGGAGAGTAACATAACTTATATATGGGCAACTGTACCCAATAATATCCAAGCATAAGGTCACGGAGAGTAACATAACTTATATATGGGCAACTGTACCCAATAATATTGTTAGGTTCATCTCTCTCTCTCTCTCTCTCTCTCTCTCTCTCTCTCTCTCTCTCTCTCTCTCTCTCTCTCTCTCTCTCTCTCTCTCTCTCTCTCTCTCTCTCTCTCTCTCTCTCTCTCTCTCTCTCTCTCTCTCTCTCTCTCTCTCTCTCTCTGTGGTAGGTTTTTAGTTTGCTCCTTAGATCTCAATCATGCAAACAAAAAATACCCCCATGACCCCCCTTCGAGATAAATATGTAAATTTTTCGGTAGAAACATGTCGTGGCCGTAGGTCGTTTCCTCCTAAACTACAGGTGCACTATAATTTGTCAGGAAAACAATCGACCCCTAAATGGCACGAAAGGTCTTAAAATTGACATACAGGGGGCAAAAGGTCGCCAAAGTAATGAGGTGAATGTCTGATAATCTCAAAACTAATGGGGCTAACAATGAGGGCAAAGGAGGTCCAGCAGAAAAACACGTAAGACAATATCTGCCCTTAATTGCCGTGATTGTGTGTGGACGATTATACTTAGTCAACCAAATGTATCTCCAATTATTATACCTCAACCCTCGATGCCGACAAACCAATATATATATATATATATATATATATATATATATATATATATATATATATATCCCAGCAATGGGGTATGTGCCTGAGTATATACATACATACATACATACATACATACAGTACATACATACAATACAAATGCGCTAAAGAACAAAAGCACGTATTTGAAGAGGTTAAAATTGATATCTGTCGTAATTAAAAATTTAATTAGTAATTTAAAGCCCAAGACAAATATTTACTGGGCTTCAGTTCATGACTGTTTGAAACATAGTGGGTGGGAGGGTGTGGAGAAGCGGAAAATACTCCTATGTGAATTGTTTACTTGGGGTGGTTAATGGGTTGACTGTTAGTGAGTCACCCAAGCATAGCTCAACACCCAGTTCAATACTCCGGGTGGAAACTTTTGTTGTTTCTACATAACATTTGATTAGTTTACTTTATCGTATACAATAAGTTCCTTTAATGCATGTATCATTATACTGTACATGTATTGAACATAACTGTTTATTGTAATTATATATGTTCACCAACCAACTTTACTTCTTAACTCCATTAATGAAATCAACAAATACATGTGGCACTCCAAGGACTCACACCGAAATTCCGCGCATTTATGCATTACGCTATCAAGAAGGTATAACAACTATAATATTATTGGTATTTATAGTAGTGATAACAATATTATTAATGCATTTTACAACACTGCTACTACCGATAATTACAATATTTATGGAAACAATAGTAACATTATTACACGTGAAATTACCAAGATAAAATATGCAATTACAGTATAAATAATAATAATAATAATAATAATAATAATAATAATAATAATATTCATAACAATACTAATTTAATAAATATAATATAAATATTAATATAACTGTATACAAATAAATAAGATGTGTTATATATAATGTCATTAATGGTAAAGTTGATAGTTAACGAGCTTTAAATGCAACTTGTTAACGTACACCCTATTACCGCTACTCTAATCAGTAGAAGGAAATAAACTATAGGAAATAAGACAAAACTATAATCTGTTTCTTTTCAACTGACGCTAAATTGAAAAGTTCCCATCAAGATTTCTCATTTATTTTGAAGATTTTGGAGATATGGTGCTAAGTACATAAACTTGGTCTGTATATGAAACAGACAAAATGGTTTCTTATTTTTTCGTTAGCTATCGAGAAATCAGTTGTTAAGGGATCCAGTTTACCGTCAGATGAAATTGAAGAGTGAGGAACGATAATGAACAGTTATGTCAGCTCAACAGCTGTATATCAAGTACATTTAGGTTACTACATTTGTCACCTTCAGTGATATTAGGTGTTGTTAGGTTTTTTGACCAGCTCACAAAACTGTATCTTCTCCGAGTATAGTAATATTTAAGGGTAGGGTTTTAGTTTGTGCCCTAGACCTCCATCAAGCTTAAAACTACACCCCCCCCCCCCTAAGACCACCTTTCAAGATATATTTGTACATAAAGTAAAAAATAAATAAATAAATAAATAAATAAAAATGTCCACCCGGAGTATTGAACCGGGTGCTGAGCTTTGCTTGGGTGACTCACTAACAGTCTACCCGTTAACCACCCCAACTAAACAGTTCACATAGGACCATTTTCCTCATATTGTATTGTACTGTACCTTAGCTAGTATACAATACACCGAAAACTCTCTATTCCAAACCGATTATCCCGAATATACTATAGTTTTCCTATGTATGACAAAACATGTCATACCTACCAATTATCACCATCCATACAACTGAGCCACAACCAATAAAACAATACTCAAACTCTCAATATAAGTGCCATATTGTTTTAACATTTTAGACATTAAAAACGCCGAAATCCAACGTAATTCTACTAATTCATCCTAATATATATGATTCATATCCAACCAAGATTATTAAACATAACGTACACTCATCAAAAACAATGTGGCCTGAATGGGGATCGAACCCACGACCTTCGCGTTATCAGCACGGCGCTCTAACCAACTGAGCTAACAGGTCAACAAACACCATTGCAGAGAAAGGAACAGGCAATGATTCAAGCAGTAAGCGTTATTCTAGTGTACCTTTGGACTTACAAAGGGCCGCTCTTGGGCAGTATGGTCAACTAGAATGAACTGATCTAAATGACCCGCAAGCAGGACAATAAATAAAAATGCATATTTGCCACAGTTCGTTGAGGGCGGGGGGGGGGGGGGGGGGGGGTAGTTTGCACCAAACTACTCTTGGGTGGTATGAAGTTGGTTGGTTGTAATAATATATTATAGATTATTTTGTCTAACCTGTTTTTGTAATTAACTATAAAATCAAAATGGCATATCCAACTGTGCAATGAGTTAGGGCATCGCTACTATTATCACTACTACTATCATCACTACTACAGTCACCATCATCACTACTACTATATTATAAAGGTTAATCTCGAGATAGTCCTGAGTATACAGAAATGGTTGAATCAAGAAGTAAGCACTAAAACAATGTAAGCAACATGAAAATAATGAAATATGAAATTGATAAGTTTTGATAGAAAATTAAGGAACAGTTTTGGAAGGAAGTAAAGATCAAAAGAGGCAAAGACAAAACTACAATGATCATTGTATCAACTATACTATCATTGATGGTTATTCGGATCCTAATGAAATTATAAACATATTTTCTAATATGTATTTAATGGATATCGATAATCCTGAATTAATCGGTAAACTAGTTTGAAAGGAAATGGAAAGAAGGTAGGAAAATGAATGTTGTAACCTCGCATATATCATTGAAGCGAGCCATTTGTATATTAAATCTTGGCGTTGGGCATGATGGATTACACTGGCTTTTTATGAAGAATGCAACAGATAACTTGTCTGGAGCGGTGTGAACTATAGCCTACAGTATATCCGAGTCCCTTGTTCAAACCAACATCTCAACAAGTCCGGCCTATATTATTATTATTATTATTATTATTATTATTATTATTATTATTATTATTATTATTATTATTATTATTATTATTATTATTATTATTATTATTATTATTAGTAGTAGTAGTAGTATTAAATCCCTTGAAGCCAGATCCATAGTTTACGTAAACAAGACCGTATTTTTCCTTCAAGATAACCCTATTACTGGATGTAACCCCTTCTGTACCGACGACGTATTTTTATTTTTTATTCTAACTTTATTGAGACGATTTTGTGCAGTTTAAGAAGGATCTGTGGTAGTAGAAAGTGTTGTGTAACATTGTTTGAAGCCTGTTAATGGCGGGATGATCTTTTTTAAACTGAATTAAATCGTCTAACAGTAGCCGGTATGAAATAATTATGACTTTAGGGAGTTTCAGAGAGATGTGGATCGTGGAATACATAAATGTTGATAAGCAGAAGTTTTGAAATGTGAAGAAGAGATTGTTAAATCATGAGCGCTAACAGTGCTAAAGGGGTTAAACCACTGACCTATCTCCCAGTATATATAGTTATATATATATATATATATATATATATAGTTATAGTTTTATATATATACAGTATATATATATATATATATTATATATATATTATATATATATATATATATATATAATAGTTATATATATATATATATATATATATATATATATATATATATATATATATATATATATATATACATATAGTTATATTTGCACATGTACACTTTAATATAACAACACTCACGGATAGGGTCAGGAAGGTACTTCATCAGGAAAACTGTCTTGAAACACTCACCTGATATACAAAAGATAGAATTAGTATAAAACAAATGACACTATAATTGCTTAATATTTTGTTACTAATATTATTTCCTGCTAGTATATTTGTAGTATATTTCCTGCTAGTATATTTGTAATATATTTCCTGCTAGTATATTTGTAGTATATTTCCTGCTAGTATTTGTAATATATTTCCTGCTAGTATATTTGTAGTATATTTCCTGCTAGTATATTTGTAGTATATTTCCTGCTAGTATATTTGTAGTATATCTCCTGAATGTATATTTGTAGTATATTTCCTGCTAGTATATTTGTAGTATATTTCCTGCTAGTATATTTGTAATATATTTCCTGCTAGTATATTTGTAGTATATTTCCTGCTAGTATATTTGTAGTATATTTCCTGCTAGTATATTTGTAGTATATTTCCTGCTAGTATATTTGTAGTATATTTCCTGCTAGTATATTTGTAGTATATTTCCTGCTAGTATATTTGTAGTATGTTTCCTGCTAGTATATTTGTAGTATATTTCCTGCTAGTATATTTGTAGTATATTTCCTGCTAGTATATTTGTAGTATATTTCCTGCTAGTATATTTGTAGTATATTTCCTGCTAGTATATTTGTAGTATATTTCCTGCTAGTATATTTGTAGTATATTTCCTGAATGTATATTTGTAGTATATTTCCTGCTAGTATATTTGTAGTATATTTCCTGCTAGTATATTTGTAGTATATTTCCTGCTAGTATATTTGTAGTATATTTCCTGCTAGTATATTTGTAGTATATTTCCTGAATGTATATTTGTAGTATATTTCCTGCTAGTATATTTGTAGTATATTTCCTGCTAGTATATTTGTAGTATATTTCCTGCTAGTATATTTGTAGTATATTTCCTGCTAGTATATTTGTAGTATATTTCCTGCTAGTATATTTGTAGTATATTTCCTGAATGTATATTTGTAGTATGTTTCCTGCTAGTATATTTGTAGTATATTTCCTGTTAGTATATTTGTAGTATATTTCCTGCTAGTATATTTGTAGTATATTTCCTGCTAGTATATTTGTAGTATATTTCCTGCTAGTATATTTGTAGTATATTTCCTGCTAGTATATTTGTAGTATATTTCCTGCTAGTATATTTGTAGTATATTTTCTGCTAGTATATTTTTTGTAGTATATTTCCTGCTAGTATATTTGTAGTATATTTCCTGCTAGTATATTTGTAGTATATTTCCTGCTAGTATATTTGTAGTATATTTCCTGCTAGTATATTTGTAGTATATTTCCTGCTAGTATATTTGTAGTATATTTCCTGCTAGTATATTTGTAGTATATTTCCTGCTAGTATATTTGTAATATATTTCCTGCTAGTATATTTGTAGTATATTTCCTGCTAGTATATTTGTAGTATATTTCCTGCTAGTATATTTGTAATATATTTCCTGCTAGTATATTTGTAGTATATTTTCTGCTATGGATAGTAGACACATTAATTATGATTTAGGTTAAATAGGGTCTATTATAGTATGTTATAGACTCGGATACTGTGACTCCGATACATTCACCGCTAAAAGTGCTCGTGTGACCCAGGCTTAACTGCTACAGGTTGTATCTATCTCAAAACAAAACAGTCACACACAGACAAAATAAAGATCCGTCAAAATGTCTGGACCCACGGAGCTTGAAGCAATTTATGTCGTAGGACAGATAGATTGAGGGAGAGAGAGTTCCCAAGGTTACTTGTTGAGTGGACAAACAAAATCGGTTCACTTATGGATTAGAGAGTTGACAGAATAGAGGTGGGAATGTGTTACAGTGAGTATCCTAGTAAATAAGAGTCCTGAGGAATTACACCGGGACAACTGAGATTTGAGACGGTGATAACTATTAAAGGAAATCCATGAAAATCTACATGATACCACATTATTATCCTGACCATTTTATCACAACCAAAAACATGATAACAACTGTAAAGTATACAGTTTACTTTGTATATCTGATAATAATGTATTACTAATAAGGGACCTGGTATTAGGACTGGTTTTGAATAGTCTTTCGTTTGACACCCTAACACCCTGTCGTATACGATACCCATCTCACCTTGTAACCGATGTGTATTAATCAATACCAAATATCAATTTGGTATTGATATTATGTTCCACACTGATATTTGGTATTGATAAATACGTTCAATTATATTGCTAGGTATCTACAGACAAATTTATTCAGCTTGGGCATAACACTTATATTTCTCTATTTTCTATATGTCCATCTTCTTAATCTTCCGCATAACAATGATTCAACAATATACTAGTTTGGTAATATATATATATATATATATATATATATATATATATATATATATATATATATATATATATATATACTGTATATATATTTATCATAACCTGATCACCTTCCAAAGTTGAAAAACCTCGTCAGCAAATAAGCTTCAATATATTACTAATTGATGTCATCTAAAACCTACAAGAAACAGTTTCCTAGTGTAGTAATCGATCCGGAAAACGGAAAATGATGCTGATTTGTTTTCATTTTTGGCTATAATAGTATTGTAATGATTGAAATGAGCAACTTTTATCAACAATTTTCGTTGTCAAACATTATTACGACAACATGGAATTACATGAAGGGATAGACTAGACAGTAGATGTTTTGTGGAACGTATGGGAAGCGACAGGCCTTGGGTTTGAACAAAACTTATATTTGGTATTGATAAATACGTTCAAAAACGTTAAGGCCTTGGGTTAACATTCCACACTGATATTTCGTATTGATAAATGGGTTTGAACAAAACACATATTGATTTTTTTTTTTATGTTTGGGTATTTATCAATACCCAACATTCCACACTGATATTTGGTATTGATAAATATGTTCAATGTTTTTATGTTTTGATCAAACCCAAGAATATGTGTACTATGTTAAAAAAATGTCATAAAGTCTTTATGAGGACCTTACACGATCATGACAAGCAACCAGACACTACTATAGTGATACCACAGGAGGGGGACGTTAATAACTGTGAACCCCAAACACAGCATCTCCTCGGGGAGGAGCTTAACTCTTCCTGCAACATCATTAGTGTAGTCATTGTTCTCATCATGGTCGTTATTAAAGACCAGCCACGGTGTATGTTGTTTTATGGTCTAGACCAGGGGGGAACTACTGTTCTCTGGTCCAGGAGTCGAACCTAGCTCAGAGGGGAACTACAGCTTCCTGGTCTAAAGCGCTCCCAACTCAGCCACCGCGACTGGCCAATAGGGATATCTTATAACTTATATTTATATAGGAGTATCTACTCAATATCCGTCTTTTCAATAATATATATATACCTTGTTTTGTTACTTTGTGTAGTTTGTAGGTGTTACAATGTCTAAACTATTGTGTTCACGCACTTAACAGTCAATGTTATAAGTCCTCTAATCATTTTCTTCAAGTAATGCTTCAATTGTTATACCACAATTGAATTATTGTTTTTATTATTACAGCAAACATTGGATACTCACATCGAAATTCCGCGCACTTATGCATTACGCACACACGGATATTTGGCCTCTTTGGGCTAATAAATAGTTGCGACATGTGAGCTTGAGTTGAAGGATAATTAATATATTTTTACAGAAACACCTACACTGTTCTTACTTGTTTCCATCCTTGAGTTATATGTTTATCTCTCAGCCTGCCGTATATGTTGTTTATTGACTTATATTGTCATACTTATATAGTTCCTAACTAACAATTTATATCTTAATCATATGTTATCATTATCTGTGTGTATAATATCACTTGTTTGTATAAATATAATTTATATTTATGAATATGATTAAGACAATGTTTATGTATTGTTTATGTATTCCTATCTTTAACTGTACAACCGGCAAACACAATAGCTACGCACCACCTTCACACGCTATCAAACTCAACCAGACACTATAATTAGCCCTTTGAGTACCAGCGACGTGCGTTATATTTTATTCTAGCTAGATTTAGACGATATTGTGCAGCTTAGGAAATATAGCAGCTAAAAGGGCTGGTTGAGAAAGTTTGAAGTGTTATTATTGCTAGAGGTCCTTCCTAAGCTGAATACAGTAGTCTAATAGTTGCCAACATATGATGAAAAGGACGTGACGGTATCTGGTACTGGAAGATACTAGTACGCCGCATTTCTTTCCTGTTTTCTGGCTATTGATAGACCAATTTATTCGGATTAGGAAGGGTGTATGGAAGTTTGAGAGTTAATTGAAATAGTCTTTAACCACATAATTTCCACAGCTCCTTCCTAAATTGCTTAAAGTTGTCTAATGATAGCCAGAGTAAACTGTCAACATGCATCATAATCTTAAAAGGGTTCATATCCAATGTGGGTTCTTAATTTTCAAGTATTACGGTAATATTATGAGACTTGTCTTCACAAAAATAGCAAAGGTCCCTCATCCCACAATGTATGCCCTTATTTTACTGATGTTGTTACTTACATGCAAACACTCGTGGTTTTATTATAAACAGATGGTATCACTAGACTTGCTGCGCATATTAAGTTCATCAACACGAAATCATGGTATTTACTGTTTTTGCATAATTTAATGCTAATATATATGAGTGAATGCAATATTTTAGTAACCATTTGACTTCTAACATTTGCACCGTGAAGTGTGCACAATTAAGGGGGGATGGTTCACTTTTTAGGAGATTTTTTAATGTATTCATTATTTTTTCTAGTTTCCTCCCTAGACCTCCATCAAATTAAAAAAAAAAAAAAACATCCATTAGATCCCTCTTCTAGATTAATTTGTACATTTTTCAGTAGAAAAATTTACCGGCCGAAGGCCGGTTCTTCCAACATTACAAGCTCACTATCGTTCGCCAGGGAAATAATCGACACCTAAATAGCACGAAAGGTCTAAATATTGACGAAGAAATGGGGCGAAAGTAGTAGTATTGTTAAATGTATTATTATTATCATCATTACTATAATTACCAGTATTTTCAATATTGTTATTACAATATACAGTTATATCTATGAACATTATGATGCAACCAGTTATTAAAAGGAAGGTATTATAATAATTATACGATTAAAAAAAAGAAAAAGAAATTGGCCACCCGGAGTACTGAACCGGGTGTTGAGCTTTGCTTGGGTGACTCACTAACAGCCTACCCGTTAACCACCCCAAGTAAATAGTTCACATAGGACCATTTTCCGTTACTCAACTCCTTCAGCTCGCTATGATTCAAAGAGTTATGAACTAAAGCCCAGGAAATATTTGTCTTCGGCTATAAATTGCTTGTTTGACGACAAATAGTTATTTTAACCTCTTCAAATGCGTGTTTGTGTTCCTTAGCACATATTTTATTGTACCAAGTAATAATTATCTAATCATACTTCATGTTAATAATATCTTAGTAAAATAATGGCAATTAGCATTTAATCATGATTTCATTGCATATTGTTGATTGAGTGTAAGTCTTAAAAATATTACTTTGTATTATAACAAAGGCTATATGAAAAACCGCCTAAAATGAAAAGTGAATAAACAGTTATAATTATTATGCTCATCATTATTCATATAAGTCTATTTGTATTGCAACTTACAAATTACCAGTAGCTCCTACTACCTATTCTACGTGTACTGGCCTATTATACAAAACAATGTATATAATGGTTTGGAAGATATGTATTGTTAAAACAAAATATCAATAAGAAAGGACGTAGCCTTGTTAAGGGGGGTCACCTGCTTTTATTTATCTTTCTCTCCTTTTATCTCTTTCTCTGGCTTGTATCCGTTCGGCCCTATTCAGCCAACGGCTTTATGACGTTTATCCCCATCCAGGTGTCGATTTCTTCCTGGCGAGCGAGAGCGAGCCAGCATTGTATGGAGAAATCAGGCTTCGCCGGAGAAATGTTTCTATCGAAAAATGAACAAATTTAGCTTGCTGTCAAAACAAAAATATATATATGCTGGCTCGCTACCGCTCGCCAGGAAAATATTGACACCTGGATGGGGGTAAACGTCTTAACCCTCTCCGACATATGACGCAATTTTGAGCCGATTAGGGATACTTTAAGACCTTTGTTACCATCAGGGTATTTAGAAACCTTTAGTTTAGTTACTTCAACTTCTGCAGTTGTCTTTGAGTTAGCTGTGGGCAGAAAACTATTTTTGGAGAGGTAATTATAAGAGTGAGAGAACTCTATTTCGTATTGCTAATCTGGCAACCTCTGCGTCATATGAGTCTGAAGCGGTTAAAAGTCAAAGAGAGAGGGAGAGAAAGAGAAAAAAAGCGAGGTGGGCTCCCTTAAGTACTGATTACTCTCTCTCTCACACACACACACACACACACACACACACACACACACACACACACACACACACTAATGTTTGGTTGGTGGTCAACCAATCACTTCCCTGTAAGTAAGCGATAAATCATGACCTCTAACCTCTGAAACTGAAAATCGACTAGAGTAATCGAGCGAATATTTCGGTCATTTGGGAAGAGTCAGTCAAGGAATAGGTGTGGAGTTTTATAGCCAATTTGTTCTAGCCCTTTTTAGTTACAGAGGATTGTTCGCCTACTTACAGCGAATAGACTATAGGAATGGGGGAAGGCTTCTCCGATAGGTTAGCTTGATAAAGGTATTTATTTCAGGGAAGGATACGGAGGCATCAGCTAAACTTAGTCCCAACCCCTTCACTTACAACCATTTATTAAGGAGAGATGGCTCGATTTTATTGTCCCCTTTCTCCCTCGTGTTAGGCCCCATTTGCTTTGAGATTATTAGTCACCTATTAGTTTGGCGACTTCAACACCTTTCGCCCCATGTCTTTATAAATTGGAACGAACGTCTTAAAATTTCAAAACAGATATGCTAAACATCAAGGTGAAGGTTGTCCAGAAAAAGCGACCACCTGCCCCTTAATGAACCAAGGAGGGACCTAACAATGGCCAAACTATTCAAATTAACTCACACATGATAGTCTAAAGTTGTAAACAATTAAATATGAAAAACATTAATTATTCATTCCACAAACAGATATTTGGTCTCTTTAACCTAATAAATAGTTCAACACTCGGTTCAATACTCTGGGTGGCCACTTTTTCTCCTTTTTTTCATTTTTGTATATTTATGTGGACATATTGTTGTTATTACAACATAGTTATATCTATGAACATAATGATGCATGCATTCAAGGAATGTATAATGCATATACGATAAAGTTAAAAATAATAAAAACAAAATAAAAATAAAAAATAATTGTCCACCCGGAGTATTGAACCGGGTGTTGAGCTTTGCTTGGGTGACTCACTAACAGTCTACCCGTTAACCACCCCAAGTTAACAGTTAACAAAGGACCATTTTCCGCTACTCAACCCCACCCACCCGCTATTTTTCATACTGCCATAAACTAAATTAACCCTTTCAAGCTCCAATACGCATTCCTTTTCTGTTTTCTGGTAATTATTAGACGATTATATTCAGATTAGGAAGGGTATAGGAAGTCAGAGGGTTGATTGAGAGAGTATTTACCGTTTTAATACCCACAGATCATTCCTAAGCTGCATAAAATCGTCTAATTATAGCCACAATAGACTGCTAAAACGCATCAGAGCTTCAAGGGGTTAAAATTCTTGTTTTACCCGAAAAATTAATTGTATTCCACATTATTTTAAGCTCCTCACATTACACGTATGATAGATTAGGCGTTAATAATTTGATTGGTAATTGTTTTTGTTTAAATAATGGGATTTTCTAGTGCATTGACGTATTCCTTTCTATGTCTATCTATCTATCTATTGCCTGACGCCGTTATCCCCGAAGGGGTGGCCACGAACGAACGGCCCCCATGCACCTCTGTCCCCAGTCAGTCGACGGCCCTCCCCCCAACCAGCACCGCCTTCGTTCATGTACTTCCTCACTCCATCCTTCCACCTCTCATTCGGTCTACCTCTCCCTCTCTGTCCCTCCACCTCTCTCGCTTTCCATACGTTTTATGTAAGTTATTTAATTATGTTACTCAATTATAATCGTGATAACTAACCACCTTGCTAGCAGCTACTCTAATCTTATTGTATGTATGTATGTATGTATGTATGTATGTATGTATGTATGTATATACTCAGGCACATACCCCATAGCTGGGGGTGGCCGACTCGAGACCGAGACCGAACAGAAACCCTTTCTACCTTCCCTAACTTTCTTGACTTCTTCCCAGAACAGTTTCTTACTCTCCCTCCATTTTACACTCAGGTGCTCGTTTCTGTCTCTCGGAATCTTCATTCCCTCTACTACCCAACCACTCTCTGTATGCTTTCTTCTTTTCTTCCACAGCTATTCTTACATCTTCTGTCCACCATGCTGTACCTTTCACTCCCCTCCCTCTTCTCCTCACTCCACACACCTCCTCACATGCTGCACAGATCTCATCCTTAAACACCTTGCTCATCTCCTCCACTTCCTCCATAACTTCCAGGTCGAACCAACCTAGTCGTCTTTCCACTGCTCTCCTGTACTCCTCCCTGACTTCCTCCTCATGCAACCTCTCCACCCTCCTCACCATTCCACCCTCCTCTCGCCTCCCTCCAGCTCTCCTCACCCACTTCTTTTGTATCCTAACCTTAGCTACCACTACATAATGATCAGACAGACCCCCTCCAATACCCCTATACACCCTAGCATCCATCACAGATTTCTTCATTCGTTCATCCACACATACATAATCAATCAATGACTTTCGTTCCACCACTGTCTTATCCTTCATCGTCAACATCTGTTTCCATGTGTACCTGTGGATCATTCTGTGTCGGAAGAAGGTGTTGGCTATCCACAGCCTCCTCCCCACACATACGTCCACAAGTGCACTACCATTCCCATTCACCTCTGATGGTACCCCCCACCCTCCCACCACTCCCTCAACTTTCCTATCACCCACCTTACCATTCATATCCCCAATCAGAAATATTCTTTCGTTCTTGTCAAACTTCTCCAGGCACACCTCCACATTCATCCAGAACTCCTCTTTCTTTCTTTCAAGTATATCCTCTGTCGGGGCATACACGCATACAATCAATACAATATTTTTAACATGAGGTTGCTTATAATAATTTGTACCTCTGCAGTTTCTCCATGGCTAACGAAAAAGGTCACATTCCTAAGAAGCCCCAACCAAAAAGGCCAAGCTTCTGTACAGAACAAATGCCACACCATTACCCTTTTGGTGACCCTATCAAATAATCAAAACAACCACACTTCTTAACCCAATTCCCGCGGGGCCCCTCATATGACGGAGACGATTTTCCGGCTATTTTGTAGCCTGTGAGCCAGGCCAGCTTTTGCAAGCAGCACGGATGGACGTCAGCCGGAGCCTACAGGCCCCGCCACGACACTGAGGTTTGTGTGAGAGAGAGTTCACTTATGTGCAGCGTCACACATAGCGAAAACAGAAAATAATTGGTAATTATTAGCGATTTCGCCTAGGCCTATCGGATTTGGTAATTTTTAGCAATTTTGCCCTTCGTTTGCAAGATCCTTACAAGAAAACCAGACGTCGTACAGGGATGATTCAGGAGTAATTTGAAAGCTATTACCGTACTTTCACGAATACATAATTGTATTACGCTCTGACTTTTGCTTATGCATGAAAATGAGCAGGGAATGAAGGCAATTTCGGGCAATTATGCCTACTCGTACAGGAGTCCTTGGAGCGGCTTCGGACGCGCCGGGAATTTCCTCACCTCACACCACACACACACATCACACAGTTTTTCCTACACCGAGAAATGACTCTCCGGCTGTCATTTCTCGAAGACTTCTTCTAGCCAGAGACATTGAGAGCAACCCAGGACCCACCTACACATACATATGTTCACTTGCTCAAAACCCATCGCTTTGAGTCGCCACACTAATGGTTCAGTTCTCTGCAATTCATGCAGGAACTGGACCCACTTCACCTGCACAACACTTGCCTCCAAGAAACACTACACGAACACCTGGACCTGTTCCTCATGCCCCTCCCTCTCCCAGTCAAATCCCTCGCCTAAAACCCGTCCATCTCTCCTCCCCAACCCACCTAACCTTCCCATATCATCCACTCCCCCCCCCCCCCTAAAACCTGTCCACCTCTCCTCCCTAACCCACCTAACCTTCCCATACCATCCACATCCTCAACTCAACATACCACACCCCATCCTAATCCATTCCAACCCCCATCTGCTCCCCAATCCCCACCCCCACCTCACTCATCCCAACCCCCCGCCCCTCCCTCACCCCCACCCCCAACCCCCTCCCTCACCCCCACCCCATCCTCGTGCAGCAGCACCCAACATACATCGTGCACATAACATTAACATTCTCCAATTGAACATAGATGGCATCAACACAAAGAAACTCTCACACTTCATCAAACAACACAACATACACATTGCCATCTTACAAGAAACAAAACTCTGCACAACACAAAAAACACCCACATTTCATGATTTCACCACCATCAGACAAGACCGGGCTGTCGGCGGAGGCGGTGGACTCATCACCCTGGTACACAAATAAATATCATACATAGTTACCAGTGTACAAACCAAATCCCTCCTCCCCCCAAATGATAACACAACAGAAATACAATCAATTAAAATACGCACTGGCAACAACTCCAACATAACCATCATAAACACATACATCCCCTACAGTACCAAATGAATACAGACCACACTTACAACACATCACAAACACCCCACACATCATCCTGGGTGGTGACTTCAACGCCAAGACGTCGGCCTGGTTTGTCGACAACCCCGACACAGACAGAGGGCTGGTACTACAAAAACAAACTGTTATTCTCATCATCCTTAACGACATCCATCAACATACCCATATTCCTCACCAAGCCCTCTATAACCCATCATCTCCCGACATCACCTTTTGCTCCCCAGAACTCGCCCCCACAACATCCTGGAGGGTGGTCAGAACCTTAGGCTCTGACCACCTCCCGATCATTATCACCACCAAAACCAGACTAACCCCAGCTAACCACAAACACACATACACCAATTATAAAAGATCTAACTGGGGAGCATTCACAAATGAGACAGAACAACACTTCACAACTCTAAACAGTACACCCATCACTAACATCAACAATGCTGTACACATACTCAATAAAACTATCCAAAACACTGACAAGAAACACATTCCAAGAGGTAACAGAAAAAGACACAACCCCAACTTCACACCAGAAATTCAAAACCTCATCAGACAACGCAACATACTGAAACACTCCCCAGCACCCCACACACAAGACATCACACAACAAATCCAAGCACTCAACACCCAAACTAACAACAAAATAGAAGAACAACAAAAACTAAATTGGAATAACTTCCTACAAACACTTGATCACAAAACAAACCCCAAAAAACTCTACAAAACACTAAACAGCATCACACTTTCCAACAGCAACACAACACAATCACATGCTGCAATCACAACAACAGACTCTACTCCTTCATGTAAACAACAAGCAAACACTCTCATCAATCACTTCTCACATGTCAGTCACCTAAAACCTCACAAAGACGACCGACGTGTCATCCGACGTAAGAGACAATTCCCCACAGACCCTGACTATACACCCTTCACCAATCACCAGACAAAGCATATCATCAACAATCTCAAGCACTCACCCGCTTGTGGCCTAGACAACATAAGCAACATACACCTCAGACACCTGGGACCACAAGGCATACAAGCACTCACTAACATATCAAACTACAGTTATTCACACAACACAATACCAGACATTTGGAAGCATGGTCTCATCACCACATTCCCCAAACCCAACAAAGACCCCACGCTACCCTCCTCGCACCGCCCCATCACACTCCTTTGCTCCCCCTCCAAAGTCATGGAACGCCTAGTGTTACAACTAATTACACCCGACCTACCCCTAGCTCCAACACAACATGGCTTTAGGCCACTGCACTCCACAAACACTCTTCTCATAGACCTTACACAAAGAGCTTTTGACGGCATCAACTCAGCTAGACCACCACACAGATCACTATTAGCCACACTCGACATTAGTAAAGCCTTCGATGCCATCCCCCGCCACAACCTAACAAACAAAATCTACAACACAAACATGCACAACAATACAAAAAGGTGGCTGGCCAACTTCCTAGCAGGCAGATGTGCACACGTATCTTTTGCCGGTCAGTCATCTAAAATCAGAAACTTTCCAAACGGAGTCCCACAAGGATCCGTCCTATCGCCCGCACTCTTCAATCTGTACATGCACGATATAACAACACCCAATACGCCCCAAATAAACTTAGCCTCCTATGCAGATGACATAACACTCACATGCACACACCATGACCCAAAAAGAGCAACAGATCTCCTTCAACCCTATCTCAACACACTACATGGCTGGTGCACTACAAACAGACTTAATCTACCCCCAGCCAAATCCACCGCAACCCTGCTCACAAGCTGGACAGGAGAACACAAATACATCCCTCAACTCACCATAAACAACACACCCCTAACACATACACACACACACAAAATCCTAGGAGTAACATATGATACTCATATGACATTCAAACAGCACACCACAAACATTAAAAAGAAATGACACCCAGACTTAACGCCCTCAGGTCACTTGCTCACACAAAATTTGGACACAACAAAGAAACTACCACCACAGTATATAAACAATACATAAGATCAGTGATCATGAGAGGCACTCAATTCCTGGCAGTAGCCTCCACGAACCAAGACCACCCACTAAACTACATGGCAACACACCCACAGACACCAAGAAATATCAAAACAACACCCAGCACACGGTATCACACACAATTACTGTCCTCTCTCCCACCCCGAACCACCTTCTAGAAGCACATCCATACTCATATCTCTCGCCGATCCATCCACTCACTCACAGACAACACGCAGCTGCAAGCACGACCTCCCAACATCCATCCTTCCGAATCCTCCCTTCCTCGCGAGGACAGAGTCCACCTGGCCAGGCTGAGATGCGGACACCATCCAGCTCTCCTGAGCTATCAGAAGAGACTGGATGACTCCGTTGTCGATGCCTACCCGGGATGTAACACAGCACCCCATACCATTAAACACATAATAGAAGACTGCATTTCACACAACCACTTACGCCAACAACACAATCTACACTCAATGAGAGCTCTGTGGGAAAGCCCGATCGTGGCCATGGCCTTCCTCAGGGACTCGGGGCTGTTCGGCCAGGCAGCTTAGGGAACAACAACAACAACAACAACTCGTACAGGATTAATAGCTTTAACCAAAATGGTCACACTCCTTAATGGTCTAAGTGGCCATAGCCAAAATGGCTACACTATATTCCTTCTGTACTTTCTCCATGCCCGATGAGATACATGATATTTTGATATATGTGGCACAGCCCTTGTATCCAACACAATACCCTGCGTGCAACCCCGCTCGAACCCCGCACAACGTTGCTTGCAACTTTAATTATTATTATTATTATTATAAATCCTGTTTCTCTTTTGAACAGATTATCAAGATATTGGGCCACCACCTCAACATCCAACACGGTCCTTCCCTTCTTCCTTAGAACTTCCATGTAAGGTAAGTAACAATTATATTGAAGTGTTTATATATACTTGTTACTTGTAGTGAAGATTCTCGGCCGCGCTCCATCGCTTACACAACGCTCGTCGCAGCCACCCTCACATATTCTAGCACTTGAATTCAGGCTTCATGGTCTTGTCTTCGAAGTCATAGCACTCAGTGAATAAGTGCGTCTTCAATTTCTTCTTAAATATCTCTAAATTTTCACTGTTCTTGACATTCTCAGGCAGTTTATTGTAGCGCCGTGGAGCACTCTTTTCAAAGGCTCGAAATCCAAATTCAAAATTGCTTCATGGCTCATCCAGCCTGTGCAGCACCACACTGTGTCTCAATGTCATGGCAGTATCTACGTGGAAATCTTTTAATAGATCCCTTATATATCCTGGTTTTCCAAACTTCAATGCTTGATATGTCATAACACACAATTTGTAGACAATTCTTGCGTTAATTGGTAACCAGTGTAAATCAATCAGAGTCGGTGTTATTCTCTCCCGACGAGGTAGACCCTTTGTTAATCTTGCAGCCCTATTCATAATAAGTTGCAACTTCCTCAGTAGATAATGTGGAAGACCATTGTAGGATGAGTTACAATAATCCAACTTACTTACAACATGGTTATGAACGAGCATCTTGGTGATTTTTTCATCGAGATAGTTTCTCACAAAGGCAATGTGCCTCAGATGATATCCAGATATTTTCAAAACCTGATGAATTTTACCTTTGAATGATAAATTGCAATCTATCATCACTCCCAAGTCCTTCACTGCGTTACTTACTTCCATAACATTACCGTTGATTCGAAGTCTAGAAATATCCAGCCTCCTGAGATGTTTTTTCTTCCAACAATTAAACATTGAGTTTTATTCTCATTCAGTTTCAACTGCTTGGACTCCATCCATCTACTGACGTCCGCCATTATTCTGCTCAACGTTTCTTCAGTGTTAACTACATTCCTCAGTGTCATGTAGAACTGGGTATCGTCTGCAAACAGTTTAAACCTAACTCCATATTTCTCAAGAAAAAGTAATAGTTCAATTATATATATGCAAAACAGAATTGGGCCCAGTACACTTCCCTGGGGGACTCCCCTTTCTAACGTTTCATATCGGAGAACTATCTTCCTATTTGTACGCAGTATGTTCTATCTTCAAGATAACTTCTCAGGTAATTCAATGCATTACCTTCTATACCAATAGTTCTGCAGTCCGTCAGCAATAAATCATGCACAACTGTGTCAAATGCAGCACTTAAATCAAGCAGGATTAAAACACCACACTTTCCTTCATCCATCAATACAAGTAAATCACTGACCACAGAACACATAGTTGTTTCAGTGGAGTAAAGTCTCCTATAGGCAGATTGTTTAACCTTCGTCTCTACCACGTTACTTGAACATGAAAAGAAGGTTTTTCTAATAAATAACACCTTAGATTCTGATTTTTTTTGCTATGTGTCGAATCACTTTTCAGCTATTAAAAACCTCAAGGTTTTGAGGAGCCCCGAATCCTTTTCGAGCGCATCATATCGAGTAGAAGTGTTGCCAAAAATAGGCTAATTAAAATGTCGGAACATATCGAGTTGATGAAAATTGAATTAATGAAAACTAGACGTGATATCTAATTTAAGACAGAATTATGAGAGAGTTGAGAGGAGCTGCAAAAACTGTGGTAAGTCTGGTAATAAAAGCAAAGGCGGGGTCATACGAGCGATTTACCGGCATTTTTTTCAGGCAATTGTGGTCTGGAAGATTCTATTTTTAAGTTTGATAATATTTCAGTCTCCATATATCATCTACCTTCAGTCTAGTGGCCGATAATAATACGAAAAGGCCGTCGCAGTATGATAGAAAAACTTGCTCATAGAAAAGTGACCGAAAACGTGCTCGTGTGACATCGCCTTAAGATATAACCCAAGGAAAGAGTGTGAGTGTGGGAGAGGTTTGAAAGGTAAGAGAGTGATGAAGTAGCTGAACATTTTGCAGATAAGAGTGGGAAGGTAAAAAATAATAATATTACATATAATACATACAAATACTGAAAGGTTTTGATGTAAAAATATGAATGTACGACTGTCTATATTTAAAAGTGGGAAGATAAATAGTAAGCAAATAAATAATGAAGGGCTTTGGTCTTTATAATAAATGGTTAATGCACGACTGAGGTTTGTTGTATATTAAAATGTAAAGGAGAACTGTAAATATAAAACATGAACATTTCGGAGATAATGTCGTAAGAACTAAAACCTTGCAAAGAGCGAGTACACATAGTAAGATTAATAGTTTAGGAAGATTGGTGAACTAAAAAGTGTATTAGAGTAAATATAAAGAGTGAATAGGAGTGTATTGGAGTAAGTATAGAACGAGTCAAATATTAAGAGTGAAAAGGCTGTCATTGTGAATATTTGGAGGGTTTAATATTTTGAGGGATAACAAGTTTGAAAGGACAAGTTAGTATATCCTATGGATGTGTGTGTGTGTGTCTGTGTGCTGCAAAAAGAGATGAGCGTGTACGAAAACTAGGTTAACACAATTTGTGGGAGCAGTACCGGAGGGAAATAAAGAAATAAAAGAAACACAAATGCTTAGTAAGAAATATTCTGTGAAATTCATGGCCGCCACTAAATATGAGCAAAAAGGTCAGTACAGTGGGGCCTTAACAGACACGATATGAAATCAAATTAAGTTAAACGAATTCCTTAATCTAATATAAGCTTGTTCCGAATTCCCTAATATACTATTAGCATTCTTCTAGTTCCACAATGCAGCTTTTGACAGCGACCCCCCACCCCACAAGCCACAACAAGATCAACGTCCTCACCATGAAGCTGGAATCACTCCAAGAGTTTGTAACACTCAACGTTGGAGTACCACAAACTTCAATTGTCACCGCAACTCCAGCAGCCACCAACGCCCCAACGTCAACTGCCAACAATTCAACGCCTGCAGTAGCCATTTCATCTGATGGTTCCGATACTCAAGAAACAAATAGTAACTCTCCTCCCCCTCAAGACAACTTCCGTGTTGTGAGGAACAACGTTTGCCCCAAGACCAGGAAACCCATACCGATTACCGAGTGTCAAAACTGCTTCCAGATACTCGCAGACTCAGATGACGAAGCGGAAATAGAAGAAGTCTGGCTCGTGGGAGACTCGATGATACGTGGTCAGCTCACAGAGTTTTGCGCCAGAGCACCTAAGACCAGGAAGCGTTTTTGTATCCATGGTGGTGGTGTGGACGACGTAGTTGCTGCAGTTGACGAAGTATCTAAGCTGGCCCCTGCTAATACAATGTACGTCATCCACGTCGGATCCAACGATGTACAGCGAACCCGGTCGGAAGATTTGCTTTTAAAGTACCAGCAGCTGATCAAGTCGTTTAAGGAGAAGTCATCAAGGATCATCGTCTCAAGAATCGTCCCCCGGCTTGGTGTAGAGAGCCGATTTTACAACATAGCCACCAGCACAAATCGTTGTCTAGCAAACCTCTGCAGGAAGGAAAACGTGGGATTCGTCGACACCTGGGACAATTTCTACTACGATGACAATTTGTTTTCGGACTATGGAGTTCATCTGAACCAGGTGGGAGCAGCACGTTTTGGGCGTCTTCTCAACGATGCGGTGAAGGATTTTCGGAGAAGAAATCGACTCAGCACAGGACAACCAGGAAGGAGGACCGAAGACAGCGAGGACGGCAACCTACAAAGGAATTAAAAACTAATCCGTCAAGAACCGCGAATTTGGATAAAGCTCCACCAACACGACCCAAATTCAAAACCGCCAGGGATAACGACCGAGGACCGAGGACAGCCATGAATGTAAATGTAGATCCGATCAGAACCAAAAATTTGATTAAAGAACGTTCTGTGAGTTCTAAAACCGCAACTTTAAAGGTTTTCTATGCAAACGCTCATAGCATACGCAATAAATTTTCAGATTTAGAGGACCTAGTGTTTACTGAAAATTATGATGTGATTGGTATAACAGAATCTTGGCTCAATACAGTAGATAGAGACTTTTTAGCAGAGTATTCACTTCCCGGTTATGTAATGTTTGAGAAAAGCCGAATAAATAAAAATGGAGGTGGCGTTTTATTTTATATCAAAGAAAGTCTTAACCCGACCCTCGTGTCAAAACCTCAAATTGTGAACGTCGACACATCTTTTGTGCTAATAAAGAATAATAAAGGTACACAAATAATACTTGCATTAATATACAGACCTCCAGCTCAATCAGTGCAAACTGACCGAGAAATTTATGAACAAATTGCAGATGTAAGTAACTCACAAGATACCGTATTTTTTGGCGACTTTAATTTACCTGTGACCAAGTGGGGCGATACTCTTACTTCACACTCCGGACATGACTTGTATACGAACTTGCAAGAGAGTTCGCTTTATCAATTTGTTCGAACACCGACCCGTGGTAATAACGTTCTTGACATTGTACTTGCAACAAAAGAAGAATTAATAGAGAATTTGAATGTTGGTGATGAATTCAGTAACAGCGACCATCGTACGATAACTTTCACTTTAAACTTTACTAGTAACGAACCAAATAGTAGCATCGAAAAAGTCCCTAATTTCAAGAAAGCAAACTTTCATAAACTTAGAGCTATGTTTAAAGAAACTGACTGGAGCTTTTTAATTAACAATAACGACATAAATACATCTTGGAAGTTAAAAACTTACCTAAAAGCAGTGCAAGACTGCATACCATCGAAAATACGGCGTCCAGGCCATAATAATAAGCCCAAATGGTGGAATAAAGATATTTCAAACTGCCTGCTTGCTAACAAATTTGCTAATGATAGATTAAAATCCTCACAAAATGACGAAGAACGGGTGAAATTTGTAGAGCTACGACGCAAAGCCAAAAAGTTAATTAAGCAAAGTAAAAAGACCCTAGAGTTACATATTGCGAATCAAAGTAAAACAAACCCGAAAGAATTCTATTGTTATATCAGAAAGAAAAAAGTAGTTACTTCAACTGTTGGACCGTTAGTCGATGAAAATGGAGAATACACCAAAGACGAAGTACAAATGAGTAATGTCCTCAATACCTTCTTTGCATCAGTTTTTACAACAGAAGACCTCAGTGATATCCCTACACCATCGCCGATTCAGATTGATAATTCAGATGTTCTAAGCAATATCACCGTTACAGAGAGAGAAGTATTGAATTGTTTAGATAAACTCAAGGTAAATAAAACGCCTGGACCTGATACAATCTCGCCTAAAGTTCTAAAGGAAGCTAAGGATGAGCTCTCCAAACCACTGACATTACTATTCAATAAATCCTTGCAGTCTGGAACTATGCCTGATCAGTGGAAGATAGCCAACGTAACACCGATATTAAAAAAAGGCAGCAAATCCCTACCCAGTAACTATCGTCCAATTAGCTTAACCTCAGTTGTATGTAAAATGCTAGAAACGGTCATAAGACCGTTTAAGTGTAAATCACTTAGAGGAAAATAACATACTTAACCCTTGTCTAGCGGGGTGTTTTGGGCTCATTTGGGCATATTCAGGCCCTCCTGAATGATCAATCAAGTATCTGCATGAAAATAAATCTATTCAGCAAAGAACTAGGCGCTAAAAGCTTCAAAATGAGACCAGAACGAGCTACTGCACTTGTGGTTCTCTTGCAGTGGTGCCCGAAGTTTATTAGCGGTATTTCCCAGCTATGCTCACTACTGGCTACACTGCCGCCTCTCTAAACACAGGGAACATGAGTTAATGGGCGGCGGTCCTGGGTGTCGGACTGTCTGGCCCGCTGCGCTCCCGGCCATTTGCGCCGATTTTTAAAGCTTAAATTCTCCTAACTTGCTGCAAATTGGTGCACGACTTAAGTCGAGCGCCGCCAATAAGGGGTTTAAAGATACTCAACACGGCTTTCGTAAAAAACGTTCCTGTTTAACAAACCTCTTAGACTTCTTCCACGATATCCTCAACCTCTACGATGAGAGTAAAGCTGTAGATATTATATACCTTGATTTTCAAAAGGCCTTTGACAAAGTTCCCCACAAACGTTTACTGCTAAAACTAAAAGCGCATGGAATACAAGACGGTGTGTTGAAATGGATAGAAAATTGGCTCAGCGACAGAAAGCAAAGAGTAGTCATAAACGGTAAGGCATCTAAATGGACCAATGTAAGTAGCGGGGTACCCCAGGGATCGGTACTAGGACCAATTCTCTTTCTAATTTACATCAACGACATAGATGAGGGTCTCACCTGTACAATCTCAAAATTTGCTGACGATACAAGAATTGCAAATAGCGTACTCTCAAAAGATCAAGTTGACGATATGCAACACAATCTAGATAAATTGTCACGTTGGGCCCAAATTTGGCAAATGAGTTTCAATGCGGATAAATGTAAAGTACTACATATCGGATACCTAAATGAGAAAGCAAACTATTCGATGAATGGCACCCAGCTTAAGAATGTAAACAGAAACCGATCTGGGAGTAACAATATCGAGTAACCTAAAACCGAGTCAACAGTGTTCAGAAGTTGTTAAGAAGGCAAACAAAATAATTGGCTTTATAGGCAGATCATTTGAGCATAAATCCAAAGACGTAATCCTAACCCTTTACAATTCCTTAGTCCGCCCTCTTCTGGAATACTGCGTTCAATGCTGGTGCCCTTATTACCAAAAAGACATAAACAAGCTAGAACGAGTTCAACGTAGAGTTACCAAAATGATACCTAGCCTAAAGAACAAACCATACGAAGAGCGTCTTAGAGAATTAAATCTATTTCCTTTAACCCAGCGCAGATTAAGAGGCGACTTAATTCAAGTGTTCAAAATCATCAAAGTCATCGACAATATGAACTGTAGTAAGTACTTCACTATCGACCAATCTAATTACACGCGGGGAAACGGTTGCAAAATTATTGGTAAATCTTTTAACTCACACGAATCTAAGAATTTCTTTTTCAATCGAGTTGTCAACTTGTGGAATGGGCTTCCCCGAGACGTTATAGACTGCAGCACCGTTGATTCATTTAAATTCCGCCTAGACAAATATCTCGCATCAAAACCCGCGACTGACTGCGTTTGTAAATGAATAACTTTATTTTATCCTCCCCTCAGTTACTAACCCATATGTCCCCTACTAACTTCCTAGTCCTGTCACGTTAGTGGCAGGGCAGTAGTTCCCTTTCCAATGTTCCCTTACCCACTCTAAACCACTGTTTGGACACTTGATCCTCAGTGTTTTGGAGGACAAGCAGCCTAGAAGGGTCACTAGATCTGTTGTTGCTTGATTTCCTTTGTACTCCTTTGTACTTCCTTTGTACTCCTACCTGATATATTATCCCATTACACTCCATAGAAAACGGGAGGAACAACGTCGCTGTAGGGCCAACCCTTATTATTTACCAGTGATTGTATGTTAGAATTAGACGTTGGCTGGTTCATAGTGGAGGGTATGATGTAACATTACTTGGGCCTCAAGTTATATGTGGCTCGGCTGATTAGGTGCAGTACAAGGTAAATAGTTCAGTGCAATAGGGCAATATGCAATATGGAGAGACTGTGTAAGAAAAGCTTTGGATGATAGAGGAATGACTATAGATCAGGCAGGGGAAGTGGTGGTGGACAGGAGTGAATGAAGAATGCTTGTGAATAGTTGAGTGAACACGTGGTCATTTGGAGTAAGGGGTCGGGCGCAAGTTGGACTAGATAATAGTCGATCAGGCGCCTGGCCCGGGGAGACGATTAATATGAAGGGTGCGCCTGGAAGTGTGGTGAGAGGGCTTGTGGCTTTGGCTCCGCTGCATGTCTGCCTGCCGAGATCGGAACCTCTCCGGGTGGTCGGGGGCCGGGGGAGTGCTGGAGCGACCTTGGTGACCCTGGTCTCTGGGTCTTCTGGGTGACCTGGATGCGTGTGAGTTTGTGCTTTTTATCTGTGTTTATTTGTTGTTTTATGTTGTTTTTGTGTTTTCCCTGTTCTTGCTCTGTCTTGAGTTGGCTACCCCCAAAATGGGGATTGGGCCTGAGCATATAGATAGATAGATAGATAGGGCGTTATTGGGATTTTTGACTTCGTACCCTGAACTAGGGAGTTCGCGCACGCTCAAACGTGATATATATATATATATATATATATATATATATATATATATATATATATATATATATATATATATATATATATATATATATCGCTGGTTTGTAATGTCTCCTTTTAGCAAGGGGATGCATAATGCTTTTTGTGGGTTGTTGCAGCTCTATTGAATCTACTGGAAGACTGTGAGAAATGGTGCTTAATGAAAGACCTGATATTATTATTATAACTATTATTTTGTATTTTAATTACATATTGATTTTTTGCGGGATTCTTCAATAGGCCTAATTGAGATCCAATACTTTAACACTTTCAATATGAAAGTTTTTGTTTTACGTTGCATAATAATGGAATACTTTATTTAACATTGAAAAAACACTAGGTAAGTAAACGGGGTAAAATGTACGTAAATTAAGCCTCTGTCTCCTACATAATATTAATTAAGTTTCTTAAGCTAAGAGCCCGGCTCATCATTTTGGCGAAGTCACTAAATAAACTATATTTCTAACATTTGTTTTATTAAGTTAATTTATTGAGCTTCTCAAATGTTTCACAAAGTATGCAGGTGAACCGTTGAACTCACTTGTGCATACTCTCATAGAAGCAAAAGGCCAACCGAAACAGGACGCCCCCCCCCTAACCCTGTACCCCGTATATATGTGGTTCACCCGGGTTGATTACGAGTGGCGGTAATGTCCTGACCAATTACACCCACACACCCACAGTAAACAGGGCCGTAATTATACTCGTCCGTCCCAGCGGCTACACACACATAATTATACAGTATAGCCAACATATCGGTGAGGTGAGGGTCACTTTACGGGACCAATAACCATCCAGTATATCAGGGGAGGGTGTTGTATGACCTTCACACTACGGGTATAGGTCCACATGTTGTCTGGTGATGGTGTACAAAGGGAGTACAAAGGAAATCAAGCAACAACAGGTCTAGTGACCCTTCTAGGCTGCTTGTCCTCCAAAACACTGAGGATCAAGTGTCCAGACAGTGGTTTAGAGTGGGTAAGGGAAACATTGGAAAGGGAACTACTGCCCTGGATCTAATGTCCGTGGCAGGACTAGGAAGTTAGTAGGGGACATAAGGGTTAGTAACTGAAGGGAGGATAAAATAAAGTTATTCATTTACAAACGCAGTCAGTCGCGGGTTTGATGCGAGATATTTGTCTAGGCGGAGTTTAAATGAATCAACGGTGCTGCAGTCTATAACGTCTCGGGGAAGCCCATTCCACAAGTTGACAACTCGATTGAAGAAGAAATTCTTAGATTCGTGTGAGTTAAAAGATGTACCAATAATTTTGCAACCGTTTCCCCGCGTGTAATTAGATTGGTCGATAGTGAAGTACTTACTACAGTTCATCTTGTCGATGCCTTTGATGATTTTGAACACTTGAATTAAGTCGCCTCTTAATCTGCGCTGGGATAAAGGAAATAGATTTAATTCTCTAAGACGCTCTTCGTATGGTTTGTTCTTTAGGCTAGGTATCATTTTGGTAACTCTACGTTGAACTCGTTCTAGCTTGTTTATGTCTTTTTGGTAATAAGGGCACCAGCATTGAACGCAGTATTCCAGAAGAGGGTGGACTAAGGAATTGTAAACGGTTAGGAAAACGTCTTTGGATTTATGCTCAAATGACCTGCCTATAAAGCCAATTATTTTGTTTGCCTTCTTAACAACTTCTGAACATTGTTGACTCAGTTTTAGGTTACTCGATATTGTTACTCCCAGATCGGTTTCTCTGTTTACATTCTTAAGCTGAGTGCCATTCATCGAATAGTTTGCTTTCTCATTTAGGTATCCGAAT